>JAZKJV010002567.1:0-324331 GCA_037367405.1 Ottelia alismoides | reverse complement strand
ATATATAGAACATTAATGGAAGTTTAAATCTATAAAGCTGTATTCTTGGAAATGAATTCAATCTATAAGGTGAGTTTTCAATAATTCTGTAATTGATCGAAACTAATATTGGGAATAGATTTTTATAAAAGTACCTATATAAACTTATAGTCGGACATAAATAATCTCTATAAACATCGTATTGACAAAAAGATTCCTACAAAACTCTTCATATCACTTAAATATACATTTATTAATGTGATATTAAGTAATACCACTAGATTTAATATTTCCAAACAAGTAACACTATACGATACTTTTTACTTACATGAATGCAAACAAATATAGATATATGTACCAATCCTTTATCGTATTTGTTATATATATATATATATATATATATATATATATATATATATATATATTGACATGTGTACGTTTATCTACATATCTATTTTAAAATGGATGGAAATACAAATAGGGTTACAAACATGCATATACAAATAGGTATATGTATCCATATATGTATACACTAGAAAAATATGTAACCATATCTTTTTATAATCCTAAAAAATGAAAGAGGTATTCAAATCCATATCCGTATATGCAAAGAAAATAAAAAGAAAAATCATTATCTATATAATATATCATAAAATAAAAAATACATACATGTGATGGTTTACAATCGTATATGATGATGGACGTATACGGATGTATCAGTAGGGATGAAAACAGATATAGATATATTTGAATATCCACTTATCGTATTCGATTCAAATACGGATCGAATATGGATATGGATTGTAAAATTTTTCCGGATACGGATACGGATATGGTAATGCCTTGAATATCCGGATCCGAATATCCGAATACAATATTTAATATTATTATGTATATTAGTTAACATAATATAAGCCATGACTATGTGTTATTGTATTAGTATTATATATTATAAAATACAATATATTAATGATATTAATAAATTTCCGTTTGTTTGGGGAGGGCACAGACAAAAGTTACAAAATCATGTCCTCTTTGTTTCCGGTCAAGAACGCATGTCACCTTGACGTTCTCTTTTGTCATGATGCAACTTATTATTCATTACTATTTTTTAACATCATGAACTTTGATAGAAATTCAATTCGTATTCGTATGTAATCTTTATTCGATCCGTATTCGGATTCCATGTTTATTGGATCCATATTTGGATTTCATTCTTTATTTGATTCATATTTGGATTAGCTCTTCTTCGATCCGTATTCGTATTCGATAAATATCCGATTCAGATTCGTATTCGTATTTTTATGGATATGATTTCCTTAATGCATATCTGAATCATATCCATATTCCTATTCGATAGAGATGAAGTGAATATGGATATGGAAATAGGCATATCTGATCTGTATGCGATCCGTTTTCATCCTTATGTATCAGATTTTTCTTATGCATATCATGTATTGTTAATAGTTAATTATTGTAATTAGATTTTATATATGGGTCCAATGGGATTGCCCCGGCCTCATTTTCTGAGTTTTTTTATTTTTTTGAAAAATATCACCATGTATATTCATCTATATATCACGTCTATATTTCATTCGAATTTCTAACTCGACATCCATAGTCATACGTGGGCGTTGACTGGCTTCTCCGGTCAAAGCCTTATCCAAGACTCAGTACTTTCCGCTTTCCGGAAAAAGATCTGAACTCTAGCTCAACCGCTATAGCTGAAGAAGATGCCGTCTCCGATTTTGTTCTCCTCAAAAACAGAGACTCCTATGCCCTCCATCTAGAACATGTCGATTACAACAATGTTTAAACTGTTAAAATTACATGTTCTAGATGAAGGGCAAAGCGGTATCTATTTCTGACGAAATTTGAATGACATGTTGGAGGGATACATAGATAAATATACATGGTGATATTTTTCAAAAAAATTAAAAAATTTCGCAAAAAATGAAGTGGGGCAGCCCCTTTATTCCCTATATATTGATTTTTTTTGTTGAGATGTGGGGGGGGCTATTATACATAACATGTAAATTTTAGTTATTAAATAATGTATTTAGATTAGGTATGATACTATATGTTAAACATATATACGGACTTTCGTCGAGAGCCGGGGGGGCTAAGCCCCCACCCGCCCCCCTCTCTCTCCGTCACTGTTGGAAAGTACGTGAAACTATTACCAAGGATAGAAGAAGTTATACTTTGTCACTACGCATCCCTAACACTTAGTTTGATCTTCCAAAAGCCAATATCGTATACACGTCCCCAACACTTAGTTCTTTTGTCAATTTTAGTTTTTCATATTGGTTGGGATTTCAATGGAGTTTTTTACAAAAATACCCTTGTATACTTGCGATGTCACATAAATAATCTTTACAAACATTGTATTGATAAAAAGATTGTTACCGAATTCTTTATTTCGCTAAAATATACACATTTATTAATATGATGTTAAGCAATATCATTAATCTAATAGAATTGAAAAAAGAGGGATACACACATATTGACACGTGTATTTGTATCTGTTTTAAAAAAGGACACATATACAAATAGGATTGCAAACAGAGAGATACATATATAGATACATGTGTTACCATATTCTTATCCGTTTGAAAATCTGACTATGGGATACAAATATCTTGTAAATGTTAAAAATTACAAATCATATCCTTACATATAGACATGGATATGGAAATTGATATATCTAATTCAGAGAAGATTATGTCAAAAACGGATATAGATAATCTTACGGATAAAAAAATATCTGCTGACATTTGTATTAAGAAGAAATGTAATCAATAGTTGTCAAAATCAAAATCAAATGAAATATAATATAATATAATATGCATTTGTAAAATAAATAATTAAATATATATATATATATATTATTCTTTCTGTATTTGAAAGTGATTCCAAAATGCAATATACTATGTGTAATTATTTACCGTATTTAGATATATGTCTACGCACTTTGATATATATATATATTAATAAAATACATACACATATATTCGATAATACATACATACATACGTATATATGACCAAAAGAATATGTAACCATATCCATTTTCATAAAAAAATGAAAAAGACTTCTGTGTCCATTATATGCAGAGAAAATAAACAAATAAATATTTTCATATGTATCCATATCAACCAAAATTAAAATACATATTCATATATATGAGGTGCACCTTTCCTGGGTGTATGGAAAGCCCATCACGAGATCCGTTAGATCTCGATCTAGCGGTTCTTCATTCAAAAGGGTATTTTAGTCCATACATTTTCGTTTTAAATTTGAATTTAATTTCGAATTTGAAATTTATTTTGTCTTTATATTTTTCTATTTTTAGCGTGTCTGATTTGGTATTTTTTGTTGCCTTTTAGTTACTGAATTTTCGCCAACATGGTAGCATTTTCGCGCAATGTAGAATAGCAGATTTTTTTGTAAAATTCCGCTTGATATTGTAAAACTGCATCCTGCATTGTAAAATAAAATCATAATTAGTAATATTTATATTATAATAATTGTAATTTTGATAACACTATTGTAAAAGATCATGGACGTTTTGTAAAATCTGTATGAAGATTGTAAATCCATCAGATCCTATTATGTGCGTTTTTCACAAATGCCAAGCATCTTTGTAAAATTCGAATCCCTGTTGTAATTTTTCATCCTGCATTGTATAATAAGATCACAGTTAGTAAAAAATGATATGCAATTGTAAAATACGATCTGAGATTGTAAAAACAAACTCCAGATTGCAAAACAGTCTGAGATTGCAAAATAGGTCATTTATATTGTAAAATACGATCCGGGATTGTAAAAAAACACCCGAGATTGTAAAATAGGTCATTATATTATAAAAACCTGGACACGCCCTCCATCTCTAACATCCTCTCTACCCGTACCTCCTCCTCCATGACCCACCTCCTCCATGCACGTCCTCCTCCGCCCACACACCTCCATTCACGCACTTCTTCAATCGTCTCCTCCATGATCCACCTCCTCCACGTGTATAAATGTAAAAAAACAGTCTGAAATTTGTAAAAAGATGATATGCTATTGTAAAATACGATCTGGGATTGTAAAAAAAACTCGAGATTGCAAAATAGGTCATTATATTGTAAAAACCTGGGCACGCCCTCCATCTCCAGCATCCTCTCTACCTGCACCTCCTCCGCCCTTCTCCTCCACGACCCACCTCCTCCATGCACGTCCTCCTCCGCCCACACACCTCCATTCGGATCGAACGATTGGAGAACTTAACCTACGAAAATCCGCCCCGCTGCGCCTCAAAAAAGCATAAAAAATCACATTATACATTGCATTCATAGTAATAACTCTACCTCTGGCTTGCACGTCCACCTCAAGCGTTATATCACCAAACAACTCCTGCAATATGCCCACCCGCTGTGATTGGGACCCCAAAAACTGCAAATGACGCCAAAACAATGCCAAATCGAACAACATAACATGCAAGCGCGATAGGAAGAGGGAGAAAGAACGGATCAAACTCGAATATTTTATTTTATCTTCTGGAGTTTCCTCTCGATCTCTTGAGTGAGAGATGCGATGCCGATCCCTGTGACACCGATGCATGCCGCATTCTGCAAGAGGGATCGACAGCCGCATTCGGCCACTGTTGCTCCCCCTCCGCCGTTAGCAACATCCGCCTGGTATTCCGCCGTCGTTTGTTATTTTGGTAGGAGAGCAATGATTCTCCAATGAATAATTCAAAAATAGAATTTGAGTTGTCACATTCTATTTTTGGAATGAGACAAAATGACCATAATGGGTTTTTTTGCATTAAAAAATTAAGATTAAAAATGAATTAATCGGATCCGTTGGATTAATTACGGATGGCTGAGATGGCGGGCTTTCCTTGCACCCAAGAAAGGTGCACCTCATTTGAAATATCTCATATATATATATATATATATTCTTTTAACATGGATATGATGGCGGATAGACACATATATATCCATATCGTGATATATAGAACATGTTAATGGTAATAGTTAATTAAATTGTATTTAGATCTTATAAAATGAATTTTAATTGAGATAAGACGGGGGCAATTATATACAACATGCAACTATTAACGATTAATTATTGCATTTATAATAATTTATGTTATGGAATATACGATGTTAGAAATAACAAAGGCTAGCCAAATTTTGATCATGCATTATAATGAACATGACAAGGAAAATCCGACTGAACTTATGAAACGAGGCAAGCAACAAAGCAGTCTCCTTACGAATGTGATACATGCATATATAATTAGCTGAGATACCCATCACCCGAACACAGAGAGACTCTCACTTCAACTGCGGCAAACGCGCGCCGTGGGCATGGACACGCAGATGAGATCGGACCGTATTTCTTCTTCGCCTCCGGTGTCTCCGCCTTTGGTTCGTCCTCTGCAAGGACTGGGAGGCTGCTGATGGCCGAGAGCGCGACAGCTGCTGCAGCAGCAAACATCGTGGCTCTCCTCCCACTGCTGTTGCCTTCTTCGACCCTCACCGTATTTGCTGCTTCCTGGCTCTCAGCTCTGGCATCCTTCACGATGGCAAGTTTGCGCGCAGGCTCAGGGACGGAGACAAGGGGGGGCGGGAGGGGGCCTGGCCCCCCCAAGTCTTCATGAACTCTATCAATTACATATATGTATTATTGAAATATACATATTGTGAATATTTAATTTTGATAATTCTATAAATAATTTTAATTCAAACATAGTACACAAGTAGGGATGAAAACAGATACGGATATATCCGAATATCCGCTTACCATATTCGAAAAGTTACGGATATCCATATCTTAATATTAATCGAATATGGATCGAATATGGATATGGATTGTAAAATTTTCCGGATACGGATATGGTAATGGCTTGAATATTCGGATCCGAATATCTGAATACAATGTTTAATTTTATTTTATTAGTTTATATAATATAAGCCACAACCATGTGTTATTATATTAGTATTATACATTATATAAAATACAATATATTGATGATATTAATAAACTTCCGTTTGTTTGGGGATGGGCACGAATAAAGTTACGAAATCATGTACCTTTTTTGCTTCCGGTCAATTATGCATGTCACCTTGATGCTCCCTTTTGTCATGATGCAACTTATTTTTCATTACCATTTTTTAAAATCATTACTGACTTTGATAAAAATTCAATTCATATTCGTATGTAGTTTTTATTCCATCTGTATTCAGATTCCATATTTATTGGACTCACATTTGGATTTCTCTCTTTATTCGATTCATAGTTGGATTAGCTCTTTATTCGAACCGTATTCGAGTCTGCTCTTTATTCGATCCATATTTAGATTCGATAAATATCCAATTCGAATACGTATCCGTATTTTTAAGGATATGGTTTCCTTAATACATATCCAAATCATATATGTATACACATTCGTATAGATATAGATGGAACGAATATGGATATGGAAATAAGCATAACTGATCTATATTCGATCCGTTTTCATCCCTATTCACAAGGTTGGATTAATAAAACATTACTGAAACTAGAATATATAGAATAGTTTAGGGATGCAAACAGACGGATATGGATATAAATATGTGTTACCATATCAGTATTTATTTTAAAATATGGATAGTGATACAGAAACAAATATATTGCAAAATTGAAAACAACAAACCATATCCTCAAATATGGATACTGATATGGAAATAAATAAGCATGATTCGGATATCAATATTTAAGAAATGGATACGAATTATCTTGACGATAAAAAATATCTTCTAACGCTTGCATTCAATAAGAATCTACTCTCTTTTTAAATTTTTCATTGTAATGCACTTTTTATAATTTTTATTATTCATACATTACTAATTTTCATTTTACTAAAATATTTTTCTTATTTTAAGTATTAGGATGCATTTATTATCATTGAGATAATTTGTACATGTTCCTTTAATATTTGTATTTGAATTAAGATTACTTGTTTCCTTATCTATACTCATATTTAAGGATACTTTTTAAGATTTATATATTGTAAGATACATATTTCATATGAATATCCGGGTTTTAAAATGAATGAGGATATGATAACACCTAAATCTATATCTATATCCGTCCAGTTGTATACTCGTTTACCACATCTTTATTAGTTTAGTTTAATACAAATGCGGATAGAGATCTTGACAGAGAAAAAAACATCTTACCATATCATTGAAATGGTTATGAATACATACGAGATAATTGCAAATAATAACAAAAATGATTTTTACATTAACTTATTTATCTACTGAATTGATTATCATTACAAAATATGTGGTTATTTCAATAGAAGTTATATCACATACAATAAGAAAGGCTAGAAACTTGTATAACATAGATTTCAAATTTTACAACTATATATTAAAAAGGAAGAATAAACATAAATACAAATATCTAAGACTATGAAATTGATATCTTTTTTTATATTTGATTTGGATATAGATATAAATATCAATATTATGTATAAAAATGATTCAGTTGGATATGTATATCTACATCTATTTGTATCCCTACATAGTATTATAGAATATTAATTATTTAGAAATGTTAAAAATGACAATATTAATTAACATCACATTTATGGAAGTGTTTTTTAATGAAGAATTTTGTATGGATGTTTTGGTAAAATATACTATTTTTTAGAGGTATATTAATGTAAAATCATAATTTTACATATATATTTTTGCAAATTTTCCTTATGAATATTAATGACAAATATGTTAGAATCATTTATCTTATGTTACGTAAGTAAAAAAATTCAAACAAACATTACAACTAAAATGACATATAATGATAATAAATTAGACAAATGATGTTTCAACAATTAACCCCCCCAAGGAGAAATTTCTGGCTTCGTCCCTGCGCGCAGCCGTCTTTGGCCTATCGATTATGGTTGCGGTGTTGCCTAAGAAGGAAGTTGCCATTGCGAGGGACGCCATGCCGGCTGCCAAGAAGTTTGGAGATCACGAAGGGGGACGTGGTGGATGGAGGGACTACGAGCATGCGCTTGAATAAGAAGCCCACGGGTCAACGAGGGTGAGGTCTGAAATGGTTATCTTATCTATCACTGCCCAATTGGTCTCGGCCGCTTAGGGCTTTAGTCATCAATGAAATGAAGGGACTGCAATGCAACTGCGTGGAGGGCTAACACTTGTGGAGAGGACTTCAACGAAATGAAGGGGCTGCAATATCTATGCAGAGTGATTCCTGCATCCAACAGCAATCAACGGCTTGGGAGCAATGTGATGTGCGACCCAAACCGTTGGATCATCATTCGGCAGTTGAAGTTGTCCATATATATGAGCCTGTCCTGGTGCATAGAAGCAGAGTTGCAAGGTGAGGTCCGACCAGTGTAAAAATGCTGCCCACATTTTGGCTACATTATTTCTAAGGTCGCTTTTTAAAGTCAGGTGAATCAGGGAGTGCATCACTTGAATCAAGGTGGTTGATATCCATCATGTAAAGAGTCATGTAACATTGAGTCTATTTGACCGGAACATCACCTGATTTGCCCACTGACCTGACAAAAGTTACTATGGTGCCCAGAAAATGGTTCCTAACGATTTTAAGAACTTGACAACTGCACAAGACGAGATGAGTTCTATCGCCAAACCCATGCTTTCATATGGATGAAACATGTTTCACTTCAAACAAACCCAATATCCCGCTATCAATTTTCTACCTGTGAGGTGACGATCCTTGAAAACCTTATAATAATTGTGTCGAACTATTGGAGTCGAGTACTTAGGAATCAATCAAAAATTAACCACACGAATAAATAATTTAAGCAAGGGATATTTACACTCATAACCCTGAGTAGTTTCGTAATTACCCCAGATATCTACGATAATCATGAATTACATGAGAAACCCCGAATAGTTACTCCGTCTGACATCCATAACCCTCTGTTAGAACCATTAACCCAACCACACTGTCGAGTTAGTCTAACCTAGCATCGATCCAATGGCTAAAATTAAACCAAAAGGAAAAAAAGAACGACCCATGGAAGGTGCTGGAGGACGGTAGCGTGCGATGATGGAGGGCTTCGTCCGGAAGCTGGGGGCGGAGGAGGGAGGCTTCGTCAGGAGCTTCAACCGGGGGGTGGGGGGGGGGGGGGGGGGTTGCTCGTTTGGGGAGCAAGCGCAGGGGGATGGGGGCTATTCGTCGAGAGCTTGCAGGGGAGATCCTGTGCAGGGGGCTTCGACGGGAGCTTGCGAGAGGGGAGGGGGGAGCTTCGACAGTGGCTTGCAGAGGGGGTCTTCGACATGGATGGTTTGGTTCTGGAGGATGTCGGCGGGGAGATGAAGGGGAGGAGGAGGTGGTTGTCGGAGGACCAAGAGGAGGATGAGGTGGTTGAAGGGGAGGTGGAGGTCATCCGATTGGGGGTGTAGGAGGAAGGAGAGAGAGAGCGGTTTCATTTGTAAATAATGGGAATATAAATGGTATAAAATGTAAAATACTTGATGGATACCGTCATAATTAACGATAAATTGCATGGAAGTTAACACGAGGTTATGGGTGTAAGAGTTCAGCAATATTCATGGTCTTGGGTGTAATTCGTGATTATTGAGGGTTCCTGGGGTAATTACAAAATTACTCAGGGTTATTGGTATAAATATCCTTTTAAACAATTTAGCAATGTACGACTATGTGTTTATTTAACTTAGGCAAGCCCCGGAGTTGACTCAAGGATGCAAATGAACAACTTAAGGCTCAATTTATCAAACCTAATGTACGGCTTTCAAAGCGGATTTTTTGTTATTTTTTATGCACCATGATGCAAATGCAAAATGTACACTTTTTATGTGCTTTCTATAATTTTTCATGCAAATGAGATGAAAAAATTATGAAAATTTATTGATAAGTTAATTATAATGAAATTAGCTTACTATGAATTTTTAGAATTTTTCTAATGAAAAATGAATTTTCTAGAAATAAAATAATGTGGTTTGTGAGATTTTCAATAATTTAATTTTAATAAATAGAAAACTTGATTAATTTTCAACATTAAAATTAAGCTAGATGTATCTAATTAAGCTTTATCCAAAATAATTTAATTCATAAAAATGGCAAGATTACAAAGCATTAATAATTAATTATCTCAATCACCACATAATTTATTTTACACAAATTAAACATGCCAATACATTAGTTTTTTGGCATGATATAGATCATAATTAATACTACAACATGTGATTTTTTGGGAATTTTTGAAGCAATATTTTAATTACAGAGTTATGGTAAATATGACAATTAACCACCGAGATACTAATAACTAATCAAGCACAGCTCATAAAAAATACATTCATTTCACTAAATGATAGATAATTAATTGTTCCACAAAGTACAATTCTTGGAATAACAATATGCTATCAAATGATGGTTTTAATAAACGTGCAAATACAGGGGTATGAAATGTAATTTATAAATTAAAACTATTGAATTAAATATGCAACAAGACCTGATTAAGATTACCAATTCTTACAAGGGACCCACTGCAAATTACCCACGCACGCATGCACAGGGAACGTGCCTGCTATGTGGCGGGGACCTTTAACAATTCTTCTAGAAAGTAGGGGCTTCGATGAAATTTGCCACTACCATATGTGTGACTCACGTGAGGGGGGGGAGCTGGGCAGTGGGCAGAGGTGAGGGCGCACAGGCCAAGGGTGCGACGGTGGCGGTCATCGGTGCGGTGAGTCGAAGCTCGAGGTGAGAAGTGAAGAGTCAGGCAGAGCGAAGCTTGGGTTCTGCGGTAGTGAGGATGGCGAAGGCGGAACTCAGGCAAGACACGTCCAAGGGTCGAGGTGAAACGACTGTGTGGCGGAGGTTAGGCGGAGTTGAAGACGGCTGACTATGTTGCTGGAGGTGACGGGTGAGGTGGTTGTTCAAGGCGGTCGCTGTGGAGCGATGTAGCATGGGAGGCGAGGGTGCGAGGGTCGATGGGAAGCTCAAAGGTGGTGAAGCATGAGTGGAGGATGACGGTGCACAAGTTGAGACGAAAAGGGAAAAGGCGATGCGCGGTGGAACAACTAATTGCGAAGTACGTGCGCGCGAGGACGAAGGTAGCAAAGCAGAGGGGGTGGTAGCTATCTAAGAATAGGGGTTGGAAAGGAAAAGAAAAAGAAGAGAAGAAAAGAAAAGAGGAGCAGAGGATATAGAAGGTACCTAGGGCTAATCACATGGAGGAGAAGCTCGATGAAGAGCTCTGGTTATTACTCGAGGCTCACGGTGGGGATGTGGTGAGCTTGGCTACTACGAGAAGCAGATGCGGTCATGGTCGACGATGACCTTGGATCATGTCGGTGATTGGAGCATCATTGGTACCTGCACCCCCCCTCTATTGATGGATTGACAGATGGCTGAGGTCGATGGAGGCGATGACCCTTTATGGGCGGTTGGCGAAGGGTGAAAGGTGTGTCGAGCGACGATTACATGCAGGAGAGGGAGGCGGAGTGGCAGGGTCGAGGCAGTTGGTGAGGGAGAAGGGAGATGAAGCGCCACCGCATAAGGCGGGCAACCGCTGCATGTGAGAAAAGGGGGAAGAAAGGGGGGCACATGGCACGTTGAGAAGCGTCGACGTGGTGGCTAAAAATAAAACAATAATAATAATATAAATAAAAAATAAAAAGGGGGTAAAATGATGACTCCAAGAGATGCCACGTGTCGTTCTCAGAAAATTAAAAAATTAAATCAAAATAAAAAATCAAAAAGAAATAGAAAATGAGGTCAAATGAAAAGTGATCTACATGAAAATTGTTTCTCTCAACGAGATCTACAATTTTTGTGAAGGAACTAAAATCCAAAGACGTCATCTGTATAAAACATATTTTTGGTGGTACTTTTCGATATAAAGTACTGTATTTTTGTATTCTACCATTTTTTGTAATTTTTAAATAAGGTAAAATCAATATAAAATCAAGTAAAATATAAAATAAATGTTTACAACTTAGTATATTTTTTGTGATTTTAATAATTGACAAAATAAACAAATAAAATAAAAGGAACATAAATACAAACTATATATGCAGACTTAGAGTGAATTATTTTCTTTGATTTTTACTTTGATTTTGATCTGGATTTTTGCACACTTTATCAAATCATATATCAAATAAAATAAATGAAAAAGAAATAAATAAAAAAGAGTCATTTTTGTACATAAAATAATATGGCTAAAATCAAGCAATATGTATAGTATACAATGAGGTCCCATAACCCAAGTTTGACATATGAACTCCGCTTATTTTGAACTTGGTCTTATTTTGTATATAATTGAACGTATATTAATTCAAAAGTGCGTAAGGATTCATAGGAGACTAAAAAATCAACCGGTCAGGTCATTTAAAAAGATAGACAACCGTCATTGTGGTGATGAGTTGAAATTACCAAAAAAATAGGGATTATTACCCAACAAACCCTATAATCTTTGTAAATTACCTATACGACCTTTGAAACATCGATATTCCTCCCTAGACCCCGTAAACTTGCTAACCCTTACTCTACAGACCCTGTGGTTAACTCCCATCCATGTAACCGTTAGAACTAACCAAACTCTGTTATCTTCCTTTATATTATACCCATTTTAGTGGTCAAATTTACTGCAAGTGCCATTGCCTCCCACCTCACCTCCCACCCTCTACCTGCAGCTGAACACGGTGCCCCTCTCCCCGGTCCGCCGCTGCTCGAAGGCCCCATGCGGCTTGAATCTCATGCCTACCACCTCCCCCGGTCCGCCGCCGCGAGTACCACCACCATGTCCGTGTCAACTTCTTCTTCGCACCCTTCGTCGCTTCCGTCTTCCTCTCCCTCTCCCTCCCCACCTCACTTTTCGGCCACTGCAACAGGCCCCACCATGCCATATTCCTCATCTTCTTCCTCCCCATCCTCGCCCTCAAGCTCAAGATCTATGGGCAGTGGCTCTCCGGCGGGAAGCGCTGCCTCTGTAAGGTGGCCAACCCGTCGACCCACCTCTCCATAGTGGGCAACTTCGTGGGCGCTATCTTCGCCGCCAGGATCCAATGGTACGAGCCGGCCAAGTTCCTATGGGCAGTGGGGTTTGCCCACTACCTCGTCCTCTTCGTAACCCTCTACCAACGCCTGCCAACCAACGAGACCCTCCCAAAGGAGCTCCACCCGGTGTACTCCATGTTCATAGCCGCGCCCTCGGCAGCGAGCATCGCGTGGGAGGGCATCTATGGGGAGTTCGACGAGGTGTCAAGGACGTGCTACTTCATGGCGTTGTTCCTCTACACGTTGCTGGTGGTGAGGATCAACTTATTCCGGGGGTTCAGGTTCTCGGTGGCGTGGTGGGCATACTCATTCCCCATGACGATGGTGTCGCTTGCCACCTTGAGGTACACTGAAGCGGTCCCTTGTACGGAGACCAGGGCTCTGGCGTTGGCGCTCACCGGTGTCTCATTGGCGATGGTGGGGGTCCTGCTTATGTCCACGCCGTTGCATGGGTTGTACTGGAGGTCTCTGTTCCCTAATGACGTGGTGATCGCCATAACGAAGGGAGGGCGTGCGAGGAAGGCGATCAGAGGTGGAAAGGGGTCCCGTATAAAATAGTGGGCTCACAAGCACTCCCCGTTGGCTCTGGTGAGCACAGCTACAGGAAATAGTGGCAGTAGGTCTCCGGAGAAGGGTGGTGTTGGGATGGAGCCCCCTGCTCCCCCTCCCCCGCGAGCCACACCCCTCCCCACCTCCCACCCGCGCGTGATCTCCCGGCCGCTGACAACAGGCCTGACCCCTAGGGTATGAGGTACAAAAATCAGGTCGTTGTGACCCGAGCAATCAGACCATGTATATCAAGAAAAAGATCGAACCGCAAAAGAAATCAAAGATCAAAACAAAGCGAGCAAGCGGTCCTAGCTATGTGATTAACCTGGTATAGCTCCCAGGGTCGAACACAAGGAGCACGGATTGGCCTAGGGCCTACGAAGTAGTGAAAAT
Source organism: Ottelia alismoides (assembly GCA_037367405.1). NCBI lineage: Eukaryota > Viridiplantae > Streptophyta > Magnoliopsida > Alismatales > Hydrocharitaceae > Ottelia > Ottelia alismoides. Next base: position 310,351 of record JAZKJV010002567.1, on the reverse strand, counting down.
GAAATAAAAATAAAAGAAAATGTTTTTTTAGAGGTTTTTATGAATTTTTATATTTTTTTGGATTTTCAAATTATAAAGAAAATAAAAGAAAGTAAAATCTAGGCAACTTCAACAATTTATTAAACACACCAAAAATAATGCAAAAATTAAGGAAAAATTGTTTTTATGTTTTTTAAGTTTTTAAGTGTTTTTGGTGAATTTTTGAGATTTTTCTAATGGGTAAATTATTTTCTAAAAATCAAACAGTGCGAAAAATGAAAGGTACTGTCCAGCAAGGCTTAAGACCCAAAAATAAAATATTTAAAGATCTCAAAAAGCCCTGGAGGTAATTTTCCTGTAATCTAGAAAGAATAAGGAAAATTTAGGCACCCTAATTATTGTTTTTGGATTTTTAAATTATTTATTATAATTTTTATGAGTTTTTGAGGGTTTTGCAATTTTTAGGGTTTTTAAGTGATGAAAAATAGCCAAACTTGGCTAGAAAATCAAACAGCAAGCAAACAACAGTATCTAATTTTTTTAGAATTTTTGGAGGTGATTTTATATTTTTTTGGTATTTTCAAACCTAGACAGTAGCTAAAAAGTAGGTTTTTGAATTTTTAAAAATACTAAACGAAATCAAAAATGTCCTCAAAAATCACTGAAATTCCTACACCATGGCAGGAGCCATGTGTCAAAATCTCATTGGATTTGGAGGTGATTTGATATTTTATTCAAAAATAACAAGTGGGCACTGTGCACAGGGACGAATGTGCAAATACCCGGAAGTCTGGGGGCCTTGGTGCAAAATTCCCAGCAAGTCACGCGTGTGGCGCGTGGCTGGGGCACTCAGGGGCCTTTTGGTAATAAAAACCAAGTTGCTGGACCTTTTGGTAACTCGTACCAAAAGTCCAGGGGCTTGGATGCAAGAATCCCACTAAAATCCGCACATGCGCATAAATAACACTCACAGGGGCATAAATGCAATTACCAAAAAGTTAACATTCATTTCAGAACAACCCAGATCTACAGGATAAAAGATGTAAAAAGCCCAGCTAAACACGTGACGAAGCACGTGGTCACATACACACAGGGGCATACATGCAATTAAAACTAAGCACAGGGTCCACAATGCAATTTACCCTACGTAAATAAAGTTCTAAAAATATTTACAGGACTAGAAATAAAACGACAAACTAAGAGGGGGCCCTAAGTAATTTACCCCTTTATTCGTCGACGGCCAGATGCGCGCCACGTGGAAGATCGGTCGGCTCTGGTGCGTTGGCGCTCTTCCTCTTCTTCTCTCGGGCCGAATCGACGCTCCAGAAGGAGCCACGTGGAGGATCGGACGGGTCAGGTCTCAGGTGGCTCCCTCTCTCTGCTCTACGGTCCTGATCAGCCCCTCCAGGTGATCGACGGTAGCTGCTCCACGATGAACGGACGGCTGGGATTAAAACTGGAGCGGAGGAGCTATCGGACGGTGCTGGAGGCTCCTCGAAGAACAGGTGGCCGGCGAGGTTCACCGGCCTCGTGCACGAGCTTGGGACCTCCTCAGCTGCCTCTGGAGATCGGAGCAGGTCCGCCTTGGTATGCCGCAGCTGTGGGTGCTATCCGATGGCCCAACCGAGCCCTGGAGGGGCTCCGGCGAGGCTGGCGGCGCGAAGGAGCTGGCTGGAATGTAAGGGGGTCTCAGACGACTCCCTTTGGACCTGCAAAGCAAACCAACAGCTTCGCGGGTCGAGGGCAAAATGCCTCGACCCAAAGAAGCGAAGTGGGGGTGATCGGTGCGGCGGGGCGAAGGAGCTCCGGCGAGCGACAGGTGGTGGAGCTCGACTCCCAGCTCCGGGGCGAGCTGGGTTGAGTGGGAGTGCGAAGAACGTGCGTGAGGAAGTGGCGAAGGTGATGGGGTGCTCCGATGATCGAGATATTAAGCGAGATGGCCGGAATCAGGGAAGCACGTCGGAGAGTGGATTTGGGCGAAATCTGAAATTACACTAAATGGCGGAGCGAAATGGATACCTGGATGATGCGGGAGACTGGGCTGGAGCTTAGCTAGCTCCTGGTCCTTGCCTCAAGGGTCGTCAACGCCCGAGGCTCGAGCTCCGGTCAGACGTCGGAGCACGGCGGCGCAAGGCAGCCGGATCGATGGTCCGAGCACCTCCTCCTCGCTGCGACACCGGTGGATGCAAGCTGTCACCTTGCTGGTTGCGATGGAGCTCACTGGAGAGAGAATGGGGAGCCAAAGATGGAATGAGGAGGCGGCTGAGCTCGAGTTTTATATGGGTGCAGGTCCGGGAAGGATCGATCGGGTAGGGCGAGCTGAAGCGCGGATCCCAAGGAAGAATGTCGGGCGAGATTCCCGGATGCACGGGGGGTGATTAGGATCTGGATTTGGAGCGAAAGGGAGGCGGATCGAGCCGGGAAAATACCAGGAAGTCGGGTCGGGCGAGCGGACTCGGGCTCTGGTGGTCCTGGGGGAGGTGTTGACCGGGGGTCAACACTCCCCCGTGGACCAATCAGAGCCCGCCAAGGGTGGACTTTTTATTTGATTTTTTTGGGGCCTTAAATGGCCGAATTTTCAAAAACTCAAAACACAAAAAATATTTGTTTTATTTTTTTCTATTTTTTTGTGATTTTTAATTAATTTTTGGAAATAAAAAAAATAAAGTATATACAATATAGCTATACATAGGTATATATACACTATGTTGATTTTTGATTTTTGATTTTTAATTATTTATTTTTATACATTTTTATTCCTATTTTATATTTTATTTATTTATAGGATAAAATGAGGAATAAAGGGCTATTTTTATTTTATTTTTATTATTTATATACATGGGTTAATTAGTTATTTATATACAACTATGTACAAGGTGTAAGGTTCATTTTTGGGTTTTTGATTTTTAAGATTTTTATTTTGTTTTTAATAGCTTATAAATATTTACAAATATTTACAACATATTTTTGGGTGAGGAAAATATATAATTTTATTTATTTACAAATATGTACATGTGAGCCCCTATCTCCCTCTACTTGTGGCTTTTATGCGGTCAGGCCCATGTTGAGCCCTCCCTTGGGTTAGGTTGCTCAATATTTATTCTAAATATTTCCCTCTTTTTCTTTTTCTTCTTTATTCTTTTATTTTTGCACAAAATCATGCTAATTATCTAATTTTACAAACATGCATGCTTTTGCTAACTTTTCCTATTTACACATATCTACATGCATTTGCATAGGTTTTTGTAGCTAAAATATAAGAATAAAGAGTGATGAATGGGTATTCATCACCCCCCTATACTATACTTTGCTAGTCCCTTAGCAAACACTTATTTGAAAAAGAAGTGGAAAAGAAAGAAAAAGAAAAAGAAAAAGAAAAAGAGAATGTACATGGATCAAGGTTGATTATTAAACTTGCCTTCATTAAATTGAGGTATGGAGCTTAATCAGATCTTTGGATTATTGATGTGTCGGAACCTTATTTAGACTTAAGCTTAAAACCTAACAGCCTCTAAGTTCCACTATTCTATAACCAAGACTCCTCAATGCTCCAGATCAGAACAAGTCATCAATCACAAACCCTGAAGACCCTGAATCTTTTCTTGTCCTGTGAAAGTGAGGTCTAAGCTCTCCACCTCAGAAATGGCAACTTGACAACCCTCCCCAACAAGGTAACTCTATGACCTCAATCTGGCCACTCTTTCCTCGAGGAGCGGGGTATTCCCTTCTAAGTTCAAGTACAACTGGCTCAAGAAGAGGGGGAAGAAGAGAATGGGTCAAGGCCAGTGTAGCCAAGTACCCCTTGGGAGCTTGACCAGTGTAGCCAAGTCTCCCTGCTGCAAGCTACAACAGGTGGATCATGAAATCAAGCTTTGCTTATTGCACTTATATACATACTCCGGTGGGATTATCATTTCTCTCAGACCCACCACTTTTTTGGAGTTCTTTTCTTTTTTTGCATTTTTTTTTTCGAGTGCATCTATACAACATGTACATGTGCAACATATATATACAAGGAGTTTTTCCTCTTGAGCCAGTAGACTATCCCTCTTTTGAAGCTTTATCGCAACCCACAACTCCCGTCGTTAGACCTCATGGCAACCAGACCAAGTTGAGACGCACTTCCTTCACTAAATGAAGAAGAGAGGTTCCGCCTAGAAGTACTACCCTCATATGCTACCCCAAGTCAAGGAAGACTGCCTCCTCACCATCTCATCCGTAGAGAGCTCGGTGCATAGTGCGGTTGTCCAAGTAAAGCCATAATCTATATGAGTCATGTGTTGTTGTTAAGTGCTCTACTTAGGCTCATTGAGATGACATGTGATCATAGCCTAGTGGACTCAAAGAATTAAGTCACCATGGACCTGAAAAGCCTTAATCCTAAGTCCTATAAGGTTCCTCTTAGAAGTTAGGTGGATTAAGATCTTAATCAAGCTCCATTTCTCAATTTGATTCCAGGCTAGTTTAAGTGTCAACTATTCATCCAAGGAAAACTATATACATATGTACAAAAAGATGCATATTTACACAATATTTTACAATCATGCAAAATTTTTGAAAAATGTTTTGAAATCATGAATGATGATGCATGAAGTGCAAGTTTTGCAAAAGGTATTTACACACATTTACACAAGATTTTTGCAAACTTTTGATTTTCAAAACATTTTGGAAAAATTTTGTACTATATACATAATTTTGATACAAAAAATATTTACACAAGCTTTACACAAAAGATTTTTGAAATCATTTTTACAAAAATAATTTGTACCCTAGCTATGTATGTGCAAAATAAAAGAAGATTATGTACATGAAAATTTTTAATTTTTATGGTTTTTAGCCATTTTTATTTATTAACACACTCACACAAAGTACGAGTTATGGCTAAAGTATATATGAAATATATACACACCCCCCTATACTTAGCTCGAACGATGTCCTCAGAGTCAAGAGCGATGAAGAAGACATAACTCGTGCTATGTATAGGGAAGTGAAAAGGAAGGCTATACAAAAGGAGAATGAATTATCAAGTGAAGAGGGACTCGGGTCTTCCCCCTATACTTAGGATCAAGTAATCCTAAGTATAGCAGGCTGTACACGAAGGGAAAAACCGAGTGAAGAATGTGTAGGGTCTACCCCCCCTATACTTAGGGCAAAATGCCCCTAAGTATAGGCAGCAAAAATAAGGGTAGACAGAAACAAAAGGAAAACCCGAAAGGTCTCACATCCCCCCTATACTTAGGGTAAAGTGCACCCTAAGTATAGCATAATCAAAAGATGAGGAAAGGGATGTGGGACTAAAGAAAGTGATGATATAGACATCTGGATCTATGTACAGCGGAGGGTCAGTAAAGCTCAGGCGTGAGATGCATTAGATGTGAGTCAAAAGACCACATCTCACGCAAAATGAATGGGGGCAAGATCAACGACCCGCGGCTCATGATCTAGAAATGGCTTCAGCCGCTGGCCGTTCACTCGGAAGGTACTCTCAGAAGACAACTCGGATATGTCGATGCTACCGTTGTCGTGTACCTTCCGAACCAGATAAGGTCCTTTCCATTTGCTCTGTAGCTTCCCTGGAAATAATCTAAGCCTCGCATCAAACAGCCATACTCTCTGTCCAATCTCAAAATGTCTGTGGCTGATATGTGAATCATGCCACTCCTTGACTTTCTCCTTGTAATGTAGGCTGCTTGTGAAAGCTGCATCTCTAAGCTCTTCCAGGGCAGCTAGCTCTGCCCTCCTCTGGTCTCCTATACCATCTGGATCCATGAGAATGTCTGTAACTGCCCAGAGTGACTTGTGCCTCAGCTCAACAGGTAGGTGACAAGGCTTGCCATATACGAGGCGAAAGGGAGATGTACCCAAAGGTGTCTTGAAAGACGTCCTATATGCCCACAAGACCGAGTCCAAAAGCTGTGACCAATCCTTTCGGTCAGGGCGGACGACTTTCTGCAGAATAGTCTTGATCTCCCTATTCGACACTTCGGCTAGACCATTCGTCTGTGGATGGTATGGTGTAGCAACTCGATGGTCTATACCGAACTCGCTAGCAAGTGCCTTCACCTGGTCGTTGATGAAGTGAGATCCCCCATCAGAAATAAGAACTCGTGGAACCCCGAACCGCGTGATGATATGCTTCCTCAGAAATCTGCAAACTGTCCTCGCATCAGCGGCTCGGGCAGGGATAGCCTCCACCCAACGACTCACATAGTCTACGGCCAACAGAATGTGCTCGAATCCCTGACTTTTAGGGAATGGACCCATGAAATCGATGCCCCATGCGTCAAAAACCTCACAGAAGTGAATGGGCTGCATCGGCATCATATCACGCTGTCCACAAGTGCCCATCCTCTGACAGTCAGTACACCTCTTCACGAACTCATCTGAGTCCTTGAAGAGGGTAGGCCACCACAAACCGGATTGGAGCACTTTCTGTGCCGTTCTCCTCCCAGAATGATGTCCTCCTGCCTCAAGCTTGTGGCAGTAGGTGAGGACGCTATGGTGTTCCTCCTGAGGAATACACCGACGCCAGACGCTATCCCCTCCCTCGTGGTAAAGGATGGGATCCTCCCAATGGTAAGACTTGGCCTTCGCAAGGAAGGTCTCAAGCCTCTGCCTGGGCCAATCTTGTGGGACTTTCCAAGCAACGAGAAAGTTCACAATATCGGCATACCATGGGAGTGAGGCGATAGCAAGGATCGCCTCATCTGGGAAGGTATCTCTGATCGGATCAATCTGCTCTGACTCCTCAGGCTGCTCTAACCGGGAAAGGTGATCCGCCACCACATTCTTGACTCCAGGCTTATCCTTGATCTCAATGTCGAACTCCTGGAGTAGAAGGATCCATCTGGTCAGTCTGGCCTTGGCATCCTTCTTTGCCATGAGGTACCTGATGGCGGTGTGATCTGTGTACAAAGTCACTCGGGATCCAATGATATACGATCTGAACTTATCCAGGGCAAACACTACTTCTAGCATCTCCTTCTCTGTGACCGTATAATTCCGCTGGGCGGAATCCAATGTGCGGCTAGCATAGTGTATCGCAAATGGTACTCCATCCCTCCTCTGTCCCAGCACTGCCCCTACGGCAAAATCGGAGGCGTCCGTCATGATCTCGAATGGGAGAGACCAATCAGGTGGCTGGAGGACAGGAGCCTCAATCACACATCTCTGGAGAGTAGCAAACGACGAAAGACACTTGTCATCGACAAGGAACTCGGTGTCTTTCGTCAGGAGGTCAGTCAACGGTCGGGCAATCCTGCTAAAATCCTGAATGAATCTCCTATAAAATCCAACGTGCCCCAGAAATGACCGTAACTGCCTCAGATTGGACGGTGGTGTGAGTTTTCTAATGACATCGACCTTGGCCGGATCAACCTCCATGCCCCTGTTGGAGATGATGTGGCCAAGCACCGTCCCTTGAGTCACCATGAAGTGACTCTTCTCCCAAGATAGCACCAAGTGATACTCAATACATCGCTGGAGTACTCGATCTAGGCAGTCAAGACAAGAATCAAATCCGTCGCCGTAGATCGAGAAATCATCCATGAAGACCTCAAGGCACTCCCCTACCATGTCCGAGAAGATCGACAGCATGCACCTCTGAAAAGTCGCAGGGGCATTGCATAGCCCAAATGGCATGCGTCGAAAAGCGTATGTGCCGAAAGGACAGGTAAAGGTGGTCTTCTCCTGATCCTCAGGAGCGATGGCCACTTGGTTGTAGCCAGAGTACCCATCTAGGAAGCAATAATGGCTCTTCCCTGCCAGTCTCTCAATGATCTGGTCAATAAAAGGCAGGGGAAATGGTCCTTCTTGGTGGCTTGGTTGAGTCTCCTGTAGTCAACACAAACCCTCCAAGAGGTGGGTACTCGTGTAGAAATCTCCTCTCCCGACTCACTGATCACAGTCGTGATGCCCGTCTTCTTGGGCACCACATACAAGGGGCTGACCCACTTGGAGTCGGAAATGGGATAAATAAAACCTGCACCCCACCACTTTGATATCTCCTTCATGACAACCTCTCTCAAGTTGGGGTTTAGACGCCGCTGGAACTCACGCGACGGCTTCGCCCCATCCTCGAGATAGATGTGGTGGGAGCACACTGATGGACTAATCCCATGGAGATCTGCTACGCTCCATCCGATCGCCTTGCGGTTCTTTTCAAGAACCCCCATCAAACGGGATTCCTGCTCTCCAGTCAACTCGGCGGAGATGATGACTGGGTACATCTCAGGATCGCCCGCAAGGAATCGATACTTCAGCGAAGTAGGGAGCGGCTTCAGCTCTGGAATGCTGGGTGCCGGCAAATCTGGCTGTGGAAGAAACTGAGTGAAAGCTGCAAGGTCTGCCAAATCTGCTTGGGAAAGTGAAAGTGTACTCTCGCAAACTGGGTCGGGAGAAGGCGGCTCAACTGCACTGGCTCTGCTCTGCTCTGCCTCTACCTCCTCCTCCTCAATAGGCTCAACTGGACTCGAGTCTGGCATCTGATCATAGCAATCGGCCCAATCAGACTCTGAATCCGAGGGATCTGCATCAGAAACGGTGGTATCAGTACCACCGGAAAGCAAGGTGGCATCAGTACCACCAGAAAACAAGGTGGCATCAGCACCACCATCACAAATCATCGTGCTACGATCAAGGACCGGCTCTGCTGCCGCTAAGGTATCCTGAACCAGGTCTGTGCTCTCCAGACTCTCCTCTGCTGTCATCTCTGCATCAGCTGTGTCTGAAAGTGAGAGGGTGGTCTGTGTCTCAAGGTCTGCCCAAGCTGCCTCATCATCTGTGATCACAAAATCACAGTCCTGGTGGATGTCTGGCTCTGCGTCTGTCAGCTGCTCTGAGTCGGTGCTGGCATCTGAGCGGGATCTAGATCTGGCTCTGTAGTCCTCGACCGTCTCTATTTGTATACTCTCGCCCTGGACGCGAAAGTACACCTTCCCGCTATCATGATCAGTCACCGCCTTGGCTGTGGCCAAGAACGGACGACCAAGGATGATGGGGGTATCGGTCACTGACTCAGGGATCTCCATGTCCAACACTACGAAGTCCACGGGGAATTGCAGACCCTGAATAGTGACGATAACGTTGCGTAGCAACCCCTTCGGCCTCTTGACAGATCGATCAGCGAACTGAAGGACTGTCCTGCTCTGTCTAAGAGTGCCCAACTCGAAGCGGTCGAGAAGGGCTGCCGGAAGTAGGTTGATCGAAGATCCGCTATCTAAAAGAGTACGGTCGAACCACTGCTCACTAATCTGGCATCTGACATACGGGGCCCCTGCATCTGGCCTCTTGGCTGGCAGTCGGTTCTGGATCGCAAAGCACGTGGCTTTGGTCAGCACATGGATCTCTGAAGTGTGGTTCCTCCTCCTTCTCCTAACTGTAGTCCTCTCTCTCAAAGATCTCTGAAGGAGGGGGATGTGCTGCAAAGCCTCCTGGAGGGTCAGCTGAATGTGAAACCGATCTATCATGCTCTGGCTGAACTCCTCGAACTCTCTCTTTTTGGTATTTTCTTTCTTCCCCTTCCCCATCTGGAGGGCTCTAGGGAAGGGGATCACTGGGTCCTTCTCAGATGAAGGACTAGGAAAAGATCTACGCGGTTCAATGACCGGATCCACACATACATCATGCACCACAGTGGGACCAAAAGAATGTAAACCTTTTCCTTTATTCATCACAGAATCCTGGGATACATGACCATGAGGAAAAACAACATCAGATCTCTCTCTACAAACACCGGTGGCCTCAGTACCACCACGAGTGGGCTGCTCTGCTGCTGCTGCTGCTGGAAGACGTCTCGCGGCATCAGTACCGCTAACTGGCTCGGCTGCTGCTGGGGTGGCATCAGTACCACCTCCTGAATCTGGTGAAGTGGCGGCCTCAGTACCGCCGGTGGGATCAACATCCTCGGTGGCCTCAGTACCACCGTCATCGACTGGAGCGGCCTCAGTACCGCTCTCCTCCTCCTCCTGGGGCACCTCGGGGTGAAGCTCAGCTGAGACGCCGCCGCCTGCTGGGGTCCTACCGCTCCTAAGCGTGGCAAAATCAACATCAAACAGATCTGAAGAAGTATCATCAAATGGATCGCTAGGAGTGGCTAACTCAGTGTATACTACCTGCTCAGACTTCCGCTTGAGGTTGTTCGGATTCGGTTCTATCTGTGCAGGTATGGCGACCTTCCCTCTCACCAAGTCTCGTATCTCATGGCGGAACTCATCCATCTCCCGTCGAAAGGTCGCCTGCTGATCCGTGAGGAGGCGGGCGATATCATCCAAGGCAGGGCTCTCGTGGGAGCCCGACGGGTAGCCTCGCTGTGGGTGAGGCTGCTGGTACTGCTGCGGGTGAGAGGGGTAGGAAGGAGGCTGTTGCTGGTGCTGGTATCCCGGGTGAGCCTGCTGCTCACGCCTCCAAGACTGTCCCTGCTGATAGGGACGAGGACCGTAGGACGACTGCTGCTGGTAGGCTGGGGGCTGCTGCTGCGGCTGCTGGTGATGGTCTCTCGGCTGGGAGTACTGCCCTCCCTGACCTGATGGCTGCTGCTGGGGCTGGGCACCACCACTCCCCCACCTGAATCCGGGATGATCTCGTCGGATCCCAGGCTGGGGACGGTCGTACCAGATCCCGTTGACATCCATCAACGGCTCTGCATCCAAGGGGGCTGGGGGTAGCACTGCCAACGGCTGGTCCGGCTGGTAGACCACCATCTGCATCTCTGGAGATGGTGGGGACTGGTAGGTGTGCTGCGGCTGCTGGTACGGCTCCGCCTGTACAAGGTGAACCTGTCTAGGCTGCGCTGGGACGCTGGAGCGCTGGGACGAGCTGCTGCTGCTGCCGGAGTCGCCTCGCGACTGAAGACGGGGCTGAGAAGCCGTCTGTGTCTCCTGGAGACACATGAGCTGTGTCTTCAGGTCGCTCAAGACCTGTGCCATCTGATCCATCTGTGCTATGCTCTGGCACTGCTTCTTCTCTATCAGCTCCATGCGGTCCAGCTTCTCGCTGATGATGCCCATGTCTGCAGCTGACGACTCTAACTGTGCTGCTGTGGCTGCTGCGGACGAACTGGAAGGACCTGCATCTACCCGTGCTATCCTCTGGTACTGCACGGGTCCTGGCTGATGTGGCTGGGTCTTCTGGGTGTAGAGACGGGTCTGGGACATGACCATGTAGTTTTCTGCCATCTCCTCAAAAATAGCCCAGACCTGGTCATGGTCCTTGGCGAAGTAGGACCCGCCACAAGAAGCGTTCACCAAGCCCTATAGCTCTGGTGACAACCCACTGAAAAAACTCTGAACCAAGTTCGGCTTCGTGATATCATGGTGTGGGCATCTGTCCAGGAGCTCTCTGAACCTCTCCCAAGCCTCGTGGAACTGCTCGTTGGGGAACATGGAGAAGTTGCTGATCAGGGCTCTTGCCGCATTCGTCCGCCCGAGTGGATAGTACTTGTTCAAGTACTCGGTGCGGAGCTGCTCCCAGGTGTACACGAATCTCCCCAAATGTTTCAGCCAGGTGGCTGCTCTATCTGCCAGTGAGAAGGGGAAGGCAATCATCCGTATGGTATCCTGGTCCACATGTCTGTCGTGGACAGTACTGCAGATCATCAGAAACTCCTGGAGGTGGAGATGGGGCTCCTCTGTAGCCAGTCCATGGAACCGCGGGAGCATCTGCAAGGTGTTCGGGGGGAACTTGAAGTCCCCCACGATGGCTGGAACCACCACCCAGTGGTGCATCAGTGTAGAGCCGGGATTGTGTAAATCCCTCATCGGTCTAGGTGGTCCTGCTCCTCCTACGGCTGCTGCCGCTGCGGCGGCGGCCGCGGCTGCTGCTGCTGCTGCTGCGGCTCGTGCCTGTGCCTCATCGGGGTCCTCGAGCTCGCTCTGTGCATCTCTCTCTGCTCTGAGCCTCTCCATCTCACGCCTCATCTCTATCATAAAAGCTCCCTGATCGCGGAGCTGCTGCTGGACTGTCTCTAACTGTGCGATCAGGGTGGAGTTGATCGCTCCCTGGTCCAGTACAAAGTGCTCGGGACGGGAGTGATCGTCAGAACTTCCTGCGCCGGCCATCTCGACGTCTGCAAAATCGAAGGAGCCCAACTCAGGTGCTGTCAAATGAATAAGTCTCTCCTCGGGCTCATATCTCTCAGGTCGGTCAGAAAGGGGGTCGAGGGGGAACAGGGTGGAGTCGTACTCGGGCTCGGAGAGCGGGTCTGAGCTCTCGCGAGCCAACCTAGATGATGAGGTAGAAGCGCCCGAAAGCGGTGCAGCCAAAGGCTGCCTACGAGATCGTCTACCCATCATCTCGATCTGGCGAGTAGGGCGGATGAGATCTGGAAAAACTATGATCGAAAAACAAACCCCCGGTTCACCAACGCAACGCGAGCTGAAGACCGTGAAAGTTCGGTCAAATTATCTTGTCGATTTTATTTTGGTGAACACTCAAGATATCAGAGCGATTACGTGACCTGTTGGGAACCCGATGCTCCCAAGAGACTGGCCCAATCCTAAAGCTAGATCTTTCCCAGCCAGTACAAGTTGCGGACCGTTTACCGGCTACCCGATCAACCTGCTCTGTTAAGGATGTCACGGCCCGCTTTACCGGGTACCGGAGAGATCCTCACTGGAGAACGACTAACTCTAAGACTAGTAGTCTAACGGAAGTTCAGGCGTGGCTCTATCCTAGTGTGCGGGTCACTCTCTCGCTCAAGCAAACCAAACAATGAGGGGGTTGCTCTCCCCAAGACACAATTTTTAGGGTAAGCGAGTTTTAAGATCAATAATTTTAAACAGTCCCAATTTTATGGTTTTTCTTTTTAGGTATTTTTCAAGCAAACAAAATCGCCTAACGAATTTTTCGGTTCTCCTGGTTATTTAGTCCAAAAACGGGGGGAGAAGACGAAAAAGCCGATGCACGTGAAATCAATGATGCATGCTGAGTAAGAAATGCGTACCTGCCGCCAGCACTCTACATGCAAAATGATCCGCGCATAAAATAAAGACAGAAAATAAACTAAGCTATATGATGCAACGGTAAAAAGCCGAGTCCTAAGACAAGCAACTTCTATTGATCATGAAGAACAATAGTTAGTCAACCGAATCGAGTCCGGAGTCCGATCTTGGGAGTCACTCGGTGCCGCCACAACGGGTCCTGCCAGCGCTGTATGTGACTCCTAACGGCACGTGGTCTCGAATCCAATTACACTAACTTTTTTAGTGAATTTTAGTAAGGTCCAATTACGTTCTATAGGAACAGATATTCTATTAAGTGTTGGGCCTTAGAAATCTTACGTCACAATCAACAAAAATCCTATGTCTAGGGGCTCGAATAAAAACCGCGAAAAATCCGGAAAATGACAGTAAGAAAAGAAAAAGAAAACCGCGTAAAAAGCCGCGAAAAAGCCGCAGGTCCTAATGGGTCCCCCGAGCACGCCGGTGCTCGGCGAAACAGACCCGCTACGGTCTAAGTGTCTAAAAGAGTGTCCAAACAGTCTCAGAGTCCTGTATTATTACAATAAATGAATAAAATTCTATCCTACTGCCTCACTCCACTCAACTCTCTCCTCTCGCTCTCTCCTGCGGCTTCGTAGAGAAGGAAGCCGCCTCCGAGTCTTGCGGCTGCACCGGCTCCTCGATAGTTGCCTCCGCGGTCCTCGGGCCCTCGCAAGAAAACAGGAAGAGTGGTCAGACCAATAAAATAATCAAATAATAATAAATGAAAATAAAAGCAAGGGTATATGTGCAAAAATGGAAAACAAAATAATCACACAAAATAAAACAAAAATAAAAACAAAAGAAAATCAAAATAAAACAAAATAAAGCAAAAAGGAACTATGAACAAAAGCCGCGAAAAAGCCGCGAGCTCCGAAGAGCCGCGAAAAACCGCGAAAATAAAAACGAAAAATAAAATAAAATAAAAACAACTACTAAGCCGTGCTCCCCGGCAACGGCGCCATTATGACAACAGGCCTGACCCCTAGGGTATGAGGTACAAAAATCGAGTCGTTGTGACCCGAGCAATCAGACCATGTATATCAAGAAAAAGATCGAACCGCAAAAGAAATCAAAGATCAAAACAAAGCGAGCAAGCGGTCCTAGCTATGTGATTAACCTGGTATAGCTCCCAGGGTCGAACACAAGGAGCACGGATTGGCCTAGGGCCTACGAAGTAGTGAAAATGAAATAAAAATAAAAGAAAATGTTTTTTTAGAGGTTTTTATGAATTTTTATATTTTTTGGATTTTCAAATTATAAAGAAAATAAAAGAAAGTAAAATCTAGGCAACTTCAACAATTTATTAAACACACCAAAAATAATGCAAAAATTAAGGAAAAATTGTTTTTATGTTTTTTAAGTTTTTAAGTGTTTTTGGTGAATTTTTGAGATTTTTCTAATGGGTAAATTATTTTCTAAAAATCAAACAGTGCGAAAAATGAAAGGTACTGTCCAGCAAGTCTTAAGACCCAAAAATAAAATATTTAAAGATTCAAAAAGCCCTGGAGGTAATTTTCCTGTAATCTAGAAAGAATAAGGAAAATTTAGGCACCCTAATTATTGTTTTTGGATTTTTAAATTATTTATTATAATTTTTATGAGTTTTTGAGGGTTTTGCAATTTTTAGGGTTTTTAAGTGATGAAAAATAGCCAAACTTGGCTAGAAAATCAAACAGCAAGCAAACAACAGTATCTAATTTTTTTAGAATTTTTGGAGGTGATTTTATATTTTTTTGGTATTTTCAAACCTAGACAGTAGCTAAAAAGTAGGTTTTTGAATTTTTAAAAATACTAAACGAAATCAAAAATGTCCTCAAAAATCACTGAAATTCCTACACCATGGCAGGAGCCATGTGTCAAAATCTCATTGGATTTGGAGGTGATTTGATATTTTATTCAAAAATAACAAGTGGGCATTGTGCACAGGGACGAATGTGCAAATACCCGGAAGTCTGGGGGCCTTGGTGCAAAATTCCCAGCAAGTCACGTGCGTGGCGCGTGGCTGGGGCACTCAGGGGCCTTTTGGTAATAAAAACCAAGTTTCTGGACCTTTTGGTAACTCGTACCAAAAGTCCAGGGGCTTGGATGCAAGAATCCCACTAAAATCCGCACATGCGCATAAATAACACTCACAGGGGCATAAATGCAATTACCAAAAAGTTAACATTCATTTCAGAACAACCCAGATCTACAGGATAAAAGATGTAAAAAGCCCAGCTAAACACGTGACGAAGCACGTGGTCACATACACACAGGGGCATACATGCAATTAAAACTAAGCACAGGGTCCACAATGCAATTTACCCTACGTAAATAAAGTTCTAAAAATATTTACAGGACTAGAAATAAAACGACAAACTAAGAGGGGGCCCTAAGTAATTTACCCCTTTATTCGTCGACGGCCAGATGCGCGCCACGTGGAAGATCGGTCGGCTCTGGTGCGTTGGCGCTCTTCCTCTTCTTCTCTCGGGCCGAATCGACGCTCCAGAAGGAGCCACGTGGAGGATCGGACGGGTCAGGTCTCAGGTGGCTCCCTCTCTCTGCTCTACGGTCCTGATCAGCCCCTCCAGGTGATCGACGGTAGCTGCTCCACGATGAACGGACGGCTGGGATTAAAACTGGAGCGGAGGAGCTATCAGACGGTGCTGGAGGCTCCTCGAAGAACAGGTGGCCGGCGAGGTTCGCCGGCCTCGTGCACGAGCTTGGGACCTCCTCAGCTGCCTCTGGAGATCGGAGCAGGTCCGCCTTGGTATGCCGCAGCTGTGGGTGCTATCTGATGGCCCAACCGAGCCCTGGAGGGGCTCCGGCGAGGCTGGCGGCGCGAAGGAGCTGGCTGGAATGTAAGGGGGTCTCAGACGACTCCCTTTGGACCTGCAAAGCAAACCAACAGCTTCGCGGGTCGAGGGCAAAATGCCTCGACCCAAAGAAGCGAAGTGGGGGTGATCGGTGCGGCGGGGCGAAGGAGCTCCGGTGAGCGACAGGTGGTGGAGCTCGACTCCCAGCTCCGGGGCGAGCTGGGTTGAGTGGGAGTGCGAAGAACGTGCGTGAGGAAGTGGCGAAGGTGATGGGGTGCTCCGATGATCGAGATATTAAGCGAGATGGCCGGAATCAGGGAAGCACGTCAGAGAGTGGATTTGGGCGAAATCTGAAATTACACTAAATGGCGGAGCGAAATGGATACCTGGATGATGCGGGAGACTGGGCTGGAGCTTAGCTAGCTCCTGGTCCTTGCCTCAAGGGTCGTCAACGCCCGAGGCTCGAGCTCCGGTCAGACGTCGGAGCACGGCGGCGCAAGGCAGCCGGATCGATGGTCCGAGCACCTCCTCCTCGCTGCGACACCGGTGGATGCAAGCTGTCACCTTGCTGGTTGCGATGGAGCTCACTGGAGAGAGAATGGGGAGCCAAAGATGGAATGAGGAGGCGGCTGAGCTCGAGTTTTATATGGGTGCAGGTCCGGGAAGGATCGATCGGGTAGGGCGAGCTGAAGCGCGGATCCCAAGGAAGAATGTCGGGCGAGATTCCCGGATGCACGGGGGGTGATTAGGATCTGGATTTGGAGCGAAAGGGAGGCGGATCGAGCCGGGAAAATACCAGGAAGTCGGGTCGGGCGAGCGGACTCGGGCTCTGGTGGTCCTGGGGGAGGTGTTGACCGGGGGTCAACACTCCCCCGTGGACCAATCAGAGCCCGCCAAGGGTGGACTTTTTATTTGATTTTTTTGGGGCCTTAAATGGCCGAATTTTCAAAAACTCAAAACACAAAAAATATTTGTTTTAATTTTTTCTATTTTTTTGTGATTTTTAATTAATTTTTGGAAATAAAAAAAATAAAGTATATACAATATAGCTATACATAGGTATATATACACTATGTTGATTTTTTATTTTTAATTTTTAATTATTTATTTTTATACATTTTTATTCCTATTTTATATTTTATTTATTTATAGGATGAAATGAGGAATAAAGGGCTATTTTTATTTTATTTTTATTATTTATATACATGGGTTAATTAGTTATTTATATACAACTATGTACAAGGTGTAAGGTTCATTTTTGGGTTTTTGATTTTTAAGATTTTTATTTTGTTTTTAATAGCTTATAAATATTTACAAATATTTACAACATATTTTTGGGTGAGGAAAATATATAATTTTATTTATTTACAAATATGTACATGTGAGCCCCTATCTCCCTCTACTTGTGGCTTTTATGCAGTCAGGCCCATGCTGAGCCCTCCCTTGGGTTAGGTTGCTCAATATTTATTCTAAATATTTCCCTCTTTTCCTTTTTCTTCTTTATTCTTTTATTTTTGCACAAAAACATGCTAATTATCTAATTTTACAAACATGCATGCTTTTGCTAACTTTTCCTATTTACACATATCTACATGCATTTGCATAGGTTTTTGTAGCTAAAATATAAGAATAAAGAGTGATGAATGGGTATTCATCAGCCGCCCCCGTGCGATGGAACCTCTACCACCCCCGGCGCGATGGAGTCCCCTGCTTCCCCCTCCCCCCCCCCCCCAGCCGTGCGTGATGGAGAGCCTCCACCCCCCGGCTTCTGCTGCTTCCTCCCACCCCCCGCCGCGATGGAGCCCCCTGACCGGCGCTGCTGCACCCCCCCCCCCCCCCCCCCCCGCACGTGCCGACGATGGAGGCCTTCCCCTTACAGCCGATGCTTCTCCCACCCACCCCCCCACACACACAAGAATGTTTGCTTGATTTTCTTTCCATATATTTTTTATTTTGGCTAATCCTAGCCGTTCAATGGTAAAGTGGTTAGATTAACTCAGGACTAACTCAAGTATTTGACTCAAATATAGTTAAAATTGATGGCAGGGTTTGTTGGGTAAGACGGAGCAAGTTTACGGGGTCTAGGGAGGAATTACGATATTTTAAAGGTCGTAGAGGTAATTTACAAAGATTATAGGGTCTGTTGGGTAATAATCCCAAAAATGTATTTTTGTTTTTATTTAGACTCTTAAACTCAAATTATACCAATAAGTTGTGTCGAACTCAAGTAGGCAAACTGTATAAACTAGAGTAATATATGTAGGGTAGTTGAGGTGTTGGGTTTTCTGATTTTTTTAAATATTTTTTTAAATTGGTTTCTATGATTTTAGTTGATTTTATGGATTTTGTAATGTTTTGTGGTTTTATATACCTATAAGTAAAGAAATATAGGTACTGGATTTTATATTTTTTTATTTGAGTTTTATTTTGTGATTTGTATATTTTATATTATATTTCCCATTTTTATATATTTTTAAGCAGTTTTTACATTTTTTATGGCTTTTAAAGTTGAAAACTAAGTTTTTATTGAAAATAGTAAAGTAAGTTTATTTTTAAAATAGTAAACATGAATCAAATATTTCTATTTTTTTAAACTGAAAAGTATGTCAAAATACCTTTCTAATAAGGTATTATACATATTTTCCTGAATTTTATGTAATTAGTTATGATTTTTTAAAGTTTTATGTATTTTTACTTTTTTTATTTTAATTTCTAATTTCTGTTTTCTTTTTGGTTTCTTGTGTAAAATATAGTAAAGTATACTATATATAATTTTTTCAATTTTTAGTTGTGTTTTGTATTTTTTTATATATTTTTTAAGTATATATGTATTTTTCTATTTGTTTTGAATTATTAAAAAAGTGAAAATATTTTTATTTTTGAAAAATGGATTTTATAATGTATATAGTTGATGAATCGATGATTCATCACTCTAAAAGTCAAAAATAGAGCTTTGTTCCCGAGTGATTAGATGCATATCTCCATTTATTGTGCATTATTCACATCCATGCATTTAGAATTAATGTTTGCATTTTAGTATCCATATTTGCATTAAATAAGGAGGCAAATTCACTTGTAAAAATTCACATGTATATTAGTTATCTTCACCTATGTGTATCCATTTTATACTAACCTCAAATCCAATAAAATCAACTCTATAGTGTATATATTACTAACACTAATAAAGAAAAAATATCAAAAAATACTAACTTGTAAAATTGACCAATAAATCTTGAACCCTAGTTTGAGACTAAAAACCTTAAAATGTGAATATCTCTCTCATACAGTCTCCTATGGAGCCTACTCACTTTTGAAGTAATATGCATTCAATTACCTTCAAAATAAGATCAAATTGAAAAGAATCGGAGTTTGTATGTGAAACTTAAGTTTTGGACCCCTATTGTATATTGTACATATTGACCAAACTACCCCTTATTTTATCATTTTATTTTCTTAATTATAAAAAATCCAAAATAAATTAAATTAAGTTGTAAATATTCCTTTCATATTTCTCTATTTTTATTTTGATTTTTCTCTTATTTAAAAACTGACAAAAAATATGTAAAAGATAAAAATAGAGTATCTTATACCTATAAGGTACCCTAAAAAATACTTTTTGTACATATGGTTTATTTGATTTTTGGTCCTTCATGAAAGTTGTAGTCTCGTCGAGATGAGAAACTTTCGGTTGACTACTTTTTGATTTGACCCGCTTTTATTTATTTTTAATTTTTCTTTTGATTTAATTTTCGATTTTTATGGGAGTGACACGTGGCAGTTTCTGGAGCTGCCACGTGTCCCTCTTTTATTTATTTATTTAGGTAATTTTATTTATTTATTTATTTGATTTATTATTTTAATTATTATTTATTTATCTTAATTATTTTAATTATTATTATTTATTTTAATTCTTTAATTTAATTTAATTTTAATTTTTTTCTTTATCCCCGTCACGTGGCCGCCTCTATGTGCGCCACATGGCGGCCTCTATGTGCGCCACGTGGCGGCTTGGTCACACGTGACCATTCCTCATCCCTCTCACCCCTACGGTTATCTCTCTCCCGCTCGCCCATGCAGACCTCACATCCTCCGCCTTTCTCTCTCCAATTCCCATACTCCCCTCTCATGCACTCTCTTCCCTCTTATTATCTCTCTCTCCCCTCTCTCTCTCTCTCTTCTCATCTATCTCTCTCTAACTAACTCGCAAGACCTGTGCATGCAACCTCCACCTTCCGTGCGACGGTTGCGCAACACCCCCACCACGCCTTCCTCCTCTCTTCCACTCTTCCCGTTGTCCCACTACTCGTGCCCCACAATCTCGACCATTGCTCCTCCTGATGAATATCCATTTCATCACCTTTATTCTATCATTTTGGCATTAAAAATCCTAGTAACTGCGTGTAAATACCTTTAATTAATGCATTTTATCATCCATGCATTGTTGTGTAAATAGTGTATAAAATATAGTTTTTAACGCCAAAATTATAGAATAAAGAAAAGAAAAGAAAAAGAAAAAATATTGAAAATATTTTATGACCCAAAACCCTGAGACCTAGGCATCTTGATGACTAGGTCAATAAGGAATAAAGTAGGGGGAGATAAGGGCCAAAATACAATAAAATTTCCTTTTATTTAATTCATTTTCCTTTATTTTTGGGACCTAATTTTAGTTCTACTTTTTATACTTCAAATAAAGAAACTTTGTACATGAAAGTTGTAGACAATAAAATATATAAAAATACAAAATTAATTTCATATAAAAATAATATATAGATAAAAAGTTATGGTCTAAATAAAATTCCAAAACCCCAACTTCCCAGACCCATATTTCTCAAATAAAAACTCAAAATATATTAAAATAACTCTTTAATTGTATATAACTTTTCATAAGCTATTTAATTAAGGTAGTTTCGTATTTTTTAGAGATACTGTGTGAAAGTTAGGTTTTAGACCCCTATTGTATAGCTATACCAATTAAAATATTCATTTTATTTGCTATTCGTTATTTTATATTTTATATTTTTATAATTTTGTAAATATTATTTATAATATATGTACTTATTAAAAAACATGAATATAATGATAAATAAAACATTAAAATAAAACATGCATAGAAAATACATAGGTAAAATACATATACCTATACTTGTATAATAAATACACCTATTTATTTAATTGTATATATAATATCAGAAAAAATAAAATAAAAATTATTTAAATCTATAAAAATAAGTCATAAATTTATAAATTAATAAATTAAATTAATAAAATCAAAATTATAAAATAAAAATAAAAGACTAAAATACATAGATAAATATACCTATTTAATAGCCCTAAAAAAGGGAATTGTAATTTTAAAATAAAAAAAATAAATAAATATCATAAAAAATAATTTATAAAATAATAAACATTTTTATTTTATAACCTAAAATTAACAAAAACTTTTATTATTTTTAATTGAATTTCTAAATCTTTTTGCCAAGGTTTTTCTGGTTGTTCCAGCTGGACCAACCAGATCCACCCATTGGTTGACCTCGGTTAACTCTTTAACCGAGGTCTGCACTTCTTCTGACACCTTGTTTTCGCCTCATTTCTCCCAATTTTGGGGCTCGCATCTTTCACCGAATCGTGATGATTTCTTCTCAGCTTTTTCTTCTCGAACATCCACCTTACACGCCCAGGCTTCTTCTCGGGGATTGGATCAGCGATTCGATCGACCTTCATCGTCCTTTGGAGCTGCCCAACCTCTTGTTCAAAACCCCCTCTGACTTTCCCTTTCACTTTTGAACCCCATTTGACTAGCTTTGGCCGCCTCTCTTGCTCTGGAGCGTCTCTTGTGACAGGGGAGCCTCCATCATTGCCTAGCGAGCTCCGGCGAATACTCTGGCGGCTTCCACCACCTCCGGCGGAGCTCCGCTGTAGAGGTTTGCTTCACGGTCTAGCACCATTTGAGGTCCTATTTTCTTTACTTTTATTGCATTTTTAGCATCGTCGTAGTTGTAGAATCCGTCTCACACCCTTTTCTTTGCATTTTAATCGCGTATCGTTTTTGTCCACCATTCGCCAGAGCTCGCTCCGGTGAACTTTGCACAATCGCCATCCGCCCCTTTTGGCCACTGGAGGGTCGCGGCAGTTTGTCCGCGATCCTCTTGCCTTTCGCTTACAGGTCCAAGCACTCGAGACGTCGTTGGAGCTCATTTTGAAGGCGGCTCGAGGTTGTTGGAGCACCGTAACTCTGTCGACTTTTGCTCGCCCTCCGTTCTCCCCTCGGAGCCTTTTGGAGACACCAGCACCTTGAGGATCCTCGCAGGAAGCAACTTTGCCCCTTTGGAGCTTCAAAGTACCACACGGAGCCGATCGTGGATGGGGAAGGTCGCCTTCACTGACCCTCTTCCCTGTTCTTTGTTCCTCCCCCTCCGTCATTAGATCAAGGCCAGCCGCCCAGGCATACAGCAGTCGTCCGATGCGATTCTTATCAGCCTCTCGATAACTCGCTAGGATTTAATCATATCCATCCGCTGCGAATCGACATCGGCGCATGAGGCATCGACATACGGATAAGTGGGAGGTGCCCCACCGTCTAATCAGCCTTAGGTTTGGGAATTCAGTAAGTTAGCCCAGCCGCTTTTGATATTTAATTATTGACATATAACATTCCTCTCTGGGTAATTTTATTTTGTAATATTTATAAAAAGACCTCTGAGCTTTTGGTTAATTGCATCGAGGTCCCCGACCATGTCACCTCACGTGCCTGGTGCACGTGAGGTGTGGGCATTTTGCGTGGGGACCCTCGCAGATTTTGTTATTTAGCTTTAGTCCATAAACGTTTCTATTCTATTGTAATATTTTTGCATATTTTGCAAACATGCCCCTAAAGTTCCTGATTATTACAAATAGGTCCCCGCAAGGGGAGCACGTGCTCACACACGTGATTTTGGTATTTTTATAGAGAAGCCCTCAAGGGTTTTGAATTTTGTATTTGTCAAGAAATTTAAATATTTAGTTATAAATTTTTGGAAAATTACACTTTGGTCACTGAGCTTCCTCTTATTTACATTGATGCCCTTGTCAATAGTCTAGTTTCTCTTTGTTTCTAGTATTTATTTCATACATTATATCGCTCTAAAAAATTCCAAAAAATATCATTGTGTTCCTGTTGCATTTCTCTTCCCGCTATTTTTTTTATTTTGCATTTTGAAGCTATTTTTTATTTATAAAAAAATAAAAAACATGGCTTTTTGTCCTTGTTTGCACTATAAAATACATAAAAATTATAAAAACTTTTTGTAAAATTACCAAAAAAATATATTTTGTGTATTTCTGTATTTTAATCTCTAGACTAAAATCACTAAAAAATATAAAAGAAAACTTAAAAAATTAAAAAACCATTAAAAACTTTATAAAATATTAAAATTCTAAAAAATCCAAAAATTATATTTTCTATTTTTGTATTTTATTTTGTTTTATTATATTTATTTTAAAATTACTTTGGAGAGTTTTTGACCTTGTTTTATATTTTATATCTCCAATTTTAATTAAGGTATTATTCTAACCCTGTTTTTGGATATTTTTAACTTTAAAAATATACAAAAATTAGCAAAAATTCTTAAAAATCACAAAATAGTGAAAAATTACTAAAAACCCAAATTGTTTTCTTTCTTATTTTTGATGATTTTTTTATTTTATTGCAACCCTAGCTTATAGTGTACATATATCATATATATAGCTTATTATATATTTAAAAGAAAATGAATTAAAAAATATATAAAATATAAAAGAAAATACGATGTCAGAAAATTAAAAATCAAAATATAAAAATATAAAATCCGAAATAAAAAAATTTAAAAATTCAAAACCCACAAAAAGAGCACATATAGACAAATACATCCACATTCTCATTTTGAGCATTTTTGCCCAATCTAACCTGCTTGTTCCCTGTGTTCGACACTCTACACATACTTGCACCTATATACATCTTTATTTTAGAGTTATAATAAATTTTAGCTCCGCACATTTATTTTTATTGCTTGATTCTGAATTGTGGGTTAATTGTTGTTTGAAGTCGGGTTTCGTGTGAGGTCAACGCATCGACTGGAATTCTCATCTTATGAGATTTCAAGACCTACACAAAATCCTCTTCAACCAATGGTGCCGTTGTCGAGGAGCAACAACACATAGATTAGGATTATTTGTTGATTGTGATTATTTGCTTGTTTTTGTACCTTCATTATTTTCTTGTTATTTGATATTAATTGTTTTATCTGTCTAATCATAACTTCTTTGTTGCATTTGTTGCGAGGACCACGGATCGAAGCAGATCGCCTAGGTGATCCGGTGCATCCCTTGAGAAGCGAATTCAGCCATTCTACCGTAGCCGGTAGGAAAGAGCAGGAAAGGACACTTAGAAGATTTTTGGGGAGACAGTTGCATTTTATTTCATAGCATTTATTTTGTAATTTAAGTGAGAAAGAGACCAATATTAGTGTAATAATACAGGTACTCTGGACTCTAGACTTTCGGGCCCAATTTCCAAGTGTTTTTTTACTTGGGGGCTTGCCGTAGTTTTGTTGGTTTTCTTCGCATTTTTTTATTTGTTTCCCGATTTTGTTTTATTCCTTTGTGCGATTGTGATAGGTGTAGAACTGCTTGATGGTAGATTAAGCCCAAACGCATTAATCACCATTTCATGTACCTATAGATTCATTTTTGGACTTAATCAAATTGTAAATTGCTATTTATTTAGATTTGAGATCGAGCGTCGAGAGAAGTGCTATACAACGCTTGCAAGATACGTTGTGTCAGATATCAATGCACTTCAGAGATCGAACATTTGGATCTCTCTTCTAGATACCTGGCATCTGGTTCTTCACGCTAATAGCAGTTTCTCATCCTAGGGCGATTTCATCGGTTGCATTGCATATAGATAGGTTTCAATTCTGGTGAGCATCTTTACATGTAGAGTGCTGGAGTCAAGGTGAGCATTTACGCTTTAGCATACATCATCGTTTTGCCGCTTGCATTGCTTTTTGGCTTCTCTACCTCTGATTTTGATCACCTAGGTGCTTAAAGGAATTGAATCCTCGATAGGCTCGTGCATTCTCATTAAAAATACAAAAAATGATAATCGATAAAAATTGAGACTGTTAACATTACTTGACCCTAAAATCAACCAAAAGAAAATTCTTGTCTTGGAGCGAGTAATCCCCTCATTGTCTTCGCTTTTATTTACTTGCGCACACACTAAGGATTAATGTCCAAATCCTATTCAGACTCCTAAGTGTTTGCGTAATATTTGGACTTCTCACTTAACTCTAAAACAAACAAGATAAAAAGACCTCACTTTTGCGGTCTTCACCGAGTTGAGTAGGTGAACTTGAGGGGTTTGTTTTGTGAGCATTTGTCTGTGATTGTTTGTGTGCATCCTAGATCACCTCTACACTTTTGCATCTTTCTCTTCACTCTCTTGATTTGACCTTCGTGCTCTCCCGAATTATTTTCCTTTTCGAGATGGCCGACTGGTGTTCTTTTTATCCGAACTTTGCGGATCCCTCGTACTCTCCAGCATGTCCATCTCCCTTTTTCCAGGAGGACTTTGCTCCTGATTTTTGTACATATCCGACCAACCCACTATTTCAGGATCCGGACTTTGACCTTCACCAATCATTTCCACCACAATCTCCCACACATTTCGACAACCTGCTCTTCCTTGAGTATCCTTATCCGGAATGTGATTTTTGTCCACAACCACCATGCACATTCAACACACCCGATCCTAAGATTTTGGAGTCCCCTTTGATGATTTCTACATTTGAGACCTTGGATCTGATGATGGAGCATATGAATTCAAGGATGAATGATATTAGCATAAATAATATTTAGCATGACGCTCCATTCTTTGAGGATACAAATTCATTTGAGGATTATCATGAGAGCTTGCAATCGCCAAAAATACAAAAAATGAGCAAAATTTAAAAATCCAAAAGAGTTCGGGAGACCTTTAGTTGATTCAGACTGTAAGGAGAGTGTCCATCTGCCAGATCATTTGACCACACATCCTCTCACATCTTGTCCCACCTTTGACCCCGAGGATGCCACTGTACAGACTGCTCTTGGTATTCCTTGTGTATATGATGATTCCGATCTCCTCCCATGTATGGAGGAGATCCGAAAATTCAAAAAAAAATATTGACTCTACCCGAAGTGGTGGCTGCTATTCATGAGATCATTGATGCACCACTTCACCAGGCCATGACCCGATTATTTGCTCCTCATCATAAGAAGAGAAAGCAAAGGAGCAGATCTGAGCGTCATATCTTGACCATGGCCATTGCCAACGCCATCACACACCGTCCTATTCCTAGGAAAAGGAACATAGCTACCCCATTTATTAGCTGTACCATCTCCGGCCACACATGTCATCACACTCTCCTGGACGGCGGTGCTTCGATTAGCATCATACCCTTCTTGCTGGTACAATTTATTCATCTTGGGCCTCTCAAGAAAACCAGGATGATAGTTCAGTTTGCTGATGGATCAATAAAGAGGCCGAAGGGTATCCTTGAAACTGCCATCATTTCGATTCAGGGCATTAGTTACAATGTCGATTTGTCATATTGCCCATGAAGACCTCCGCTGGGGAGCACTCTTTAATCATCCTGAGACGACCATTCCTTGCCTCTGCGAGGGTCGTTATTGATTATAGATCAGGAGAGATTATCTTTTGTCCTTTTGATCAGAGCGAGGTGATCACCACTGCACCCACTACCGATCAGAGACATGCACCTGTTGCGACTTCACCGATTCTAGTTGACCCAGAGGACCGTGACCTTGACGAGACTATTAGAAACTCTTATTGTATGCCTGGATTCTACTGAGACACGAGAATTCCTCCCTGTGGAGGAAGACTCGGAAAGCATGGACCTCGGAGTTCCTTCTTCTAGTGTTTGGCGA
This sequence comes from Ottelia alismoides, assembly GCA_037367405.1. Lineage (NCBI taxonomy): Eukaryota > Viridiplantae > Streptophyta > Magnoliopsida > Alismatales > Hydrocharitaceae > Ottelia > Ottelia alismoides. Next base: position 283,647 of record JAZKJV010002567.1, on the reverse strand, counting down.
TGTGTTGATGACATCTAGCAGAGGGCAGATTCGGAGACTAGACATGAGATATGACTTGACTACTTTCGCTGATAAGTCGTTCATGTTCACTTAGATACAGATGAGACTGAAAGGCCGAATTTGATTTGATTGCTTTTATTCATGAATTTGAGCCTTTTGATGAGAAAGATGATCTGGTTGAGAGTTGGGAGGACAAACATGATTTGACTACTACCATCAATGAGTTCGTTCCTTTTGGTTTTAACCTAGATGAGACCTCGTAGGATGACTTTGACTCCACTTCTTCCGATGATGATGAGTTCGTCCCTTTTCAATTCGATGTCAGCGAGACACCCAAGGTCGGACCTAGCCACACTACTTCCACTGAGCCGTCTGTGCCTTCACACTCTAGGACCGCTGAGGACCTTCACCATGTCAACCCTGATTGGTTTGTGTCATCTGAGGACCCCGATGTCGACCTACACCATGTCAAATCTATTCCTTAGTGGTCCCACAAGAAGGTTCGCTTTCGACCTTCTTGATCCTCTTTATATCCAATCTGTTGTATATTCGCTCTTATCCATCTCCCGTATTGCTCATTGTGACGCCCCGCTTCTTCGGCTACCAAACTGACGGGACGGGAGCGTCGGACCTACGGTCCAAATACGCCCATGATCTATGATACTCAGCAAACTATCTTATGCACACTAGATTAACATTTGAAATGTAAATAACAACAGGAGAATAATGTGAAATGAAAAGTAAAATGCACCGTCCATTCTCATTGATAACCATAATCATCAAGTCCATGTCCATAAAATGAGATACATCATATAACTATGATTTTGTAGAAGCAGCTCTCCAAATTTCCCACTACAATGTCTCTCAAACAGAACGTAAAATAATGCAGAAATAAATAAGTTACTCTAAGTAGGACACACCCTGCCTGATTCGAGTATGACGAAGAAAGTCTAATCTCCTCAAAAGCCGCTACTGTTGCGGCTGCTGCTCTACACCTTTTGGGTTCACACAAGGGTAACGTTATGAGCAATTGTCCAGCAACAAGACAAACACTATAATAACTAATGTAGGGGTAGGCAAGAAGGTATACTCAACTTTATCAAATGATACATGCATAAATTGTAGAAACTGATAAACACACCAAGATATTCTGATTCACATTGGATCACATAATAATTTACTTTTATTTATTTATATAATAATCATTTAAGTACCACCACCATAATCTTGATATTTCTACAAGTTGATTGGAGTCCACAACGGTATACAATTTCAGACATCCGATCAATAATCATTTCTCGTAATATTTTAGCACATGCAAGTACGCGACTCACAGGCCTCCGCTACGTGGGAACTTGATATTCATCTTGAGTAAACCCTCAAGAACTTGTGTTCAACTAGAACATGAAAAAGATCATAAGCCCAATTTCTCCAACTTCAAACCATATCCTAGAATACATCTCACAATAATAATACTTGAAATAGAATCTGATGCGACCACACCAAATTCTACTCCGAGTCTTAATATTGTGTATAAGTGTGAAACCAAGAACACCAACCATGCCATCTGCCTACTCCGTCGAGCGACTCCGGATACTACCGGGCTGCTAGGTGCATTGTGTTACCCAACTCGTCCATTGGGATCGCAATCTTCAAGGCATCTACCCGGGGCCCAAGGGTGCATGCCCTATCCCTTGTGGCTCCTAACTCCATCAACCCAAATATTGTGAGACCTCACATGGTAACTAAAGCCTAGAACATTTGTGATATACCGGCATCCTATTATTAGTTGAATCGTTTGGTGTGTGTCCATCAGCTCATACCTCCTGGTTATTATTACAATTATTAGTAATGGTCATGATACAATAACTCATATATCCATTTGAAAACCATTACACGACTACTGTGTTTTTTTCGAACATCGGCTATAATTTATCAACTATAGTAATCGGGCTTGTGTGATGCATCACAATTCTCATGAAATACAAAGATCATGAGTAATGTCCATGCATATATATATAAGCCACTGCCTTGCAACTTAAACTTATTATGATTTATGTATGTGCAGTTATCTCTATATCCAGTAAATAACTTTTTAATTATTTAGGGTTGTTCTGAGGAGTAAAAACTTTACTCTCGGTGGATGACTTTGAATCGGAACGACAATCACTTTTAGGATTGGACATCAAAAAGATTTACAAAAATGCGACTCAAAAATTCACACGAAATAGCAAATATGATATTCATCCTTAAAAAACCTTATGCAATTAAACCCACATAAAAAGAGAGAGAGGTTATTCATAATGGGCATTTATGTTATAACGTATCAACATAAATTCATAGTACTTAATCATACTTAGGACATACACAATGTCTATATTGAACCTCAAGAAGCCAACGTTGCATATATATTTGCAATACTTTCTACAGAAACGTGCTATTACTTTCCAAATTAATATCAGGTATTAATAACGTCCATGTTCCAATTATAAAAAAGGAGAAACGTGTGAGTAACACATCTATGTTTAATGCTGATTCTTTTCAGATATTGATCAGTAGGATATTTACAAATTTTGGGATCTGGACGTTAACATGTAAAGCAATGGAAGTTGGACCTCAATGTACAATTCAACTTACATGTTAATTTTATATTTACGTGTACATAGTTTGTGTTCCACTAGAATATCTAAATCAAAATAATGTGATGATCATATTAAGAATGGTAGGAAATATATGTTGTAGCCAACATGTCTAGACTATTGATCTATTGCTGAGACGAGCCATGCATATAAAAAATTTCCACTGCAACCATTACGTCAACTTAATATCACAAGGGGTCATATTGATCAGAATATGTCTAATTGTTGAATAGATAACAATCGTTGCAGAGCTATCACTTATCACTGATATGTGTAGTTGGCTTAAACAAATCATTTGGAAATTATACCAGAATAAAATTTAAGGCTCTACGATGTTCAAGTAATTAGGATCAATGTTGTTTTATTTGTCCCTGCTCAATGCACTAAAAGGAAATCGATATAATCCTATCTACGAACTATAGTCGTAAAATGTGGCATCAACAACAATATGTAAATCATGATATAAGAAACACATAAGACCCTATAGATGTTAAAAAATATAGAGACAAAAGTATGTGGAAACCAACAACAAGAGGGGGTATTTATTGTTACCTCCGAGGATGTTCCCTCGGGATCTCCTCTCTCACGGAACGATATTTTCGTTGCTCGATTGTAGAGAGAAAGCGTGTACGAAGGTGACCTCGAGCTTTCCTACGTGATGGTGGTCGCGGATCTTCGATCGGAGCTCCTTCTCCGACATCGACGGCGACCCTCCGATGACTACACTGACCAAGATGGTGGTGCTCCAATGAGAGAGGAGGATGGTTGTGGCTAGGGCTTTGGAGAGGGCAACCTATCATAGCATATTTATAGAAGGGGTGTAAATGGATTAAGTTTCGGATCCGGTTCGGATCCATATATGGATCTCGATCATCCAACATAAAACATTGATATCTTGGGCTAGGAATGTCAGAATTGGATGTTCTTGGCCTCGTTGGAAAGATCTCGACGAAATCTACAAAAAGGCATGATTACTTAAATTTTTTGGATGTCGAAAATACTCCAAATTTTTGGAAAAAGAAAATACAGGGTTTTACATCATAAAAATCTTAAAGGAAGTCTCATCCTCGAGACGTAGGATTTAACGTATAAGTTTTGAATATGATGTAGATTCAGGCATAAAAATCTTAAAGAGAACGAAACCCATAAAAATCTTAAAGAGGATTGAAATAGGGTTTCGTGATCATACCTTCAAAAAAGATAGGGGTATTTCTGTTACATATCTGCCTAAGGCTCCCATGTGGCCTCCTCAACATTCTGACTTTGCCACAATACTTTGACCAAAGGGATGTCCTTCCGTCGCAACCTCTTGACTGCCCGATCTAAAATCTGCATGGGTGCCTCAAGAAAGGATAAATTCAGTTCAACCGCGAGATCCTCATAGCTAATCACATGTCGAGGGTCTCGAATATACTTCCGGAGGTTTGACACATGGAATACATCATGCACGCCTGCCAAGTGAGGGGGGAGTGCTACTTGGTATGCTACCTTCCCAATACGGGACAAAATCTCGAAGGGGCCAACGAACCTCGGTGCCAGCTTGCCCTTAATACCAAATCTTTGAATACCCTTCATTAGAGATACTCTCAAGAGGACAAAATCTCCGACTTCAAACTCGAGATCATGACACCTCTGATCAGCATAGCTCTTCTGACGGCTCTGTGCAGTCAATAATTTCTTCCTAGTCGTTTCCACAGCTCTTGTTGTTTCCTCGATTATCTGGGTGGAATAAATACCCTTGTCACCCACTTCCTGCCAACACAAGGGAGTCGTGCATCTTCGCCCATACAATACCTCAAAAGGTGTCATGCCAATACTAGCACGGTAGCTGTTGTTTTAAGTGAACTCCACTAAAGGAAGGTGATCCTTCCAAGATCCCTTTCCACTCAATGGCACATGCTTTGATTAGATCCTCAAGAGTCTGAATTGTCCTCTCTGATTGCCCATCCGCCTGCGGATGATATGCCGAACTAAGACACTGTTCAGTTTTTAGGGCCTTCACGAATTCTCCTCAATATGTGACGTGAAACGAAAGGCCCTATCAGATACAACCTCCTTGGGAATCCCATGCAAGCGAATAACATGTTGAATATATAGTTTGGCCAGATCCACCGGAGTGCATGTCATGTTCACGGGAATAAAATATGCAGACTTAGTCAACCAGTCCACAATAACCCAAATAGCATCATATCCACCTACTGTACGAGGTAAGGATGTCACGAAGTCCATAGAGATACTCTCCCATTTCCACAACGGAATAGGAAGTGACTGTAATAAGCCAGGAGGACGCTTGTGCTCTGCCTTCGCCAATTGGCACGTAAGGAAACGACTAACATATTCTGCAATATCTCTCTTCATCCCCTCCCACCAGAAGTGTTGACAGAGGTCTCTATACATCTTGGTGCTTCCTGGATGGATAGATAATCTAGAACAGTAAGCCTCATCTAGGATGTCCCTCCTTAACTCACCATCATCAGGGACGCAGACAAGGTCCCTCTTCCATAAGACGGACTCACAGACTCTGAATCCATCAAACTCCTCCTTGAGGCATCGATGGAATAAGTCTTGTAATTTCTGATCTATTTGCTGACCATGCACAATCCTGTCCCATAGTCCACTATACTTGGCAGGTACAGTTACAACATCTGTAGTACTATCAAATGGGTGCCACTCACTGAGGGCCACGAGCATATCCCAAGTCTGTAGCCATGTTGCGGTACCTTCGGTATTTGTTCTCCTACTCAAAGCATCCGCCACTACATTCCCCTTACCCGGATGGTAAGAGATAGTGTAGTCATAATCCTTCAACAGCTCCATCCATCGTCTTTGCCTCATATTCAACTCTCGCTGGTCAAAGATATATTTGAGACTCTTGTGATCTGTAAAAATCTCAAACGTGACCCCATATAAATAGTGATGCCATATCTTCAACACAAAGACTATAACTGCCAAGTCCAAGTCATGAGTAGGGTAGTTCCGTTCATGGTTCTTCAGTTGTCGTGATGCATATGTATTGAGCAGGAATTAGTGGGGTCAGAAAATAATCGATAAAAATATGTGTCATTGCTATCCCCAAAAACCCATGTCAACAAAAAATTATTTTTTATTTTTGCTACTTATTAACCTGTATAGCGGACATGATCGAACTCAGGGGAGACTACAATTCCCGAGGGTTATTCAATTAATCAGAAACTAATTAAAAGAAAACATGAATCTCAAAGGACAACTATCCTTGGTTTTTGTGATTTTTTGAATCTTTTTATTTTTTTATTTTTTATTTCTATTTTTTGTATTTTCTGATTTTCAAATTTTTAGTGATTTTGATTTTGCTATTTTTTATTTCCAAAAATAGCGAACAATATGAATAAACTTAAGAAATACACACACCAACTATTTTTGCAATTTTTAAATTAGTCAAAAATAACCAAAAAATCCAAAGAAAATATTTTTGGGTTTTAAATATTTTAAAATATTTTTGAGAATTTTCGTAGAATTTTCAGATGATTTTGTATTTTTTCAAAAATCAAACAGTGAGAAAATAAGAAAATGTGCACAGCCTGGAGTAATTTGCAATTTAAAAATCTTTTAAATGCCCAAAACTCAACGTGATTATTTTTATGACAAACTATAGGAAAATATCTACAAACATGAACTGAAGTCATAATTTTTGGATTTTTGTAGAATTTGTTTTATGATTTTTAGAATATTTTTGATGTTTTTCAATTTTTTGGGTTTTATAAATAATTAATGCGTGAAAATTGGTCAGAAATTAAAAGATAATGAATACAACTACTCTAATTTTTTAGAATTCTTAAGCAATTTTTCGAATTTTTGGGAATTTTGGAATTTCAATAAGACAAAAAGACACTGTTTTTTATTTTTAAATAATAATAAATGAAGGCAAAATGCAATGAAAATTTTATGCTAAGAAGATATGCACATCAGGAACATAGCACAATTTTTGCAAGATTTTTGGACTAATAAAAACATTTATTTCATTTAAAGAGAGCAAGCAAAGATAATGTTCTGGAATTGGGGCTAAAATGCAAAGATTCAATGTTTTTTTTTGCAGTAAATAATAATAAGAATAAAGCATAGGAGAGAAATCACAATTTTATCACATATCATGTGCAATTCATGTGCTTGAGACTTTGGCAGGGATTCTTTCGGAATTTCAGAAACTTTCAAGGGATGAATATGCAAATGTTCCCCTTTTTTATTAAATCCAAGCCCTAGAGGGCTTCTTCGTTTCTTGCAAAGGGGAACCAGTAAGGGGACTGCCACCACCCACTCTTCTTTTCCTCCCACGCGGTGGGCGCGGCGGCTGTTGGTGAGCGGTGGATGGGCACGCACCGTGCACGGCTTGGATTGTGGAGGAGAGGGCGGTCTGGAGACGCGCGGGCGGTGGCGGCCGGGCGGGGCGCTGCTGCGTGCGCACGACGGTGGAGGAGTCAGTTGAGCAGCATGGCTTCAACGGCCAACCGCCGCCGCTTCTTCCTTCCAAAGGCGGAGGCGCGCGTTGAAGGATCGAGGTGCGTAGCCACATTGGTAAGCACAACGAGAGGCGGCGGGAGCGCGAGCTTGGACTGCTGGGCAGCTCAGCGCAAGGGCCGAGGGCAGGAGGTCGGCGCGACGTCGGCAGGAGTGCAAGGGGCGTGCGGGGCCGAGCTCGGCGTCAGAGGGGGCGCAGCTGGAATCGACGGGCGGCGGTGCTGAACAGGCAGCTACAGGAGTGGCGCGTCTTGCGCGAGCGACGGGGGTGCGGGCGACGCCGCCCCCTGCCGCTATCTTATTTTTTTGTTTTTTTATTTTTATTATTTTTTTATAATAAGAAATGTAAACAGTGGATAATAAAAGAAGGAAAAACTTTTTTTTATTTTTTTTGTAAATCCGAAAAGAAAGAAATAAAGGAATAAATAATTTTTTTTATTTTTATATTTTTATATGATCCTACAAAACACGCGTTAGAGAACAAAAAAGATTTTTTTTATTTATTTACAAAATCAGAAAGTGAACGGGGATCCGGCGGGCATGAGAGATTCGAATCCGATTCTCTGACCATCGTACGTGGTCAGAGTTGATAGATCGTGGATGATAGAAATCGAAGGCGGAGAGATCGAGAAGATGAGATGAAAAACTCGAGTCGGAGCGGATCAAAATCGTGATGAATATTTTTTTAGATCTAGAGGAATAAAAATGATGATGGAAAAAAATACGACAAACTAAGATACGATTAAACTAAGATAAAATGTGAAGAAAAATGTGGATCTCACCTTAGGAGCGGAAAAGGATCGTGATTGCCTCGACAAGGTCGACTAGCTGTCACCGGACGGCTCGGAGGCTAGGCAACTTCCTCGACGAAATTTCTCTCGGAGATCGGGTTCCTCTCTCTAAAGATTGATCAAGTTGGAATGAGGGAGAAGGAGTCAAATAAATAGAGAAGAGAAGAAATTTAAATTTTTGTATTTTTTTGGGATAAAGAGATAAGAGAGATGAAAATTAAAATGAATTTTTGAATTTTTTGGTGGAAGGGAGATGTAATTTGAAATGAAAATAAAAGAGAGATAAAACTAATTATAAAATTATCTAATTTATTGAATTTTCGTCACTTATTTAATTTGAATTAAAAATGTTATTTTTTTTATTTTTTATGAAGGTTAATTTAAAATAGCAACTATATACATACACTATATACATATGTGACATTATATACAAGGGTAAATGATGAAATTAGCCTTTTTTGTTTTTAAAGAATTTTATTTATTTTTTATTTTTATTTTTTTATTAAAAAAATTAGTGAGAATAATTTACAATATATACAAATACAATATGCACAAAATACATGGAAAAATTGCACAAACCACCCCAGAAAACTGACTTTTCAACCGTAATTCCAAAAATTATGAAAATACAGTCATCTTGCAGATAATTTAATTTCGAGTCCAATGGAAGTGAGATTGATTCAATTTGAGCTCATATGGAGCCGGAATTGGTCTTTCACTTAGTGCTTAGTGGTTTTTTCCAAGTGTGGCTACTTTTATTCTGTACATGATTTAATTGTGCAATCATTTTTAGTAGTTAGAACACATTTTATTTACAACTTTGGTTTTGAATGTTATTTTATTTGAAGTCAATTAAGGTACAAATAAATTAGTATCAATTTTATACAGATACATACAAAATAAGTGAGAACACATTCTTTTGGATTTTCTAGTTAAGGACCCTATCTCCCCGTACTTTATTCCTGGTCGATCAGGTCAAGTCTTGACATTCTTTCGGGGTTCGGGTCAGCCTGTATACAGTCTTCCCTTTTTTATTTTCTTTTTTTATTTTTCCTTTCTTTCTTTCTTTATTTATTTTAGGTTAAAATTAGTCAGAAATGTATAATATTTACACAGATGCAAGTTAGTAAGACTATGGAGTTAGTGTCATATGCAGGTGTTTTATAAGGGATTTTAAGCTAACATAAATGAATAAAGATGACGAATCGTAGATTCATCATCCCCCTATGCTTTACCTTTGCTAGTCCCTTAGCACACACTTATTTGAAAGAATAAGTGAAGAAAAAGAAAAAAGAAAGGGAAAATAAAGAAAGTAGGATAACATTGAGTATTAAACTTATCTTCATAAAATTGTAGTTTGGAGATCTGTCGGACCTTTGGATTATTAGTGTGTCGGAACTTTTGTGAGACTTAGAATTTTAAAATCAACAGCCTTCAAGTTCTACACATTATTGTCACAGTTTCGGCTCAGAAGTCATCTTAGATCAATCCTCTTCCCAAAGCACACCCTATGAACATTGAACAATCGACTCATGTGTATGAAAGGCTTTAGCTCTTCCCATCCAGAATGTCGGACTACCATGCAAATCTCCTCTCCAGTAACTCGTCCTCGGGGAGTCAGGTATTTCCTTCTAAGGTCTGTCGCGCTGTGTTCACAATCGAATTGGGGGAGAAGATAGAAGAAGGAGAAAAGAACTGGAGGGTGGCCAGTGTAGTCACCTCTCCTTGTGGAGCTGGCCAGTGTAGCCGAGTCTCCACCAAGATGTGCAGGTTTTCTTGAAGCTTGGACCTTTTTGGTCAGGTATTTATTTAGTAGTGGCTTCTTTGTATTTGGATTTTTAGTGGTTCTGCTTGGATCTTGTTGTGCCCGTACGATATAGAATCTGTTGTTTTCGTACATTTGTGGGGTCTTAGAAAAAAATTGTGCCCAGCCGTCCATCCCTTTTCCGAAGCTTTATTTCAACCCGTACTCCGGTCTTTAGATTTCCACGCTACCAGAAAAGAAACTCACACAGTCTTCCAACATCCCGTCTGAGTTAAGCTAAGTGCATAGTGCAAGATTACAAATTGATTCCCTATTCCAGAGTTATACCCAGAATGAAGAGACCATGTTAGACACTAAGAGTCAAACGCTGCACATTGTCATGTGGAACTCAAAGAATTAAGTCAAAGACCTGAAGCTTCTAAAATCCTATTTCTCGGTGAAGTTCCTCTGAAAATTAGGTGGATTAAGGTCCAACTAAGCTCCAATCTTCAATTTTATTCCAGACATAGTTTAAATATCAATATTATCCTAAAAAATGCACATGCAAATGCAAAATATGAACAATGCAGAGTGTGTTTTTTTTGGAAAAGGAATTATGCACATGTGAAAAGAAAAAAATAAAACAATTTTCTAATTTTGAACTTTTTATGGATTTTTTGGAGGAAAAATGCAGATGTGAAAGAAAGGTTTTTTTTGAATTTTTGCAAATTTTTATAGATTATTGGTTTTGTAGTTTTTTAAAAGGAAAAAGGGTTAGTAAAATATATACGATATTTTTTTGTTTGTTTTGTTTTGTGTTTTTTTTGTGTTTTTGTTTATTTTTTTATTTTTGTTTTGATTTTTTTGTGTTTTTTTGTGTGTTTGATTTTTTTATTTTTGTTTTTGGTTTTTTTGGTTTTTTTGTTTTTTGTTGTTTTTTTTTTGTTGATTTTTTTGGATTTTTTGTTTTTTGTTTTTGTTGTTTTTTGTTGTTTTTTTCTTTTTTTTTTACACATGTGGATTTTACAAACTATACACATAACCCCCCAAATAAATGTATTTAAAAGTACGAGTTATGTCTAAAGTATATATACAATATATACGACACCCCCCTATACTTAGCTCGAACTATGTCCTCATAGTGATCAGAGAGCGAAAAAGGAAAACATAACTCGTCCTAAGTATAGAAAAGTGAAAAGAAAAGATAAAAAGAAGAGAAGATGACGATCCCCTCTATACTTAGGATCAAATAATCCTAAGTATAGTAGAGTGTACAAAAGGGGAAAACCGATGAGTAGAATGTACAGACTCAAAAATAAAAAGACACGATATGAACAACATCACTCCCCCTATACTTAGGGTAGAGTATCCCTAAGTATAGGCAACAACAAGAGTGATGAACATGACGAAAATAAGCAACACAAATCATTCACCCCCTATACTTAGGATAAAACACATCCTAAGTATAGCATATATACACACACGGAAAATGGGTGAATGATAAAACGGGAGAAGACAGAGTAAAACGAAAGGATATACAAGAGGAGTGGTTGATCATGTATCAGACGCAGAAGATGGAATCGAAAGATCATCATCTGATACCACGGATATCGAATCAACAACGGACAGGAATGTATCATGATCTAGATATGGCTTCAGCAACGGTCCATTCACAACAAATGGTTGTGCATCAGATGACAACCCAGATATGACAATACTCCCATTGTCACGCACAGCTCTCACGATGAACGGTCCCGACCACTTGCTTTTCAATTTTCCTGGAAACAACTTCAACTTAGCATCAAATAACCAAACTTTTTGATCAGGGAAGAAAGTCTTTCTTCGAATGTGTTTATCATGCCAGCGTTTGACTTTCTCCTTATACATAAGTGAGTTATCATATGCAAAGTCTCAGAATTCCAGTAATTTGTTCAAATCCAACTTCCTGTTCTTTCCTCCCTTTTCATAATCTAAATTGCATACACAGAGTGCCCATAAAGATTTGTGAATTAATTCCACTGGCAGGTGGCAAGGCTTTCCATATACAAATATGTAGGGAGACATACCTAAAGGAGATTTCTACGCCGTCCGATAAGCCCATAGAACTGAATCAAGCATCCGGGACCAGTTCTTCCTATCTGGATGTACAAGTTTCTGCAATATTGTCTTGATCTCCCTATTTGAAATTTCTGTCAAGCCATTAGTATGAGGGTGGTAAGGGGACGCAACTCTGTGCTCAATGGCGTACTCCTTCACAAGCTTCTTTACTTCTCTATTAATGAAATGACTTCCCCCATCTGAAATCAGTATTTTGGGTATACCGAACCGCAATAATATGGTCCTTGAGAAAGGAACACACAGTACGACTATCTGTGGCTCGGGTGGAGATAGCTTCCACCCATCGACTAACATAATCCATGGCGAGCAGGATGTACTGAAATCCCTGACTGACAGGAAGTGGGCCCATGAAGTCTACACCCCAAGCATCAAAAACATCAGAAATCTATATATATCTTAGGGGCATGGTATCTCTGGAACCAACAGTTCCTCCCATTTTCTGACCATCATTACAACCTCGAACATACTCTGTAGCATCCTTAAACAATGTGGGCCACCATAGGCCACTCTATAAAACCTTTGCTGCCGTGCGTTTCCTCGAATGATGCCCACCAGATTCTAGTTTGTGACAGTGCTCAAGTATACGGGTGTGTTTCTCCTGAGGAATGCACCTTCTCCAGATACAATCTACACCCTCTCGAAATAGGTACGGATCCTCCACTGGTAATAATGAACCTCTGACAAAAATTTGTCTACCTTGTACTCCTGCCAATCTTGTGGAACTTTCTTGGAGACAAGATAGTTCACAATATTAGCATACCATGGGAGTGAGTCCACAGACAAAATGGTCTCATATGGAAAGATTTCGGAAATAGGAATCATGTTCTGCTCAGAGGTCTCTGTGTTTGTGATACGGGAAAGGTGATCTGCCACAACATTTTTCACTCCAGGTTTATCTCTAATCTCTAAATCAAATTCCTGGAGAAGAAGGATCCATCTAATAAGGCGTGGTTTGGCATCCTACTTTGCCTGTAAGTATCGTATGACCGTGTGATCCGTGTACACAATAACGTGTGAACCGATGAGGTAAGATCTGAATTTTTCTAGCCCAAACACAACTGCTAACATCTCCTTCTCTGTAACTGTATAATTCCGATGTGCTTCATCCAGAGTCTTGCTAGCATAGTGTATAGAAAATGGTATCCCATCACTTCTCTGTCCTAAAACCGCTCCAACTGCGAAGTATGATGCATCCGTCATGATCTCAAAAGGAAGAGACCAATCAGTGGCTGTAAGATAGGAGAACTAGTAATTATTTCTTTCATTTGATAAAATGCAAGGAGAACTTTCTCATCGACAACAAAATCAGTCTCCTTACACAGAAGCTCAGTCAAAGGTCTGGCGATTTTGCTGAAGTCCTTTATGAATCGCCTATAGAATCCTACGTGCCCCAAAAATGACCTCGGCTGCTTCAAATTTTGTGGTGGCTCTAACTTGGAAATCACCTCAATCTTAGCCGAGTCAACCTCCATACCATGTTTGGAGATGACATGGCCCAATACAATCCCATTAGTCAACATAAAGTGACTCTTCTCCCACGAGAGCACTAGGTTTACCTCGCAGCAATGTTGAAGAACTCGATCTAAATGAGCAAGACATGTGTCAAAACTATCCCCGTAGACTGAGAAATCGTCCATGAAGACTTCAAGAAAATTACCCACCATGTCAGCAAAAATGGCCAACATACACCTTTGAAATGTAGCAAGGGTGTTACACAATCCAAAGGTCATCCGTCTAAAGGCGTAAGTGCCAAACGGACAAGTGAAAGTAGTTTTCTCTTGATCCTCAGGAGCGATAGCAACTTGGTTGTATCCCGAGTACCCATCCAAGAAGCAAAAGAACTCTTTCCCTGCCAACCTCTTAATAATCTGATCAATAAAGGGCAGTGGAAAGTGATCCTTCTTGGTAGCTGAGTTCAGGCGTCGGGAATCTACACAGACACGCCATGAAGTAGGTACCCGGGTCGGAATCTCCTCACCGCGATCATTCTTCACGATCGTAATCCCAGATTTCTTTGGGATCACATGTAAAGGGCTGACCCATTTGGAATCCGAAATGGGATATATAAAGCCAGCATCACACCATTTCTTTATCTTCTTCATGACAACCTCTCTTAGATTTGGATTTAGACGGCGCTGACATTCACGGGAGGGTTTACAGTCATCCTTTAGGTAGATATGATGCGAGCACAACGCTGGATTGATTCCACGGAGATCCGATATATTCCATCCTATGGCCTTGTGGTTTCTCTCAAGAACCTCTAGCACTCGAGATTCTTGTTCAGCGGTCAATTGCGAGTTGAGGATGACCGGAAACATTTCTGGGGGACCCACAAGGAAGGCATATTTCAACGTTGATGGTAAAACCTTGAGATCAGGTGGGATCTGAATCGGCTCTGCGATAACCTCTGCTATTGTACTGGTAGATGGTATGCGATCTGTGCTATGTGGACTATCCACCTTGGCTATTGACGGCTCGGCACATAGAATATCTGATAAATCTGTAAGGAATGATCTCTGCTCAACAAGGAATGGTTCATCAGGATGTTCAATACTCTTATCAATGAATGGCTCAGATATCTCAGCAATAATCTCAGAAAGATGTCTCTCATCTATGCATAAATCAGGAAATTCAACAAATGGCTCAGATATCTGGATCTCAGAACTCTGCTCAAACTACTCATCAGTAACTGTCTCAATTGGACCACCAAGGGAACTCATGTCGACTGTGCTTTCCAGAGAGTCCTTTTGGGAAAGGAACTCCTGGGTATCTATAAAGTCTGTGAAAAGATCTGTCTCTCTGAATTCAAAATCACAGTCATCTGGCTCTGATATCGCTTTATCTGTATCATCTGCTGCTGGTGAAGGTGATGGTCTAGGATCAGAGATCGTCTCAATTTTCACCTTGTCACTACGAGAGTGAAAGATGATCACTCCAGTACCATAATCAACTGTTGCTTCAGATGTTCGAAGGAACAATCGACCTAGTATGATTGGGGTATAGAGTAACGGTGCAGGTGTGTCCATATCCATGACAAAGAAATCAACAGATAATTTCATTCCCTGCACCGTTACAATAACGTCCTCTAAAATACCTCTTGGCCTCTTAATCGATCTATCAGCAAACTGAAAGATCATTCTGGTTGTTTTAAGAGACCCCAACTGGAATTCAGTTAATAAAGAGGAAGGCATGAGATTAATGGAGGAACCACTATCGAGAAGAGTACGATCAAATTCTTGATCAAAGATATGGCAACGGATGTGAGGTGCTCCCTTGTCTTTGTTTTTAGGCGGAAGGTTACTGATGGCATGAATTGTGGCCATGGTCAGGATGTGTTTCTCTGTTTCCTTTTGTCTATTCTTCCTTGGTTGACGCTTTTGGGTACATGCCTCTTTCGATCCCTTTTTACTGTAGGCATGTATTCCATGGCCTTAAGGAGTGACATCTTTAAAAAGATGTTTTGTAAGATCTCAACCACTCCAGGATCAAATAGTGTTGTTTTTAATTTTTGAATTTTTTTGTAGCCTTGAGAGCAGAAGGAAATGGCACAGAATCAGAATAAACATGCAAACGTTCATTTCCTTTATTCAAACTAGAATCATCATGTACAAGAGGACAACTAGAATCAGTCTGTATAGTGTTGTCCAATCTAGGTGAAGGAAAAGCAGAATCTAAAACAGAACGGGATGTTGTTGTTGGTGAAGAGGAAGAATCTGCGACTGGTATATTCTCCCTTGCTGATGGTGATCTGCATCTGCCTGGTGAAGATGGTGGTGAAGGCGGTGAAACTCCAGATGTGGGTGCTGCTATACTGGGCCTCTCATCTGCTGGTGAAGGATATGATGTAGAAGATGGTGCTCTCTCAGTGGATCGATCTCCCAACCCCAACTGCTGCGTAGGCGGTTGCAATCTCCTACCGCTCTTGAGATGAATGGCGTCAGATAAACATGTAAAATCAAGGGACATAACTGTCTTAGGGGTGGGTGGGCCATTGGTTACCTGCTCCTTGCGTCTGATGTTGTTGGGGTTGGCTTCAACCTGTGCTGGAATCACTGTCTTGGTGGTAGTCAGGCCGTCGATCCGTTGAGTCAGTTCATTCATGTTCTTCATAAGTTGGTCCAGTGTTGGATTGACTGAAGGGGCCTCAAGTTGCTCATTGACTGGCTGTCGCTGAGGCTGATAGTATAGAGGTTGTCGGTACCCATACAGATTCTGATAATAAGGAGGAGGAGGGGGGTATACTGTTCATAATATACAGTTTGTTGTTGGTTATGATGAGGGAAATACATAGACTGCTTCTGAGGCTGGCCTTGTCTCCAGTTTTGGAACTGAGGTGGAGACTGATACTGAGGCTGGAACTGCTGGTGATGGTACTGCTGCTGTCTGCCTCCCTGAAATTGGTGGGTGGGTCTCTGACCTTGCTGTGAACCCAACTGGTCTTGCCCTGACGGACGGGGATGGTTTCGCTCACGGTAGAACCAGATACCATTCACCTCCTGAATACAAGGTGAAGGTGGAGACTGCTGCTCAGGAATGTAGGAAACTTCTTGTTGGTACGGAACTATCTGATGTGAATGCTGCTGAACCTGATCAGGCGTCTACACGTAGTAGACATGCTGAACTATGGATGGTCCTCCGCTACTCTGCATGGTGGAAGAAGTCTGCTCCCTAGTAGAGGTATTCGTTGCTGCACTCGTACTGTGGACTGCACTGATCGAATTTACAAGAAGCTCCAAATGCTTTGTTATCTCATCCATCTTATCCAGGTTCTTTGTCCTCTGCTCGATCACATGAAGCTTATCAAGTTCCTGGGATCGTTTTTCAATAATGTCCACTTTGGATAGGTGGTTTCCAATGATGGCCAGGTCAGTGCTATCCACCTTATCCACTTCTTTCATTGCCGTCATGTTGACATCTTTGTGGGGTACTGCAGGGGTGGTGATGGGCTGCTTCTGAAAAGCACGTGAAGAAGAAAGAGTTGTTGAACTTTCCGCCATCGCCTCGAAAATTTGGTACAGGACATCCTCGTCCTTATTGAAGTGGCTTCCCCCACAAGAAGCATCTACCAGTTTCTGATTCTCAACGCTTAGTCTCCCAAAGAAATTTTGTACCAGGCTTGTCTTTGGAATATCATGATGGGGGCATTTCTCCGTCAGATCTTTGAATCGTTCCCATGCTTCGTGAATAGGCTCTTGGGGCATCTGAGAGAAATTAGCAATTAAGGATCGCATTTGGTTGAGTCGTCCAAGTGGATAATACTTGTTCAGAAATGCGGACCTCAAATCTTCCCAAGTGGTGACAACCTTCCCCAAGTGATTTAGCCAATACAATGCTTTTCCCATCAGACTGAATGGAAAGGCGGTCATCTATACTACCTCTAATGGGACATTTGGGTAGTGTACTGTTCCACAAATGCGATCGAACTGCTGGAGGTGTATATAAGGTTCTTCACTAATATTTCCATGGAATATTGGGAGAAGAGGCAAAATAGTAGGCTTAAGCTCAAAATGCCCATGAACCGTAGGGATTTGTATCCAGGAATTTGTCTATCCTGCCCCTTGATTATAAGCATCTTTTAGTGTAGGCTTAGGTTCTGTATGAGGTTCTTCTCCATTCCCACCTCCAGGGTTTCTGTTATCCCCCTCTCTCCTATCTTCTCTTTCCTATCTCAGCTCGAGAATCATGTCTCTCAATGCATTCTGAAAGTTAGTCTGCTCTGCTATCTGGGCTTGAATTGTCTGAATGGAGGCTAACATGGTGCGGTTGATCTCGCTCTTTTCCAACATGGTTCCCTTTCCCTTCGGTGGCATCAAGTGTTCAGTGTTTGACTCTGAAAATGTGCATGATACTCGATTAGTACTCGGAATTGATGGAGTCTCATATATTAATTTGAGATTAAAGCCAATATCAAAAAGTGGATTGATGGATGTTGTGAAGGGTGAAGTGGGAGAAGAGGAATATTCGTGAAGTGAGTCTCCTCGAATAGAAGGTGAACGGATCGGAGTGTAGAATGAGTTCGCGGAGTCCGAACGAGAAATACTCCCGATCTGACATCTTCGAAATCAATAGGCAGGATGCGAGAAACGAGAGTCAATGCAAGAGTGAAAGTGAATGAAGGCGCAAATTGCGCAGAAGGATCTTTACTGCCAGCAAGCAAACACAATACAAACCCCCAGTTCACCAACTCAACTCAATGTGAAGATCGTGAAGGTTCGGTCAATTATCTTGTCGATTTTAGAGTTTGGTGACAATACAATCTATCAGAGCGTTTAAAGCGAGCTGTTAGGAACCCAATGTTCTCAGGAGACTAGCCTAATCTCAAATTAGATCTTTCCCAGACAGTATGAATTACGGACCGTTTACCAGCTACCCGATGAATTCAATCTGTTAAGGACGTCACGGGCCGCTTTACCGGCTACCGGAGAGATCCTCACTGGAGAACGACTAACCCAAGATCATAGTCTGAAAAGAGTTCAGGCGTGGCTCTATCCTAGTGTGCGGGTCGCTCTCTCGCTCAAGCAAACCAAACAATGAGGGGGTTACTCTCCCCAAAACAATATTTTTCCTTGTATTTTTTAGGGTCGAGTTTTCTTTAGCATTCCTGATTTTAGCAGTTATCACTTGGTTAAAAGTATTTTCAAGGAATCGCCTACCGAGTGTCCAATTTCCTTTTTAAATTATGTGAATGAAAACAAGGAAGGAGATCAGAAATGCTAATACGCGATTAAAAACAATGATGCATGCAGGGGTTAGAGATGCGTACCTTGTCGCCATCACTCTACATACAAGTGATCCACGTAGAATTTAAACAAACTATCCTATATGCAATGCAAGTGAACCGTCCTAGATGATAGCTTCTATTAACGGGCAAGAACAAGTTAATTTGACTAAGTCCAAATTACGCTCTACTCTATAGGCACAGAAATATCTTGTTTATGGTGTTTGGACCTAATTAATTACCTGGCTCAAGCATTAATTAAAGCAATCAAGAGGTAGCTCACGAAATCTGCGTAAAACAAAGAAAAAATAAAGGCGATGAAAACAAAACCGGTGAGGTCCCCCAAGTGCACTAGCACTTGGCGAAACATACCCCACAACAAATGAATGTCCTTTTACAAAGTTCAAATGAAAAGAAACTCTCTCTCTCTCTCTTTTAATTTTTTTCGTCTCCTTCAGTTCTTCTTCTCCTCTTCTCACGCTATCCTGCGACTTGTGAAGAATCAAGTCGCCTCCACGTCGCTTGGGTGCTTCGGCTCTCCTAGGATTGCCTCCTTCGCTCCGCGGGCCCTCGCAAGAAAAAGAAAAGAGAATGTGTAAGAAAAACAATTATCAAATATGAGAAAAGAAAGAAAGAAAAAATGAATGTAGTGATATGAACAATGGAATGAATGACAAAAATGTAAACAGATATTTACAACCAAGAATAACAGGTCAAAAGAGAAACCTAACTACCCTCACCATGCTTCCCCGGCAACGGCGCCATTTTGTTGAGCAGGAATTCGTGGGGTCGGAAAATAATCGATAAAAATATGTCGTTGCTATCCCCAAAATCTCGTGTCAACAAAAAATTATTTTTTTTGTTTTTGCTACTTATTAACCTGTTTAACGGACAGGGTCGAACTCAGGGAGGCTATAATTCCCGAGGGTTATTCAATTAATCAGAAACTAATTAAAAGAAAACAGGAATCTCAAAGGACAACTATCCTTGGTTTTTGTGATTTTTTGAATCTTTTTATTTCTAATTTTTTTGTATTATCTGATTTTCAAATTTTTAGTGATTTTGATTTTGCAATTTTTTTATTTCCAAAAATAGTGAACAATATGAATAAACTCAAGAAATACACACACCAACTCTTTTTGCAATTTTTAAATTAGTCAAAAATAATCAAAAAAATCCAAAGAAAATATTTTTGGGTTTTAAAAGTTTTAAAATATTTTTGATAATTTTTGTAGAATTTTCGGATTTTTTGTATTTTTCTAAAAATCAAACAGTGAGAAAATAAGAAAATGTGCACAGTCCGGAGTAATTTGCAATTAAAAAATCTTTTAACTACAGGAAAATATCTACAAACAGAAACTGAAATCATACTTTTTGGATTTTGTAGAATTTTTTATGATTTTTAGAATATTTTTGATATTTTTCATTTTTTTGGTTTTTAAAAATAGTTAATGCGTGAAAATTAGTCAGAAATTAAAAGATAATGAAATACAACTACTCTAAATTTTTTAGAATTTTTAAGCAATTTTTCGAATTTTTGTGAATTTGGAATTTCAATAAGACAAAAGACATTGTTTTTTATTTTTAAATAATAATAAATGAAGGCAAAATGCAATGAAAATTTTATGCTAAGAAGATATGCACATCAGGAACATAGCACAATTTTTGCAAGATTTTTGGACTAATAAAAATATTTATTTCATTTAAAGAGAACAAGCAAAGATAATGTTCTGGAATATGGGCTAAAATGCAAAGATTCAATGTTTTTTTGCAGTAAATAATAATAAGAATAAAGCAATGGAGAGAAATCGCAATTTTACCACATATCATGTGCAAGTCATGTGCTTGAGACTGTGGCAGGGATTCTTTCGGAATTTCGGAAACTTTTAGGGGCTGAATATGCAAATGTTCCCTTTTTTTATTAAATCCAAACCCTAGAGGGCTTCTTCGTTTCTTGCAAAGGGGAACCAGCAAGGGGACTGCCGCCGCCCACTCTTCTTCTTCTCCCACGCGGTGGGCACGGCGGTTGTTGGCGAGCGGTGGACGGGCGCGCGCCACGCGCGGCTTGGATTGCGGAGGAGAGGGCGGTCTGGAGACGCGCGGTCGGGCGGGGCGCTGTTGCGTGCGCACGGCGGTGGAGGAGCCGGCTGAGCAGCGGGGCTTCAACAGGCAATCGCTGCCGCTTCTTCCTTCCAATGGCGGAGGCGCGCGTCGAAGGATCGAGGTGCGGAGCCGCGTTGGGAGGCACGACGAGAGGCGGTGGGAGCGCGGGCTTGGACTGCTGGGCGGCTCGATGCAAGGGCCGAGGGCAGGAGGTCGGCGCGGCGTCAACAAGAGTGTGAGGGGCACGCGGGGCCGAGCTCGACGTCAGAGGGGGCGCGGCTGGAATCAGCGGACGGCGGTGCTGAACGGGCGGCTACAGGAGCGGCGTGCCTTGCGCGAGCGGCGGGGGTGCGGGTGATGCCACCCCCTGCTGCTATCTTATTTTTTATTTTTTTTTATTTTATTATTTTTTTGTAATAAGAAATGTAAATAGTGGATAATAAAAGAAGGAAAAACTTTTTTTATTTTTTTTGTAAATCTGAAAAGTAGGAAATAAAGGAATAAAGATTTTTTTTATTTTTATATTTTTATATGATCCTGAAAAACACGCGTTAGAGAACAAAAAAGAATTTTTTTATTTATTTACAAAATCGGAAAGTGAACGAGGATCCAGCGGGCATGAGAGATTCGAATCCGATTCTCCAACCACCGTGCGTGGTCGGAGTTGATAGAAATCAAAGGCGGAGAGATCGAGAAGATGAGATGAAAAACTCAAGTCGGAGCGGATCAAAATCGTGATGAATATTTTTTTAGATCTAGAGGAATAAAAATGATGATGGAAAAAAATATGACAAACTAAGCTACGATTAAACTAATATAAAATGTGAAGAAAAATGTGGATCTCACCTTAGGAGCGGAAAAGGACCGTGATTGCCTCGACAAGGCCGACTCGTTATCACCGGACGGCTCAGAGGCTAGGCAACTTCCTTGACGAAATTTCTCTCGGAGATTGGGCTCCTCTCTCTAAAGATTGATCCAGTTGGAATGAGGGAGAAGAAGTCAAATAAATCGAGAAGAGAAGAAAATTAAATTTTTGAATATTTTGGGGTAAAGAGATAAGAGAGATGAAAATTAAAATGAATTTTTGAATTTTTTGGTGGAAGGGAGATGAAATTTGAAATGAAAATAAAAGAGAGATAAAATTAATTACAAAATTATCCTTTTTTTTTTAATTTTCTTCACTTATTTAATTTGAATTAAAAAAATGTTATTTTTTATTTTTTTATGAAGGTTAAATAAAAATAGCAACTATATACATATACTATATACATTTGTCACATTATATACAAGGGTAAATGACGAAATTAGCCTTTTTGTTTTTAAAGGATTTTAATTTTTTTAATTTTATTTCTTTTTAAAAAAATTAGTGAGAATAATTTACAATAATACAAATACAATATTCACAAAATACATGGAAAAAGTGCACAAACCACCCTAGAAAACCGACTTTTCAACCGTAACTCCAAAAATTATGAAAATACAACCATTTTGAAGATAATTTAATTTCAAGTCCAATGGAAGTGAGATTGATTCAATTTGAACTCATATGGAGCCGGAATTGATCTTTCAATTAGTGCTTAGTGGCTTTTTCCAAGTGTGGCTACTTTTATTCTGTACATGATTTAATTGTGCAATCAATTTTAGTAGTTAGAACACATTTTTATTTACAACTTTGGTTTTGAATGTTATTTGATTTGAAGTCAATTAAGATACAAATAAATTAATGTCAATTTTACACAGATAGATACAAAATAAGTGAGAACACGTTTTTTTTTGGATTTTCTGGCTAAGGACCCTATCTCCCCCTACTTTATTCCTGGTCGATCAGGTCAAGTCTTGACCTTCTCTCGGGGTTCGAGTCAGCCTGTATACAGTCTTCCCTTTTTTTATTTTCTTTTCTTTATTTTTCCTTTCTTTCTTTCTTTATTTATTTTAGGTTAAAATTAGTCAGAAATATACAATATTTACACAGATGCAAGTTAGTAAGAATATGGATTTAGTGTCATATGCATGTGTTTTATAAGGGATTTTAAGCTAAAATAAATGAATAAAGATGACGAATCGCATACTCATCAATATGCTCCTAAACCCTCCTTCGATGCATCAGTATACACCGTAAAGTCTAAGGGGCCTAAAGGAAGGGTGAGAATCGGAGCACCGGTCAATCTTTCTTTCAACGTACGAAAGCTCAGCTCGCACTTGTTGCTCCAAATGAAAGGGACATCTTTCTGTGTTAGACGAGTAAGTGGTAGAGCTAGCTGCGAGAAGCCCCTAACAAAACGTCTGTAGTAGCCGGTGAGGCTTAAGAAGCTGTGTATCTCGGTAACTGTCTTGGGCTGCTCCCAGGACATGACTACCTCTATCTTGGTTGGATCAACTGCCACACCTGCTCCTGAAATTACATGACCGAGGAAAGCTACTTCGGTAAGCCAAAATTCACACTTGCTGTATTTTGCATACAACTTGTGTTCTCTGAGTATCTCAAGAATAGTATGAAGATGTTGTTCATGCTCATGCTCATCACGTGAGTAGATCAAGATATCATCAATGAACACCTCACAAAATGATCTAAGTATGGACGGAAAATTCCGTTCATCATGTCTATGAACGCGGCAGGTGCGTTCGTGAGTCCAAACGGCATAACCACATACCCATAGTGGTTGTATCTGGTGCGAAAAGCAGATTTAAGCACATCTGTGTCCTTAATTCTCAATTGATGATAACCTGATAGTAGGTCAATCTTTGAGAATACCGCTGCACCTTGCAACTGATCGAAAAGATCATCTATTCGTGGAAGTGGGTAACGGTTCTTTACCGTCCTTTTATTCAATTGCTTGTAATCGATGCACAAGTGCATAGACCCATCCTTCTTCTTCACGAAGAGGACTGGTGCTCCCCAAGGTGATGTACTGGGATGTATAAATCCCTTTTCTAATAACTCCTGCAGTTGTACTTTGAGCTCCCTGAGTTTGGCTGGTGCCATTCTGTATGGAGGAATGGAGATTGGTTGCGTGTCGGGTATCAAAGTAATCTCGAACTCGAACTCCCTCTTTGGCAGTAGTCCAGGTAATTCCTTTGGGAATACATCAGGAAAATCTCGTACAATTTTAACATCTTCAATCATGCGATCTTTGACGGGTAACTCCACAACATGGGCGAGAAAACCTATGCATCCCTGATCGAGCATGTGTTGGGCCTTCAATGCCGATACATACAAGACCTCACTATCTGAGGTATGTCCATCAAATTGAAAGGTAGGTATGCCTGGGAGATGGAACACTATCGTCTTCTCAAAACAATCAAGGCATGTGTGATATTGCTCGAGCCAATCCATACCTAAAATGACATAAAAATCTTCTAACTGAATGAGTAACAGATATGCGGGCAATATGTGCCCGCCGATCTGCACTGCTACATTCTCCGCTGCTTGTCGCACTATGAATAATTGGCCCTCGGGTCCCTTGATGTAGTAAGGAGATGGAACACAGACTGGCTCTTTATCTAACTTGGGCACTAATCGATGTGCTAGAAAAGAGTGCTTAGCTCCCGAATCAAATAAAGCATGTAAGGATATACCATGCGCTGAAATCATACCTTGCACTACAGCTCCTGAGGCGCGGGCCTGCTCCTGTGTGATTGCATTCAATTGTCCCTGCGGGTGTGATGGGACGTTAGAACCTACAACACTGAAGGTTGGTCGTGGTGGAGGACGTTGAAAGCCTTAACCTCCATGACGAGAAGCTAATCTATTTTACTCTGCAGGTGAGAAAGTTGGTCGTACACTTGGTTGATGACTGCCTGAGCTGCCGACAAGTAAGGGACACTTGGCCTTGAAATGGCCCGGCTGTTGGCAGTGGAAACACCTACGATCTCCTGGCTGACAAAAAGAGCCTCCCGAGACAAGGCTAGCACCTCCTATCTTGCGACTCTACAAGTGTGTCGAAGAGCGGAAGGAAGTAGTACCGCGACCTACCAAGCCCTGCCCCAAAGTAGGTGTTGGGGCAAATCTGCTAATGGTAGGAGTGGTAGCCACTGGGTGGAAACGACGCTCTCTACGAGCTCTGTAGAAATCTCGACGAGCAGATCTCTAGGGCTGAGGTGGTTGGAAATGTGATGGACTCCCCTGAAGCCGACTCTGAGTTGCCTCCATCTTGGTAGCTTTAGCAGCTACCTCCTTGATGGAAGTGAAATCCAATGCAGATAGCTGGTGTTGCACATCGTCACGCAGTCCCCGGATAAACTTCTGTAAATTCTCCTCAGGAAAATCAGTAGTCTCTTGTGAGTGGCGGGAGAGTTCAGGTAAGGAATGAGGTATTCTTGGGCCGTCATTGACCCCTGCTTCAGCTCAGCAAATAACCTCCTCTGATCCTCAACCCAGTGATCAGGATAGAACTGACTACGAAACTCGTCAAGAAAAATTTCCCACGTTATGGGATTCTCCAGATGTTCCTTGGTGATGAACCACCAACGCTCAGCATAGCCTGCTAGTGAAAACTCCTTAAATGTAAGCCAAGACTCTTCAGGAGCATGAATCATCCTCAACACTTTAGATACGTGATCCAGCCATAGCTCAGCCTCATCTGGCGTGCCGGTGCCAATGAATTGTGGCACTTAGATATCTGATATGCTGCGTAGGTCGTCTGATGTTTTTGCAGCGTCTCTAGGTCATCTGATCCTTTCGGGTCCAGAGACACCGAAGGGTGAACACTGCCCTCCTCCTCACGAGAGGGCTGGTACAAGGAATCATCCTGCTGAAGGAGTCTTTGCTCCAATACCTCCTCATGTTGTTGTATACCCTGTACGGTCTGAACTAGTAAGGCCAACTGTTGTGCAATATCAGGGTCAACACGAGGTGGCATGATTACCTGCGAGAATCATTATATTAGAAATTATCTCCATGGTTAGAGAGACAATGGACACTTTAAACAGAACTTGAATTATCCTCCTTAACTAATGACAAGGTCAGAAGACTCCGTCGCTATATTTATATTTCAAATATTGTTAGCAATTCTAATATACAAAAGAAAGAATGGAGTATCGGGCTCTGATACCATCTGTGACGCCCTGCCCCTTCGGCTACCTAAACCGACGGGACGGGAGCGTCGGACCTACGGTCCAAATACGTCCATGATCTATGATACTCAGCAAACCATCTTATGCACACTAGATTAACATTTGAAATGTAAATAACAACAGGAGAATAATGTGAAATGAAAAGTAAAATGCACCGTCCATTCTCATTGATAACCATAATCATCAAGTCCATGTCCATAAAATGAGATACATCATATAACTATGATTTTGTAGAAGCGGCTCTCCAAATTTTCCCACTACAATGTCTCTCAAACAGAACGTAAAATAATGCAGAAATAAATAAGATACTCTAAATTTATCAAATGATACATGCATAAATTGTAGAAACTGATAAACACACTAAGATATTCTGCTTCACATTGGATCACATAATAATTTACTTTTGTTTATTTATATAATAATCATTTAAGTACCGCCACCATAATCTTGATATTTCTACAAGTTGATTGGAGTCCACAATGATATACAATTTCTGACACCCAATCAATAATCATTTCTCTTATTATTTTAGCACATGCAAGTACGCGACTCGCAGGCCTCTGCTACGCGGGAACTTGATATTCATCTTGAGTAAACCCTCAAGAACCTGTGTTCAACTAGAACATGAAAAAGATCATAAGCCCAATTTCTCCAACTTCAAACTATATCCCGGAACACCTCTCACAATAATAATACTTGAAATAGAATTTGATGCGACCACACCAAATTCTACTACGAGTCTTAATATCGTGTATAAGTGTGAAACCAAGAATGCCAACCACGCCACCTGCCTACTCCGTCGAGCGACTCCGGATACTATCGGGCTGCTAGGTGCAACGTGTCACCCTACTCGTCCGTTGGGATCGCGACCTTCATGGCATCTACCCGGGGCCCAAGGGTGCATGCCCTATCCCTTTTGGCTCCTAACTCCATCAACCCAAATATTGTGAGACCTCACATGGTAACTAAAGCCTAGAACCTTTGTGATATACCAGCATCCTATTTTTAGCTGAATCGTTTGGTGTGTGTCCATCAGCTCATACCTCCTGGTTATTATTACAATTATTAGTAATGGTCATGATACAATAACTCATATATCCATTTGAAAACCATTACACGACTACTGTGTTTTTTTCGAACATCGGCTATAATTTATCAGTTATAGTAATCGGGCTTGTGTGATGCATCACAATTCTCATGAAATACAAAGATCATGAGTAATGTCCATGCATATATATATATATAAGCCACCGCCTTGCAACTTAAACTTATTATGATTTATGTATGTGCAGTTATCTCTATATCCAGTAAATAACTTTTTAATTATTTAGAGTTGTTCTGAGGAGTAAAAACTTTACTCTTGGTGGATGACTTTGAATCGGAACGGCAATCACTTTCAGGATTGGACATCAAAAAGATTTATAAAAATGCGACTCAAAAATTCACACGAAATTGCAAATATGATATTCATCCTTAAAAACCGTATGCAATTAAACCCACATAAAAAGAGAGAGAGGTTATTC
Source organism: Ottelia alismoides (assembly GCA_037367405.1). NCBI lineage: Eukaryota > Viridiplantae > Streptophyta > Magnoliopsida > Alismatales > Hydrocharitaceae > Ottelia > Ottelia alismoides. The sequence continues at coordinate 256,447 of JAZKJV010002567.1, read as the reverse complement.
ATAATGGACATTTATGTTATAACGTTTCAACATAAATTCGTAGTACTTAATCGTACTTAGGACATACACAACGTCTATATTGAACCTCAAGAATGCCAACCGTTGCATATATATTTGCAAAATACTTTCTACAGAAACGTGTTATTACTTTCCAAATTAATATCAAGTATTAATAACGTCCATGTTCCAATTATAAAGAAGGCGAAACGTGTGAGTAACACATCTATGTTTTAATGCTGATTCTTTTCAGATATTGATCAGCAGGATATTTACAAATTTTGGGATCTGAACGTTAACATGTAAAGCAATGGAACTTGGACCTCAATGTACAATTCAACTTACATGTTAACTTTATATTTACGTGTACATAGTTTGTGTTCCACTAGAATATCTAAATCAAAATAATGTAATGATCATATTAAGAATGGTAGGAAATATATGTTGTAGCCGACATGTCTAGACTATTGATCTAGTGCTGAGACAAGCCATGCATATAAAAAATTTCCACTGCAACCATTACGTCAACTTAATATCACAAGGGATCATATTTATCAGAATATGTCTAACTGATGAATGGATAACATTCGTTGCAGAGCTATCACTTATCACTGATATGTGCAGTTAGCTTAAACAAATCATTTGGAAATCATACCATAATAAAATATAAGGCTCTACGATGTTCAAATAATTAGGATCAATGTTGTTTTATTTGTCCCTGCTCAAGGCACTAAAAGGAAACAGATATAATCCTATCTACGAACTATAGTTTGTAAAATGTGGCATCAACAATAATATGTAAATCATGATACAAGAAACACATAAGACCCTATAGATATTATAAAATATAGAGACAAAAGTATGTGGAAACCAACAACAAGAGGGGGTATTTATCGTTACCTCCGAGGATATTCTCTCGGGATCTCCTCTCACGCGGAACGATATTTTCGTCGCTCGATTGTAGAGCAAAAGTGTGTACGAAGGTGACATCGAGCTTTCCTACGTGATGGTGGTCGCAGATCTTCGATCGGAGCTCCTTCTCCGACGTCGACGGCGGTCCTCCGATGACTACACTGACCAAGATGGTGGTGCTCCAATGAGAAGGGAGGATGGTGGTGGCTAAGGCTTTGGAGAGGGCAACCTATCATAGCATATTTATAGAAGGGGTGTAAATGGATCAAGTTTCAGATTCGGTTCGGATCCATATATGGATCTCGATCATCCAACATAAAACATTGATATCTTGGGCTAGGAATGTCAGAATTGGATCTTGGGCTCGTTGGAAAGATCTCGACGAAATCTACGAAAAGGCATGATTATTTGAATTTTTTGGATGTCAAAAATACTCCAGATTTTTGGAAAAAGAAAATACGGGGTTTTACACTCATCCACCCCATTCTCGTGTGTGCCTTACTTAGGACATACTTTGTCCTAAGTATAGGGGGGTGGATGAGCCGAGTGTTCATTCATCGTTCCGTTTCATCACTCTTGTTGTTGCCTATACTTAGAGCTTCTTTTACCCTAAGTATAAGGAGAGTGATGCGTACATCCTTTTCTATCTTCTTCCATCTTCAGATCTCTTTTCTTCTTTTCTTCTTTTCTTTTTCTATTTTCTTTTTCTACGAAAAAGGTGTCGCCCCTTGTTGTCAGTCTTCTATACTTAGGATGTACTTTGTCCTAAGTATAGGAGGGTGAGCACCCTGAGTTCTTTCATTTTTTTCGATCCTCTCCATTGTCTCCTCTTCTTGTCTATACTTAGGGATATCTTACCCTAAGTATAGGGGGAGACAGTCTGAGTACAATATGTTCATTCCCACTCTTGACCCTCCCTGCTTTGTGTATAGTCTGCTATACTTAGGATTATTTGATCCTAAGTATGGGGGGACGGTCAACTTCTCATTCGTTCATTTATTCTTTAGATTTTCCTATACTCGGTACGAGTTATGTCTTCTCTTTTCTCTATGATCTATGAGGACATAGCTCAAGCTAAGTATAGGGGGGTCGTATATACTGCATATATATTTTATCCATAACTCGTACTTTCATATTTTTATTAATAATTATGGCTAATAGTACCATAAAATTCATTAAAAATACTTAATAAAATGATGTTTATTATTCCTCAAATTATTTTTATATATACTAATAAATCATGTGAAAATATTTTTTGCAAAATGTTTGAAAATCCTTTTGAAAAAACTTTTGAAGACTATTTGGAAAATATTTTGTTCAATATTTTCAATCTTTGTAAAAATATTTGTTAGAAAAACTTAGGTTATTTGTGTGAAATAAAAATATTTGAAAAACTATTTACAAATGGTTTGAAAAATAGTTGTAAAAATATTTTGAAAAATCTATATCACCTGTTTGAAAAATCTTTGCAAAATCTTTTTCAATTTTGTGTACTTTTTGTAAACATTATTTGTAAAAATTATTATGGACTGCAGTTTGCAAAATTATTTGTAATATAATTTTCAAATAAGTTTGAGGAATATATACATCACACTAAAATTATTTATTAATACATATGTATAAAATTGACCACTTACCCTTTGTAAATTCTTGAAACCTAACTCTTGTAAAAATAAGATGCATCCCTGTGTAAATATTTGACCTAATTTTTATCCAAAATCTTTTGTTCTCAAAAATCACAAAAACATTTGCAAAACTAAAAAATACCAAAAATATTTGAAAACCCTTTTTGAAAAAAATAAAAAAAGCATATGCATCATCCTTTTTCAAAAATCCATAAAAAGTTCAAAATCTTTGAAAATTGCATCACAAAAATATTTTCTGCATTCTGCATAGCATTTGCATAGCATTCCAATTTTCGGATTGAGTTTGGTAACTGAACAAGTCTAAGTAAAATCCGAAGATTGGAGCATAGTTGGACCTTAAAATCTACCTAATAACAGGAACCTTATAGGAGCTGGAATTGAGGTACTTCAGGTCTAGTTGATTTAATTCTTTGAGGATCATGAGACTTGGTTCAATGGATTCTTGACTACCTAAGTAGAGTATTTTGGAGCACACGCACGAGTCTTGTTGATAATGACCTAACTTGGACACATGTACCTTTCACCTGGCTCAACTCAGTTGGAGTGGTAAGGGGATTAGATTTACCGATATGAGACGCACACAAGTGGTAACATTTGTCCTCCTCTAGGGAGGGAAGTGCACCCCAACTCGTCTAGTGGCGTTGATGTCTAAAGACAGGAGAGTGTGGGTTGTAATAAAGCTTCGAAAGAGGGATGGTCTAATGGTTCAAGAGGAAAAACTCCTTATGTAAATGCTGTTGTATATAGTATTTCAAAAAAAGGAAAAAAGTAAAAACTCTAAAAAAGTGGACAGGCCTGTGTAAAAATAAAATGCCTACCGGAGTGTGTATATGTTGTATAGAAAATAAGCAAGCTTGAGCCTCAAAGTCAAATTATGTGAGCCTGCAGCTGGATGACTTGACTACACTGGTCTTGCATCCTAGGATAGGTAGCTACACTGGCTACCATCCATTCTTCTCTTCACCCCTTCCTCTTGAGCCGGTTGTCATTTGAACTTAGAAGGGAATATCCTACTCCTCGAGGAAGGAGTTGCTGGATTAGCGAATCACTAGGTTGCCATGCTGGAGAAGTCAGTCTCTTTGTCATTTCAGTTGGGGAGAGCCACTTCCACTTACACTGTACGAGTCCGTTCATAGTCGTAAGGGTTTGCTTATGAGTTGAAGTATTCTGACCTGGCTATTGAGGGGACTTAAATAGAGTTTTGGGATTCTCGAAGGCTGTTGGATTTTAAATCTGACTCCCAATAAGGTTTTGCCCGCACTAAAATTCCAAAGGTCTGACTTGAGCTCCAATCTTTGATTTTGTGAAGACAAGTTTATAATTAAACTTAATCCATCTTCTTTCTTTTTCTTTTCTTTTATTTTTATTTTCTGTACTTATTGCATAAGTGTTTGCTAGGGACTAGCAAAGGCAAGTATAAGGGGATTGATGAATCTCCATTTCATCACCTTTATTCTATCATTTTGGCCTTAAAACCCCTAGTAAATGTATGTAAATATCTTTAGTTCATGTAATTTATAATCCATGCATTGTTGTGTAAATAGTGTATAAAATACAGTTTTTAATGCCAAAATTATAGAATAAAGAAAAAAAGAAAAAGAATAAAATATTGAGAATATTTTATGACCTGAAACCTCGAGACCTAGGCATCTTGATGACTAGGTCGACAAGGAATAAAGTAGGGGGAGATAAGGGCCAAAATACAATAAAATTTCCTTTTATTTAATTCATTTTCCTTCATTTCTGGGACTTATTTTTAGTTTCACTTTTTATACTTCAAATAAAGAAATTTTATTCATGAAAGTTGTAGATAATAAAATATAAAAAAATACAAAATTGATTTCATAAAAAAATAATATACAAATAAAAATTTATGGTCTAAATAAAATTCCAAAATCCCAACTTCACAGACCCATATCTCTCAAATAAAAACTCAAAATACATCGAAATCACTTTAATTGCATATAACTTTTAATAAACTATTTAACTAAGGTGGTTTTGTATTATTTGGAGATATGGTGTGAAAGTTAGGTTTTGGACCCCTATTGTATAATTATACCATTAAAATATTCAGTTTATTTATTATTCATTATTTTTTATAATTATTTTTATAATTTTGTAAATATTATTTAATATATATGCACATATAAAAACATGAATAAAGTGATAAATAAAACATTAAAATAAAATATGCATAGAAAATACATAGGTAAAATTCCAATATCTATACCTGTAGAATAAATACACCTATTTATTTAATTGTATATATCATAAGAAAAATAAAATAAAAATATATTTAAGTCTATAAAAATAAGTCATATAATAAATTAAATTAATAAAATCAAAATTACAAAATAAAAATAAAAGACTAAAATACATAGACAAATATACCTATATAATAGCCCTCAAAAAGGGACTTGTAATCTTAAAACCTAAAAAAATAAATAAAAATCATAATAAAATACTTTATAAAATAATAAACATTTTTTATTTTATAACCTAAAATTAATAAAATCTTTTATTATTTGTAATTGAATTTCTAAATCTTTTTGCCAGGGTTTTTTCTAGTTGGTCCACGCGGACCAACCAGATCCACCTGTTGGTTGACCTCGTTCAACTCTGTGACCGAGGTCTGCACTTCTTCTGACACCTCATTTTTGCCTCATTTCTCCCAATTTGGGGCTCGCATCTTTCATCGAATCACGATGATTTCTTCTCGGCTTTTTCTCCTCGAACATCCACCTTACATTCCCAGGCTTCTTCTCGAGGATTGGATCAGCGATTTGATCGATCTTCATCGTCCTTTGGAGCCACCCAACCTCTTGTTCAAAACCCCCTCCGACTTTCCCTTTCACTTTTGAACCCCATTTGACCTAGCTTCAGCCCACCTTTCTTGCTCTGAAGCATCTCTTGTGACAGGGGAGCCTCCATCAACACCCTAGCGAGCTCCGACGAAGTCTCTAGCGGCTTGCACCACCTCCGGCAGAGCTCCACCATAGAGGTTTGCTTCACGGTCCAGCACCATTTGAGGTCCTATTTTCTTTACTTTTATTGCATTTTAACATCATCGTAGTTGTAGAATCTCTCTCGCACCCTTTTCTTTGCGTTTTAATTGCATAATCATTTTGTCCACCATTCGCCGGAGCTCGCTCCAGCGAACTTAGCACAACCTCCATCCACCCCCTTTTGGCCACTGGAGGGTCGCAACAGTTTACCCGCGACCCTCTTGACTTTCTCTTGCAGGTCCAAGCACTCCAGATGCCGTTGGAGCTCATTTTCAAGGCGGCTCGAGGTTGCTGGAGAACCGTAGCTCCGCTGGCCTTTTGCTCGCCCTCCGGCCTCCGTCGGAGCCTTTTGGAGACACCAGCACCTTGAGGATCCTCGCAGGAAGCAACTTGGCCCCTTTGGAGCTTCAAAGTACCACGGAGGAGGCCGATCGTAGACGGGGAAGGTCACCTTCGTCGTCCCTCTTCCCTGTTCTTTGTTCTTCCCCCTCCGTCGTTGGATCAAGGCCGGCCGCCTAGGTGTACAGCAGTCGTCCGATGTGGTTCGTATCAGTCGCTCGATCACTCACTTGGATTTAATCCTAGCCATCCGTTGCGAACCGGCATCGATGCGTGAGGCATCAACATGTGGATAAGTGGGAGGAGCCCCACCGCCCGATCCGCCTTAGGTTTGGGAATTTTGCAAGTTAGCCTAGCCGCTTTTGGTATTTAATTATTAACATATGAACATTCCTCTGTGGGTAATTTTATTTTGTAATAATCATAAAAAGACCCCTGAGCATTTGGTTAATTGCATTGAGGTCCCCGACCACGTCACCTCATGTGCCTCGTGCACGTCAGGCGTGGGAATTTTACGGGGAGACCCTCGGGGATTTTGTTATTTAGATTTAGTCCATAAAAGTTCTATTAAGTTGTAATATTTTTGTGCATTTTACAAACAAACCCCCTAAAGTTCATGATTATTACAAACAGGTCTCCGCCTAGGAAGCACGTTTTCACATACGTGATTTTGGTGTTTTTGCAGAGAAGCCCTCGTGGGTTTCAAATTTTATATTTGGTCTACAAATTTAAATATTTAGTTATAATTTTTTGGGAAAATTACACTTTGTACCCTGAGCTTCCTCTTATTTACATTGATGCCCTTGCTAGTAATGTAGTTTCTCTTTATTTCTAGTATTTATTTCATACATCTATATCGCTCTAAAAATCTCCAAAAAATGTCATTATGTTTTTATTGCATTGCTCTTTCACGCCATTATTTTTATTTTGCATTTTGAAGTTATTTATTATTTATAAAAATATCAAAATCGTGCCTTTGTGTCCCTATTTGCACTATAAAATACATAAAAATTATAAAACTTTTTTGAAAAATTACAAAAAAAATATATTTTGTGTATTTATGTATGTTTGACCTCTAGACCAAAAATCACTAAAAATATAAAAGAAAACTCAAAAAATATGAAAACCCATTAAAACCTTTAAAAAAATATTAAAAATTCTTTAAAAAATCAAAAAAAATCATTTTTTTGAATTTTATTTGTTTTATTATCTTTCTTTTAAAATTAATTTGGATATATTTTGACCCTATTTATATTTTATATCTCCAATTTAATTTCAGGTATTTATTTTAACCCTATTTTTGGATATTTTTTACTTTAAAAATATATAAAAATTAGCAAAAATTCTTCAAAAATCACAAAAATAGTGAAAATTATTAAAAACCCCCCAAATAATTTTTTTCTTATTTTTATTATTTTTGTTAATTTTTATTGCAACCTAGCTTATAGTGTATATATATCATATATAGCTTGGTATATATTTTAAAAGAAAAAGAACTAAAATATATATATATATAAAGAAAATACAAAATCAGAAAATTAAAAATCAAAATATAATAATATAAAATCTAAAATAAAAAAATTCAAAATTCAAAACCCACAAAAGAGTTCATATAGACAAATACACCACATTCTCATTTTTTAGCATTTTTGCTCGATCTATCCTGCTTGTTCCCTGTGTTCGACACTCTACAGATAATTGCACCTATACACATCTTTGTTGTAGACGTATAATAAATTTTAACTCCACACATTTATTTCCATTGTTTGATTCTGAATTGTGGGTTAATTGTTGTTTGAAGTCGGGTTTCATGTGAGGTCAACGCATCGACTGGAATTCTTGCCTTGTGAGATTTCTATACCTCCAAAAAATCCTTTTCAACACCTCCCACCACACAAAGCCTATAAAACATCTCCGCACGACCCCGTCTCCCTCCATCCGCCATCCAAAGGAGTGAGCTCCAACCCTCGGAACCTTCAAGGTGATAGTACGAAGTCAAAACCACTGGGAAGCGAAGACGAGTCATGCATCTAGGTGAGATCCAAGGGACCTCTGTCCCTTGCTGCAGCTCCTCTGTGAGCTGTGCAAGCTTTGCATGCGGCCGCATCGAGCGATAATCGGAAGAGCTCCACCTCGAGCTCCTTCTTCCCCTGGAAAACCATCCCAGGTAAATTCTCTTTCCCTCTCCCTTTCTTTTCCTCTTTCCTTCTCCTTCGTTCCTCTTTTCATTTCTTCTCCGATCTCCACTTGCGACCTCCTCCACCACCTTCCTCTTCACGTCCACGATCAAACCCGACATCATCTCCGCCCTTGGCCGGAGTCATACCACCCCTTCCCCAGTTATTTCCCCTTCACACCGTCCACCCTCGCTGGAGCGCATGCCAATCACCTTCTTCAACGACCAATGTCGAGTGCCCGCCACCTCTGCATCGTGCTACCACCCTTCCTGGACACGTAGCGCCTCCAAGTTCCCCACGCTCCTACACCGACCTTGACTTCTCTTTTTGTGCAGTCACCCGTTGTGAGTTCCCTATTGGAGACCGCCTAGAATGCCCCACCTCGGTGGTAATGCATCTCAACACACCTTCACAAGATTACCCTACAATAATTAATAAACAACCTGCATGATATATCATTCATACAAATAAAAAGGCATAGGAAAAAAATTTAAACTTCCATTGATAAAAAAAGTATCCACAATAAGATAACAGCCAAAAAAATCTTAAAGTCTCTTTATTACATCATAAAAAGTTGGAAAGGAGGGGAACGAAAACAACTACAAACTAAGCTTCAACCTCAATAATGTCCTACAAATGCACCATTGAAAATGTGAGTCTCATTCTCCTACTCTACACTTCATGTTGGATTTCCAAAGAATATAACATGAGAGTCAACTGACCCAGTACAGGTAAAATAAAATTACAATTAAGAGATTATAGGTAGGCAATGCAAATGCAGTAACTGAACATGTTTAAAAGAGAACATTTTAATAGTATCTAGCAATATACAATCAGTTACATTCCAGGCCTTTAACAATTATGCAATTTAATACCAATTCATTGACTTCTCTTAATCCATATTTCCACGTATTTATCCCAGACTCGCCCATCAAAGGAGAAGGTCTACACTATGTATGAAGCCTGTGACACTTTATTTAGAGTGCAGACTAAAACCTGTGCGCAAGTGCGATACTTCAGCTAGTCTGGCTAGTGGTACTCTAACACTCGTGACACTGGGCACACAGCCTAGGGAGTCGTAACTCCATCAACTGAGTCTACTGGAGGAGTCTGGCTGTCTCCAAAATAAGTTCAACAAACACGGATATGCATGGTGTGATGCACGCATGCATCCACCTCAATTCCACCAGAGTACCTACCATCACCCCACTCTATGATGACCTTCGAGTAGGAATGACACACTGTCGGCTCAGTCGGACCACAAGGGTGTGCACCCACCTTATAGTTCCTATCCTTTCATCCCTCACATGCATCATTATACTTTACTCAAAAATATTGTATCTATTCTCAACCATGAATTTAAACAATTAAGAAATCCATTGATATAATTAGGACTTCTAATAACAATATAGTGGTACATCATGCTTCCTTCTGAGACATGCCTTCAAGCATTAAAGCAAACACCCACATTGTATTTCTCCTAGACCTCAATTGTTATAAGAAACACTCGAGTGATCTCACTTGTGATGTTCATGCAAGAGTTATATCATATATATTATACCATATCATACCTAGGTACACTCCATCGTCCATCGCATGTGATTAATTATGATGATCTTCATGTGGACACCGACCTGAGTTATCTGGAGGAACCTGTCCGGGTCATCGATCATTCAGTGAAGAAGTTGAGGAATAAGGAGATACCTTTGGTGAAGGTCCTTTGGCAACAACACAATTCTAAGGAATGGTGGAGTTATATGGAACCATGTATTGTAATGCCAATTACTTGGGAGAAATTTACTGAGGCGTTCCGAGAGCGTGCAACCACCACTATCATTAGTATAGGTGATGGGTCATGTCATAATGAGGACGTTGTGAATATAAATAGGGGAGGTTATAACACCTGAACCCCCAAAGATAGTCCCACATATAAAACTCACAAAGTGTGAGAGTTGGTTATAAGTGACGGGGATTACTACTTGACAACTTGAGCTTAAGCATTTTGGGTGGTTGTCAGCGGATCCATTTGAACCCGAACCCAACAAGTTGTTAGGGCCAGTTTTCCTAGATAACGAACCGGGAACCTAATCTCGAGACATTACAAATGGGCCCGAACCTAACAAGTTGTCAAGGTCAGTTTTCCTCGATAAAGGATCGGGGACCTAAGTTCGAGATGCCACACCGCCCACATCGACGTCCACCTCCGCCAACGCTGACTGCCTTCTTCATCGACCAACAATCGTGCGGCTGCCAGAAGCAACTCTAGATCCCTTCGCTGCCTCCACACCGCGATGGCACTTTTCCTGGACATGCAGTGCCTCTAGTTCTGCCTGCTTGTTGCAGGCGCCTCCTGCTTGTTGAATGACCTCACAACAGCAAGCACTAGCCCACGCCTTTAGCCACACGACGTGCTCTGGCTCATCGCCCTCTCTGCTGACCCTTGACGTGCACTGCCGCACGAGAATCTTTCATTGCGTGACTCAAGTCCACCTCACATGACTAGTAGCATCCCGCTGGGGTTAATTTTCACAAAAACCCTCAAAGATCATCAAACTCTATACCGAGCCCTCAACACATCTGCACCGCGTGAAGATGGGGTAATTTGCGCGTGCAACCCTATAGATCCAACAAAATGCAAGAGACCCACGCTCGCCGACGTCAGCGTCACGTGTGTGACGCATGACGCGTGGCAAATTGCATTCAGGTCCTCTCAAGCCTAGGTAATTGCATCTAAGTCCCATCAGCACATTTTTTATCAATTTTATTTATGTATTGCATTCATACCCCTGGCTTTGGACATTAATTCGAGTCTCATTTGTCATCATTTTATTATTATAAAAATAGCATATTATAGAACAACTTATGCTTAACATTTGGATATTTGTTTGATTTTTATGAGACATGATTAATTTAACATAATTATTTTGGTGAAAAATTTAATATTTTACCCATGACATGCTATTAATTCCATATTAAATTAATAGTTGCTCTAAAAATTAAAAAAATCTAGTAGGTATTTTTTAGGTTGTTTTACATTGTGCCAAAATTAATCTCAATTGCATGCATATCTAGGTCAAAATAAATGAAATAGTAAATTTAGTAATTGATTTTTAATTAATTCCTCACTTAATATTTGTAGGAATTAAAAAATGTTCTGGATATCTCTCATATAGACCTATCTAGAATAAATTAATTTCTGAAAAATATTATATTTAGTATTTATTAAAATTAATTAACTCAAAATCACTGAGTTTGTAGTGTTTAATTCATAATTAATTCATAGTTCATCTGAAAATTATAAAAAATACAGCAGCCTGGTTTCATCATATTTCACATTCTGCCCAAGTATGATGATTTTTGGATGTAATTTTATTGTAATTTGCATTTTAGTCCCCGAATTCTATCAAAATTTCATTAAGCTCATTTATCGTATTTAAAAATACAAAAAAAATGCCTCTTTGAAAATCTATTCTCTATATCGACTAAAAACCAACCTAAGTAGATAGTGGCCTCCCTGAGTTCAACCTTGGGTTTGCCCAAGTAAAAAAAATGATCGCTCACTTTAATTGGGCAGATAATAAAATTGACGGTTTTTGATTAATCCGAATTTGCCCGACTGCAACGAAAATTTTTTAACATTATTTACGCATGATCAACCAGGGAATTCTAGGGTTCATCAATAGTATATTACTATGTGTTTATACATATTTTTATTATTAATACATTATTTATTACGAATATTATATGTATTATATTTATATACAGTAGTAGGGCTTTTCAACAATTTTTTGGAGATATTAAGGAATGTGGAAATATAGAAATAGAGTAAGCAAGTGCATAAAAATCCCAAAGGATCATGTAGCTATGCATGTGAACTGAACTCAACTGGACTGGTTTGCAAATATTGATAATAGAGGGGTAATGATGCAAAAGTTCTGTAAACCACGCGCAAAACCACTTCTAAAAGCCTATTGTTGGACTATTTGGGAATCAAAAGAGAGTTTGGGGGCTTATATGCAATGTTCCACCAAATAAGTCGAAATACGTGTGTCACACGTGTTTGTTGAAGTGACGGGTCGGTGGGCTTGATCTCAACCGTCGATCGAACGAAGGCTGTAGATAATCCAACGGAGCTCCTTGGATCTGGAGTTGCGTTAAGATTCAATCATGTTCTTCCCCAATTTGTACAAAGGCGATGGTTATCTCGAGATGATTACCCTCTGACAAAGCTCGAATGCTTCATATGGCTATGTTTTCGTCATGATGGGACCTCGAGCAATCGATCGGTTGTGTGTTGTGGTTCATATCTGAAGAGTTCTCAGGCAGAGATGCAGAAGCTCGATGCGTTGTCAAACAATGATCTCATATCTTATCCTCATTGTTGTGGTGGTTCAAACTGTAGGTGCACGATCATCAACAAGGAGGTGGACATTTTGATTCAAGTATCATACCTAATCTTTGGATCTTCAAAACTGATGCTTGATGAAGGAAGTTAGTGTTCATCAAAGGCCTGCGGTTGTTCCTCTGTCGATATGGATGCTCCCAATGTGCTTCTAGGTGATGTTACAACTCGATCTCATTTGAAGCTCAACAATCCTGAACCTCTGATTCATAACTTCAGATGCTACCCCTCATATTCCTCGATGGACCTATGACATGCAAAGGATTCAAAAAGCTCGAAGATGGAAGCTTCGACTCTACGACAAATAAATCAGATGAATGAAAACAACCCTAGTGAACGTGAAGGATTAGGATTGAGCTCCAGCGAATATTACATGTAGAAAGGAAAATGGATGGAGGAGCTATCGTCGGATGGGGGAATCGTTCCAGGTCTCCGGCCACCGTGCATGGCCGAAGGTGAAAGGATATGCAAGATAGAATGTGAAGTGACGAGGATTCGAGGTGGAGATGATAGATTGGATGGGTTAATGATCAGAACCAATGAAAAACATATTAGAAATGGAGGAATAGGTACTAGAAGAGAAGCAGAAAAGGAAGATAAGAAAAGAAGATTGGAACGATCTACTTGGAATCCGATGGAAGGATTGGACTAAACTACGATGGATGAATGTGTTCGCTTGGGATCTGGAGCAGCAGCTCCAGAGGTCTTCGCCTATACTCGTGGCAGAGGAGAAGGCCTGATGCGGAGGTGCACAGTAGCGCAACACTTCGACGATCAGATCTTGCCACTTATCTTCTCGCTCAAGAGGAAGCTTCTGTCACTCAACCTCTCTCTCTCTCGATCAAACTTTGGGAGCTCACTAGAAACAAATGGTGGATTCCCAGAAGACGAGGGAGTTGAGGTCCTTAAATAGAAGAGGGAGGAGAGGGTTGACGAAGGAGATTGGACAACGACCTGGTGGTTGTGCACTAGGAGGTTGGGCTCGACGGGAAAGAGAAGAAAAAAATTTAAATAATAAAATTTAATAATTAATAACTAATTAAAATAAATAAATATAAATTATAAATAATTTAATAACTATTTAATTATGATTTTTTTATTAAATAAATAATATTACTTACTTAATTAATTATATATATTTATAGGTATATTATACCTATATAATTCATGTAAATATTTGTTTAAGTTATTTTTAATAATTTTTTATTCTATTATTAATAGTATAACATTAATAACAATTAATAAAGTATAAAAATACAAGAAATAACAAAAATTAAGTAGAATAAAATTAAGATTAATTATACAAGTATACCAATAGGGTCTCAAAATCTACTTTTTGCATATTAACTTCGATTTTAATGAAATCACTTTTATTTGATAGAAAATTTAAAAAAACAAACTTTAAAAGTGAGTACATCCCATTGAGAGTTTATATGACCGAGTTATGAGGTTCGGATATTACGCTTTACGGCTTTTTGATTTTGAGATTTATTGGTATTTATTCAAAATTATTTATAAATTATATTTATATATTTTATAGTAATTTTTTAAATAATTTAAAAAAATATTTGAGTTAAACAACATCATAAATAATTTAAAAGAAAATGATGAATTTTTATATACATATTGTACATTTATACAGAGGGGTCCAAACGACAAAACTCACACATTTTATTATACTATTTTTTGGTATTTTTAATAAATAGTATTAGTTACATTTGGTCTATTTGGAGTTTCTATAAATAGTTAGAAACCTCAAAAGTCAGCTTTTACGATTTTTTCGGTTCAATGTAATTATTTATTTATTAAATATTTTTTCTAATATTTTCATAATTTAATATACATTATTAAAAATAATTTTCTGAAGAAATATTTTGATTTGATATTATCTGAATGATATATAAAATAAGTAAACATATGTACAAGGTGAAAATTATGTAAATGTACATTGATGATATTTATTTTTTTATATTTTTATAGATTAATGATCTTACATCCCTCCCTACTTTATTCCTTATCGACTATAGAAATGCTTGGCATGGTCTCGAAGTTTCAGGTCAGTATGTAGTTATTACATATATATATATATATATATATATCCTTCTTTATTTTCTTTTTCTTTTCTTCTTTATTCTTTTATTTTTGATATAAGTGCTAAATATACAATATTAATAAGTGATGTTAGATTGTTAGTTAATGAGAATGAGCATTATTTACATGTGTTTTAGTAGGGATTTTAAGCCAAAATGAAATAATAAAAATGATGAATTGGTGATTCATCATAGACTGTAAGAGAGAGATATTGACTTTTACGGCTTTTGTTCTCAGAATTAGTGTTTGGGTTTTATTTGATAAATATACAAGTTATTATTTTTTGATATTTTCCTTGATTAATGTTAGTAACATGTACACAATCAAGTTGATATTATTTAATTAGGTGTTAGTGAAAAATAATAAAAATAAGGAAAGTTATGGGTGATAATGTACAAGGATTTTTTAGCTTCTTATTAAATGCAATTATGCATGCTAAAATATGAATATTAGTTACGCATGCAAAAATGCTAGAAATGCAATTGAAATAAATAAATGCAAGTAATAACTTGGGAATAGAGCTCAATTTTCTTCTTTTTCGGAATTGTATACTGACACCAAATTCTTTCCTTTTATGTTTTCGTACTTGTTTGCATTATTGTCTAATATGTCATTTGAATGTATGCTTAGTTGAGAATGTCATGCGAATGGAGTCTAGATTGTGCTCTGGTGTGCTCATGCATGAAGATGGGTTATGGAAGACTTTGCTCTCGTGTAAATATATTTGGAGTGTTTTGTTCATCTTATTGGGTAGAGGTTTTGTTATAATGCAGGTAAAGTATTAAAAAAACTAAGGATTCCTATATAACAGTTGAAAAAACGTTAAGGAATCAAGGTATTGCCAGATGGGTTTGCAACTGTTTGGGAATGCATTCCTTAATTGTTTGCAAACCATTAGGGGTTCTACCCTCTAATGGAATAATGATAGGGAATAAAGAGAATAAGAGTCTATTCTCTGTTTCACTGAAAAGATTGGAATAAGGTGGAATATGGGTATGTAAGATGGAATAAAGATAGAAATAATGGTGGAATAAGGTGACATAATAATATATGGATGATAATAACCGTACTCTTGGGAACCATGTGTGTGGGTGGGGAGGGGATCGATCCCTTATTCCAATGCTTTTTCTCCCAACGAACATGACCTAAAAGTCGGCATCATCCGTCATGGAATGAGTTACAATTCCTAGCAGTCTGGATGGGAATGTTAAGAAATGTTATCGGTGATACTTCTTTAGTTGACAGACAATCAGAACGTATTTAGGGTATATCTTGACGGTTTCCAATCATTAGGAAATACTAGTACTATTGTAGTACGTGTTGGAATTATTAGCATGTTTATCTCAAATCAAGAAAAAGAGCATTCAAATGTAATTAAACAAATATTGAGATATCTCCATGGTACCAGGACCACGTCTTTGTTTCAGAATAAAGAAGGCATTTCATGTGTACTACACAGACTTTGGTATGACATATGATTGTTGAAGATAGACACCTCCTATTTTATTGGCATATGCAAGTAGTGATGCTTCATGGAAATCAAGGTTGAAGAAGCGTGCGGCACTGTCTATAGAGGTGGTATTTCTCACTGCTTCAGAAATAAGTAAAGAACTCTTATAGATGGGGATGTCAGCGATTCGAGATTGAGACAAGTATTAATATTCCCAAATCCCTACCTATTTATAAAACGAATACCTATACCCAATCATTTATTAAATAATAATTTCTAGAAGGTACCGATATGCCCGACGGATACCCATGTATCCAATGAGTACCCGTGCATTCAATATAATATAATCTTAAGCTATTCATAAATGTATACAATATTTTCACACATAGATTAAATAGAAAGGCATCGTGTAATATGATGGTATACAAGGATGTGCAATGTATCAGGAATATTGAAGGCTTATATAATAGAATTTTAATTCTTTTGGATTGATGATTTTTATTTATTGAAAATACAATATGGTAGATGAATAAATCAATGGATGGAGAGGAGAAAATAGAGCCGAATGTTATATATGTAGATTGATACGTGTTAGATATGGATTGGATTTGACTAGTTTGACTTAAATGCAATACATGCAGCTATATTTATATTTATTTTTTGTTCGAGTTTGGGGTGGGTTCGAGTTCGGGTACCCACATGGAAATATCAAACATGTTCCCATACCAATATGGATAGTAAATTTAAAATCCAAACCCATCCAAAAATAAATGGGATTGGTTTCAAATCCTTAAATATGACAGGTTCATGTGGGATACCCAATGGGTAGACCAAGATCAGTATCCCTACTTATAGATGAGGAAATTCACTAAGATAGAGTTATATACAGAAAGTAATTCATTTTAGAAAGAACTCTACTTTTCATGTAAGATCAAAACACATCATTGTTAGATATTATTAGATATGGGATATGTCAAAATCAAAGCAATTTGTGCTTGATAAGATCCGCACACATGATAATGCTATGACATGACGACAACTACTTATCGAGAAATTGAAAAGGTTTTTGCCTATTGAAAATTATAAAAGATGATGCTCCACTATAGGTTTGGAGCAATTCTATGTTAGTGAAGAAGGACAAGTATAAGGTATGTTTCCTTCCATATAGGGATTTATCTTAATTTGAACCAATCATGATCCTAATGGATATTTGAATTGATAACATCTAAATATAGATTTGCCATCAATAAATTTGATACTGATTGATGAATCATATGATTCCGTGATATTTTGATGGATGCACTCAAGGACTCTCCATGCATGAACTATAAATAGAGAAGAGGGAGTGTGTACTAACACAGGTTCTTATAAGCTCTCACAACATAAGAAAGAAATCATACACACACATAGAGAGAGAAGAAGAAGTAGAAAAAGAAGGTTTGTAGACATTGCACCAAATTTTATATGAAGTGGTCGTTGGAGTTGTTACTCTCCATTATTCATATAGTTTGGAAGTAGACTTTTCCGCTTGGTGATATTTATCCTCCCAGCTTTTGTCCATGTTTGGTTATTTGTAGCAACTTATATAAGGTTGGCTTTGTGTAAGCCCTTCATGGAAGGGTGATTTGATCATAGTGTTTGATTTTGTGCTCTGATAATCATGTGATTTTTACCCTCACATTGGGATTTTCCACATTAAAATTCTTAGATTTGATATATTTGCAGATTTTTCCACAATTCATTAAAAAGGAAAGGAGCGTAATTTGAATTCAGATTCATATTGAATTCAGATTGAAAAATTCATTTTGAATTTGATTTGATTGAGATTCGGATACCTTCAAAATTATCCGAATCAAATATTCAACTGAGAAGAAGCAAGGGACTAGTGCGAAGTCCACTAAGGAGAAGAAAGAAGTCGTGTTGCAAGTTTGACTACGTGCCGAAGCCCGTGTTGTATTCCAGGTTGGAAGGATTTCAGTCTCCCTTCTCTCCGCAAAGTTGGATTCGTTGTGGCTTGCTACTATTTTTTAGGTCAAAGCTCAGGGGCCATTGATTGCCCAAATAGATAGTTCAGTCGCTGCGTCATATAAATATTACAAGTAGTCGTCAGAATCATATCAGACTCAAAAAGCAGTCTTATGATCCTATCTCTGAATTCACCTTCTATTTCCTGTCTATGAAAAATGCTGAAGATGGAGTAAAAGGATTCGAACCTTTGCATGCCGGTACCAAAAACTGATGCCTTACCACTTGGCTATACTCCAATAGCTCAGTCCCTGGGTGATATTGAGGACATTGACTGAGATAAGCAACATGGGTAATCTTTTTTTTGCTAAGTAAATGTAAGCTATATATTTCCAAAAGAAAAGGAACATACACAAAAATATGGCTAACAATCCTAGCCAGATTTGAACTTAGTCAAAATGAGTGCAATGTGCAAGAAGGACCCTGTGGGGAACAAAAACTCAAGATCCAACCAAAATCTTTATCTGCTTGTAAGTGCTGACGATGTCAGCAATGGTGCGATCAATAGATTGACAAGATGAGGTAGTCCAGTGCCGATTACGCTCGCGCTAGATGTGCCGCACCACAATGGCGATGAGGGTAGCAGAAGAAGAACGCATGCTCGGGGAAGGCAAGGTAGGGACCCAGACGATCAAGTCGGGCAGAATGGTAGTTGGGGAGGATGGCAAGGAAAGCGCAGTGCATGAGCCCTGCCAAACAGATGAGGCGAAGGGGCATTGGAACAGCAGGTGCTCGTGCGTTTCATTCTCCAGGGAGCAAAGCCTGCAGATGTTAGGAAGATTGAGGCCAAATAGGTTAAGTCCGTCGAGAGTAGGAAGCCGGTCGCGATGAGCCCTGTATAACGTGAACGCACAGCGAGGGGGGATGCTCCTATCCCAAACAACAGCATACCACGGAACCGTAACATCCCGCGGCCTAAGGAATTCGGACGCATTGGCAAATGTGTATCCCCTATCCGATTGAATCCAAGTAGCAGTAGGGAAGTCACCACGGATAGCAGCACACAAGGATTCTCTATGCCTTAACATAATACGCCAAATTTTGGAGGAGGAGGAGGAGGCAACCTAGATACTCCAGAAGGAGCCCTCCCTGAGGTACTTGGAGCGCATAAACTCATCCCAAATAGAAGAATCCACCGAGAGGAGCCTCCAAACCCATGAAGCGATCATAGTGTCCCGAAGAGAGATAAAGGCTTTTAATCCCAAGCCCCCTCCCGCTTAGGGAGGCAAATTTTTTGCCAGGAAATGTCGTGGCGATGGCGCCCCTAGAGGAAATGCACGCAGATCATGTCAAGGCGTCTAACCCCAGTGGTCGGGAGGAGAACCCCTGCAGTTCAAAAGAGAAAGATCCCTCGGATCACGGAATTGATAAAATGTGCCCTACCAGCCATTGATAATCTTTTAGCAATCCAGCCATTAAAAAGGCTTCTAATCCGGTCTTCGAGAGCTCGTGAATCACTGCAGCGACCATAAGAGGAGGCAAGGGGGAGACCCATGAAGGATATGGTTAGATCCTCAAGCGCATCACGGAAGCATGAGAGTCGTATCGAATACGACGAGGAGCAACTAGTCGCACTAGTTGCTCGATGCAGCGAAATTTACAAAATTTTCATGCGACGAGACCACATGATCCAAGAACACTTCTCGGATCGTTTCATCTAAACCACAAACAATTAATAGGATTACCTCTTGAAGCGTGGTTGCGATCGAGTCTCTAAACGAAGAGACCTCCTGTCTCAAGTCCGATCCGACGGAGGAGACGCTTGCGAGCGCGGGGATGAACCGCGTGCTTCTCGCAATCCATGTTGATGATCCAAGCGGCAGATCTCCTGATCTCGACACACGAGATCTGACGTCTTCTTCACGAGCGAGGCGCACCGAAGGAGACAAAGATCCACGAGCAGACGATCGGGCAGCATAACGACGACGCTGCGGCGATGGAGAACCTCTTTAGGGCATCCGTGGTGGACGACCATGAGAGGGAGAGAGATAGTAGGCATGTAGAGAGAAAGAGAGAGAGATGTGCTTCTTAAGCATTGTGTGTCAAGAGAGAGCATGGTATGCCTCTCTATTTATAGGGTTTTGGGATCCATGGATCTCAATCCATGGGACATATAAAATCAATGGATGAGATTGATTTATGTCAATCCAATGGTCAAGATTGATGTTGGTAAAGCCAACAAATTATGATCTAATTTAGATTAAAATATATTTGACAAAATCAAATATAAATCAATCCTAAATTACATCAACAAAATAAGGAGAGAATATACATGGAGATCAAATCTCCCATGTATAATCAAGGTGGACGGCCGCCCATTCCAAATAGGACATGGGTGCCGCCCACCACATTCCATGTGGGGCAATCTCATGGATTTCCATGAGATTGCATGCCTCCTTGAATTTCTCCTCTATTTATTTCCAACGACTTTTGTTGGGATTTATTCATCAAAAATAATTCACAATTATATTTGAGAATATTACAATCTTGCCATTGGAAAATTGCGAATCATATTCACAACCCAAAACAACATATAATTTACATTGTCAATTAATTACACAATGTGTATCCAATACACATAGTAATTAATCAACAAATATAAATTATAATGAGCTCTCTCTAATACATTATAAATCACATTTATAATATATTATGAATAATTGGATATTACTATCCACATTATTCGTATCCATAATAATTAAATCACATTTAATTATATTGGATAACTTATTCTCATGTGCTCAAATAATATGAATCACATTCACATTATTTACATCTTTGATAATCAAATCACATTTAATTATCTAAGATAACTCTCCTTATAATATGAATCAAATTCATATTAGTCATGATAATTAAATCACATTTAATTATCCATTTTCTCAATGCTCGGATACATATATCAACAATAGAATTATCCATGAACTCTTTCAAGGATAATGCGCTTTCTCCGTGAATACTTGGAGATAAGGACATGGCGATTGTATTGTTCCACGTATACATCTCAAATCCAGATCTCGAGCCTCCCATAGATGCTTGATTAAATCAAGTCCACAAATATAATCTTCTCATTGAATCTGAATCACATTCAGATCAATGACCAACATTTGGATCAAGATCAGATTACTTCTACTGAGAGGAGTCACTAAAATCCAGACCCGTTTCATCACTCCCTAGGAATGGAAGCGTCACGGTTATACAATCGTTTATGATCACATCACCATCAAGTATTCCCAATACATGTACATATGCATACTGGAAGACTCAGAATAAACCCGAAGTATTAGATCAACTTTATACTGTCTACTTCAGGGTTTTATCAATAAGTTTTTCATTTTGATCATTAGGAGTTGGTATCGATCATATACTTTCCAAAAGCATGTATCATACCTAGGTCTTGATCATATACTTTCCAAAAGTATATATCAAACCTACAAATTCAGTCAAGCTTCCAAAGCGAGACGACCGTGCGCACGGAATTTGATTCTTCCCAATATCTCATGAGTGAGCTCATGTCTTCCGGTTCAGTAGTGAACTTGTATGATCCCTTTGAGAGATCCTATTACTCATATGCCCTTATATGCACACCAGCACGCCGGTGTATAGACCTTGATTAGGTCATCAACCTATTGGTCTGCCAAATGTACATACTCAGACATATAGTAACACATCTGTCTCCGGTCAGAGGATGCGTGCCTATATCATGACAGCATACGATATAGGACTTTGGTTATCTCGATCTCGTTAAATCAACTCTTTGACCTAACTAATCTGACACCTCCGAATCTCTATTCCTATGCAGAGGACCTGCATCAAGAGGTTGGTCAGATATCAGCCTAACTGAGAAAGGATTGCCATCTCTTACTCAGGATGGAGATCATATCTTAATAATCATCTGACAGTGCTTGATGAGTCCTCAATCTAACTCATTAGATATTCATCCAAGCACCAGCCTCTATGATTCAATAATTGAATCAACAGCTGTATGATCATTAAGATGGCCATGGTACACAACCCTAATTGTACTAAGGGACCTATTATACAAATTATGTATTCTTCATTTCAGATCAGGGAATGATATTTGCAATAACATTTATTGCATAATGGCTCTCCGTGGGCTCGCATGTCTAACAATCTCCCACTATTCCAAAGAGCCATTAATGTGCTAATCATTTAAACCCACACTCATGTGACAATCATAGGCTATTTAGAAAATAGCTAGGTAAGCTGATCAGTTACTCTGTTTCCAAGAGACTATGCCAAGTCCTTTTACATCACTTGCATATCTCCTAGTAACAGTGCTCGCATCCAATGCGAATGTTGCATCTTATGCAACCAATACTTAATTTTGTCGGTTATAGTGTCCTTGACACTACATCTTATTAATTATCATAATCAATATTCCCATAATCCTTATTAGAATACCTTCATTCCTGGAGATCTCTATCTCCTAAGGTATCTACAGTTAAGACCCTTATAGATCACTATCTACAAGGTCTTAAACTTTTGAAGATAAGACTTTGAGATCACTATCTTTAAGTTTCATCATCTTTGAAGATATTGTTATTACTGCAACCAAGTGTTTTATTTCCAGAGTAGGATTAGCAACACTTTACTACTCCCACTGCATGGTAGACATCTGGCTCTTGTACACATCTGGCATACATTCGGATTGTCGAAACTGATGCACAAGGTCAAGCAGTTTTAGCATTCACATCCTCAACTCTTTGAGGTGCTATTCCTTTCGATAGGTCAGTACCATATCTTGAGGGAAAGAAACCTTTCTTGGAATTTTCCAGAAAATGGAATAAGTCCAAGGTGTACTATTAATGTGACGGTCCCAATATCCTCTTCTCTTTGCTTCTGAACATCTTCAGAACTAAGATCTAAGAGGTATCCTTGGGATCATATCTCAATGTATGGAATAGCCAGTCTATAAAACACTTATTATTGTCCTTATATCATTCCAAATGATTAGGATATTATCTACATTTAGCACGATGAACACAATGGCACTCCCACTAAGCTTCACATGGCTCATCAAGATTTTTATCTGAAATCATAACATTTATAATTTCATCAAATCTTATGTTCCAACTACAAGAAGCTTATTTGAGTCCAAAGATGGAGTTCTTTAGCTTGCACACCTTGCTTTCCTCAACCATGAAGCCCTGGGGCTACTTCATATGAATATCCTCAGAGAGGTATTCATAGAGGAATGCAATCTTGACTCACAACATGAAGATGTCATAGTCAAGCTGTGTATCTATAGTTAGCAATATTCTGATGGGTTAAAGCAAGGTCACTGGAGAGCAAGTCTCATCGCTAGCAATGTCTTATCTTCGGTGTGTAGCTCATGGCTACGAACCATGTTTTGAAGGTCTCTACCTTCTCATCAGGTTCCCTCTTTCTCTTGAAGATCCATTTACACCTTAATGGGTCTTACCCATATAGGTGGACCCTTGAGGATCCATATACAACACTTGTATATGAAGTCTACATTAGACTTTTATTGCTAACATCCATCTTTCCATGTCATGATCATGAAGTCCGATCTTTGTCAGATTCAACTGACACATGGAATCCATCCTCAAACTTATTTGAAGAGGTATTAATGTTTCATCTTTAATTGTCTATTTAGTTTCCGATTTCAAGAGTCTCATTATCTTCTCAAGATTAAATGAGTTCCTTTACTTTATTTTCATCTTGATTCTCAAGAGAGTCATCCTCTAAGAATCACATTCTCAGAGATGAGATCCTTTAAGAATCTCAAGGTCATAAAGTAGGTATCCAATACCATCCTTTATTTTCCTAATGAAGTAGCACTCTCTGATGCTAGATTCCAGCTTTCTAGCATGCAACCTTGTAAGGATATATATAATGTAGTCTCTACCACATATATATACCTGGAAACTAAGAGATAATTATGCTAAGATTAATCATTGATCAAATCATGTCACACATGATCAATTGTATCTCCCTACAACCCTATTGAGTTAAGGTTCATTAGGAGAATTAAGATAGGAATGATATCCACATCTCCATAAGGTATTCCTTGAATTTATCTAATAGGTACAAGCCACCTTGGTTAGATCAAATTCATTTCATCTTCCTTCAAACTTTGGTTCTAAACCAAAATTGTGAAATCTTTGAACATTTCAAAGTTTTCTAAGTGAAGAGAATAAATCACAAATAATCATTAATAGATATCACATATCCATAATGTTCATTCTGATATAGATGATTCACATACATCAATATGTATGAGATCTTGAATACCTTAACATCTTACACCTTTCCCAAAGAAGGGTGTATTGGACATTTTACTTTGAATACAATATTCATAAGTATGCAAGTTTTGAAATTTTAGACATTCTAAAGTTTCATCTCTTACTTGTCCATTGATCTCATCAATAGATATATGTCCAAAATATGATGCCAGATCATTGTCAAATGATCTTTATCCTCCTATTGATCTTTAAAGGTTTAATTTCCAGTATTAGAAATCTTAATGAACCATTCATTAATTTTCTAATTTAGTGGAGTCCACAAGATGCTAGATTACTATCTGAAATACCCCCATCATAACTCTTTATGATAGGTCTATTCCAGAATTCATGCTTATTCCCAACATTTAGAAATAAATCGAGTGTATTCTTTTTATCCAGGTCACAGAGACATTCTCTAGGACTAAGGGCTCCCACTGAAAATATGAAGTCTATTGATCCAATGGAAATTGTTGCAATAATTGCATCACTTCCAACATGGATGACCATTAAACTTTAAGATCAAATTTCTAATATTCTAATACAGATGCAACCGATTGCATGTGTCATTTAGAAAATTGAGATACAATTATTAGACTTTATCTTATCAAATAAGTAAGTCAATTTCAATGATTATATGTAGATTAATCTGATGTACTATCCGATTCCTTCTCTAAGGATTCTAGATAGATTTGATAGGCATACTATCAACACATCAACTTATTGCAGTAT
Organism: Ottelia alismoides; assembly: GCA_037367405.1. Taxonomy (NCBI): domain Eukaryota; kingdom Viridiplantae; phylum Streptophyta; class Magnoliopsida; order Alismatales; family Hydrocharitaceae; genus Ottelia; species Ottelia alismoides. Next base: position 231,405 of record JAZKJV010002567.1, on the reverse strand, counting down.
TGGCATTCATCCAACTCTTTGGATGTCATATGGAAGTCACAGAAGTACAGTCAACTCTTTGACTAACTCCTTACTTGGGACCAACCCATGCTTCCACTGTGCTCCCTTTATTTATAAACAACCATTGCTCAAGACCAAGGATCTCTTATGTTAAAATCAAAAATTTCAATATAAGAGTATTTTAATATTTATACAAGCTTCATTCAATTCATACAATATGAATAATATGAAGCATTATGAATGACCAGAGTATAGACAGTAGAATGATGACACTCATCGTAGCTACATCCATCTAAACTCTTAAAATATTAGTTCAGGTAGGTACTCAAACAATTTGAATACATCATCTCTTATAGAGTCACCATTCTGCATGATGCAGAGAACCACATCACTCATGATTAAATGTCGAGAGCACATATGTATGCCAGAATATCTTATTGGAATTGTATAAGGATTATTTGATAATTACGATCACTATCGACATGTCACTTCAAAAGTACACTCGATGAGATCAAGACTTATAGAGACATACAAACCCTAGAGTTTCAGTCCTATTGTCTACTCAATTATCATTCCTCATTATTATGAGGAAACTTACATATTGCAACCACATACATTATGTGTCCAATTGCAAGTACAATATCTGGATCATAGGTCCAATTCATGATATTCTAGTGGTTATTATTGAGTATAACATTGAGTGGGATTAAAGAAGGATTATCTGAAATAAGAAATTTGCATAGACATATATAAATATATAATTTCTTTGATTTATAAATTTTATATCAAAGTTGTCTTGCCATGTCAACAATGAAAGTTCATTCCCTTAATCACTTTCAATGTAAGATATACTTACCATTATATCTCAAGCAAGATCTGGGATCTCCTTCCTTATCTTTGTTACATCCCAATAATATGAGAACCTATAACTCGGATGAAAATAAGCGAGAACACATTCCGCCTTGCAAGTCCAACTTGCATCTCCCAATTAGGTCTTTAACACCCGGGCCCACCACCCCTAAGGTGATGTTGACCCGTCATTAATTGAACCAACCGTCAACAGGAATACAACTCACTATGCACAATCCAATATCGCCCCAATAATATGAGGACCCGATATTGGGGTCACTACGCATACGTCCTTACTCTTTCGAGAAACGACGAGCCCGATCCAAATGGATCGTATGCAGGAGCTGTCACTTCAGACAGGCGTCTCCTACATACAATATCTGGCGACAGAACCCTTCTCCTTGACGGGAGACCATGGATGTCACTTATGTGATCCTCCATATCATATTCAAATTCTAATTAATCATTATTAATCATATTCATTACGATTAATTCTTCCAAAGGGAAATAATAACTCATTTATAATAGAGTGTTTTTAATTGGATATAATTAATTCAATCTTATTAAATTAATTATCAATCCATTTCAATCAACAAACTTGATTTTACTTGAATATATGGTATTATCTCAAAATACGTATTAATTCGAATTTTAATAATTAGAAAAATACATCATGATCTCTCAGGCATCATTCGTTCCCTATCCGCTGTCATGGCCAGTACCAGCGAGAGTGGGAAGGACTGCATACGTTGCAACCCGCTACCCCAGTGATCCCCGATTAGACACCACATCTGCCTCGTGAAAAAATAATGCCGAGTCAATCACTTTGTACTTGAGATAATCATCGGTTCTTCAACTGAAATTATACCATATAGTAATAATCAAAATATTTTTTATTATAAGGAAATTTGCTAGACAAATTCCCAATCCTATTCAAGTAAGGAGTTTGTTGATTAAGTTTCCAATTTTGATCTAGATCAAATCTAATCAATTTATTGGTTGAGGCCAAGTCAATTAAGGAATTAATCATCATCCAATATTTCTCAAATATTTTCCATAATTATTTCATGAAATTAACAATTAATTTCACTAATTGACAATCACATGGTTCTTGATTAGGAAAGTAATTTCAGCAGTGACCCCTACTTACTAAAATTATCATATCTCAATCAATTTAAATCCAAATTAAGCAAAGTAAGTTTTCAAAGTTCTCTAATTTGATTTACAACAGAACCTATGTGATTTGTACACATTTCGAGGCATCTCTAAACAGTAATTAACTCCTTAATTACGTTAAGATTCGCAGTTCCTATAACAGTGAATACATGTTCATTAAAACAACCATATCTAGAGAAAACGGAATCCAAATTACTTAAACTCAGATCCTATGATTTCCTTATTTAATGGGGAACAAAATCCAAGTTTTATTTTCGTGTTTAAACAATTTAAACATGGCCGAAAATAATCACTAAACAGAGATGCGAAAATGAAATGCGATAAAACTTTCGCAACCTTAACGAACTCAAGTCGCATTCAGTTTTATGGATCGTATCCAAAATCTTCGACCTAAGGATCTGATACCACTTGAAGGATATAGTTAGATCCCCAAGCGCATCACAGAAGCGTGAGTATCGTATCGAATACGATGAGGAGCGACTAGTCGCTCTAGTTGCTCGATGCAGTGGAATTTAAAAATTTTTCATGCGACGAAACCACATGATCCAAGAGCACTTCTCGGATCATTTCATCTAAACTACAAACAAGTAATAGGATTACCTCTTGAAGCGTGATTGTGATCGAGTCTCTAAACGAAGAGACCTCCTGTCTCAAGTCCGATCCGACGGAGGAGACGCTTGCGAGCGCGGGGATGAACCGTGTGCTTCTCGCAATCCATGTTGATGATCCAAGCGGCGGATCACCTGATCTCGACACATGAGATCCGACATCTTCTTCATGAGCGAGGCGCACCGAAGGAGACGGAGATCCACGAGCAGACGATCGGGCAACATAACGACGACGTTGCGGCGATGGAGAACCTCTTTAGGGCATCCATGGTGGACGGCCATGAGAGGGAGAGAGATAGTAGGCATGTAGAGAGAAAGAGAGAGAGAGATGTGCTTCTCAAGCATTGTGTGTCAAGAGAGAGCATGGTATGCCTCTCTATTTATAGGATTTTAGGATCCATGGATCTCAATCCATGGGACATATAAAATCAATGGATGAGATTGATTTATGTCAATCCAATGGTCAAGATTGTTGTTGGTAAAGCCAACAAATTATGATCTAATTTAGATTAAAATATATTTGACAAAATCAAATATAAATCAATCCTAAATTACATCAACAAAATAAGGAGAGAATATATATGGAGATCAAATCTCCCATGTATAATCAAGGTGGACGGCCACCCATTCCAAATAGGACATGGGTGCCGCCCACCACATTCCATGTGGGGCAATCTCATGGATTTCCATGAGATTGCATGCCTCCTTGAATTTCTCCTCTATTTATTTCTAACAACTTTTGTTGGGATTTATTCATAAAAAATAATTCACAATTATATTTGAGAATATTGCAATCTTGCTATTGAAAAATTGTAAATCATATTCACAACCCAAAACAACATATAATTTACATTGTCAATTAATTACACAATGTGTATTCAATGTGTATCCGATACACATAGTAAATAATCAACAAATATAAATTATAATTAGCTCTCTCTAATACATTATAAATCACATTTATAATATATTATGAATAACAGGATATTACTATCCACATTATTCTTATCCATAATAATTAAATCACATTTAATTATATTGGATAACTTATTCTCATGTGCTCAAATAATATGAATCACATTCACATTATTTACATCTTTGATAATCAAATCACATTTAATTATCTAAGATAACTCTCCTTATAATATGAATCAAATTCATATTAGTCATGATAATGAAATCACATTCAATTATCCATTTTCTCAATGCTCGGATACATATATCAACAATAGAATTATCCATGAACTCTTTCAAGGATAATGCGCTTTCTCCGCGAATACTTGGAGATAAGGACAGGATGATTGTATTGTTCCACGTATAGTAACTTGGATATTGAGATTATATCTCAAATCCAGATCTCGGGCCTCCCATAAATTCTTGATTAAATCAAGACCGCAAATCTAATCTTCTTATTGAATCTGAATCACATTCAGATCAATGTCCAACATTTGGATCAAGATCAGATTACTTCTACTGAGAGGAGTCACTAAAATCCAGACCCGTTTCATCAATCCCTAGGAATGGAAGCTTCATGGTTATACAATCATTTATGATCACATCACCCTCAGGTATTCCCAATACCTGTACATCCTGCATACTGGAAGACTCAGAATAAACCCAAAGTATTAGATCAACTTTATACTGTCTACTTCAGGGTTTTATCAGTAAGTTTCTCATTTTGATCATTGGGAGTTGGTATCGATCATATACTTTCCAAAAGCATATATCATACCTAGGTCCTGATCATATACTTTCCAAAAGTATATATCAAGCCTACAAATTCAGTCAAGCTTCCAAAGTGAGACGATCGTGCGCACGGTATTTGATTCTTCCCAATGTCTCATGAGTGAGCTCATGTCTTCCGGTTCAGTAGTGAACCTGTATGATCCCTTTGAGAGATCGTATTACTCATATGCCCTTATATGCACACCAACGCGCCGGTGTATAGACCTTGATTAGGTCATCAACCTATTGGTCTGCCAAATGTATATACTCAGACATATAGTAACACATCAGTCTCCGGTCATAGGATGCGTGCCTATATCATGATAGCATACGATATAGGACTTTGGTTATCTCGATCTCGTTAAATCAACTCTTTGACCTAACTAATCTGACACCTCTGAATCTCTATTCTTATGCAGAGGACCTGCATCAAGAGGTCGGTCAGATATCATCCTAACTAAGAAAGGATTGCCATCTCCTACTCAGGATGGAGATCATCTCTTAATAATCATCTGACGGTGCTTAATGAGTCCTCAATCTAACTCATTAGATATTTATCCAAGCACCAGCCTCTATGATTCAATAAGTGAATCAACACCTGTATGATCATTAAAATGGCCATGGTACATAACCCTAATTGTACTAAGGGACCTATTATGCAAATTATGTATTCTTCATTTCAGATCAGGGAATGATATTTGCAATAATATTTATTGCATAATGGTTCGCCGTGGGCTCGCATGTCCAACAACCCAGATACATGGTGGGGAGCGATTGTTGAAGCATCCCCAATTGAAGATTAGCCGCAAAGTCAGTAGCAGCCCATCGAGGTCTGAAATTTTTACTTTTTATAGGATTCAGCTTGAGCCCAGAGATCGCCTCAAAGTCAAGCATTATGTCCTTAACTGCCGAGAGGGAGCGGAGAGAACCCTTACAGAAGAAGAGCAAGTCGCCAGCATAAATTAGATGCGAAGGAGCCATGCTACGACCCTGGCCCATTGGATGGAAGCGACCATTGGATGCAGCAATATCCACCAAAGAGGTGAGGAATTCCATCCCGATCGTAAATAGGAGTGGACTTAGAGGATCTCCTTGCCGTAAGCCACGAGATCCCCTAAACATGCCGTGAGGCGAGCCATTAACTAAAATTGACAAGGACGTAGTAGAGATATAATTCGCAATCCACGAAACCCATTTGCGGCAGAAGCCCATGGCAGATAAAGCATCTAGGATGAAGGCATGGTCAATCGAATCAAAGGCTTTGGAGAGATCAATTTTTAAGCATGCTTTGTTGCGGGATGATCTTCTGTCGAATCCATGGAGTAGCTCATTTGCTAGACGGATGTTGTCGCTAATTGATCTTCCTTTAATGAAAGCAGACTGGTTAAGTGATATGAGGGACGAAAGAACCACCTCAAGTCTGGTAGCCAACAGTCTTGAGAAAAATCTTGTAAATGACGTTGCATCCAGAGATAGGACGTTAGTCATCGATGTCCGAGGGGGTTTGTTTTTTGGGAATAAGTGTGAGGAAGGTATGATTCACTTCCCTGACCATCTTCCCACCATTGTAGAGGAATTGAATTGCAGTCCGAATGGATTCCTTGAGCAACGCCCAATGAAACTTGAAGAAGTACGCATTAAACCCATCCGGACCCGGGGCCTTTGAAGATCCAATAGAAGATAATGCAACCCATATTTCACCGTCGTCGAAAGGCCTCACCAGCCAAGACCTCGCTTGCTCCGTAAGGCACCACTTAGGAGGAGGTGGGATATGCCTCACGAACCCAGTATCAGGGGGAGAGAGAAGGGCCATGAAGTGCTTCAAAGCGCCCTCGTCCACCTTAGTCTGTCGCTCAATGATGCGACCCTAGGAATCCAGAACATTGGTGATGAAATTTCTAGAGCATCTCGCTTTGGCCGAAAGATGAAAAAAGCGAGTGTTACGATCACCGAGATTTAACCAATCCACTCTGCTCTTCTGCTTCCATAAGGATTCAAGGTCATTGTCAATACGAATTAAATGCTCTTTGACATCAGCCTCCATTCGCGCAAGATAAGGATCCAAGGGCATGACACCAAGATTAGCCGATATAATGTCGAGAAAGTCCTTCACGGCTTTTGATTCTTTCAAAGCATTAGCTTCCTCCGCTGCCCAACTCTTCAAGGAAAGTTTAACATTCTTCAGTTTGCGAGCAAGGGAGAAGAGAGGATTACCGTTAACTTCGATGGCCCATCCCTCGGCCACGGCCTCGAGATATCCCGGCCGCAGCGTCCAGTAGTCAAAGAAGCGAAATAGGATGAGTTTGCTAGGGCTTGTGCAGATGGCAACCCACAGGAGCGAGTGTTCGGATTGAGGGAGGGGGAGTAGCATAATTTCACGGAAGGCAGGGAGTTAAGGAGCTCCTCATTAGCAAGATCCCGGTTCAGGCGGGCCGCAATACGACCAGGGCCCACTGAGGCATTGGTCCAAGACCACTGATTGTCGGTAGCCTCCAAGTCAGACAAGCCACAATCCAACACATAGTTATTGAAGTCGTCCAAAGGAGCCCTTGCGGCCACACGACCCCCAATTCTTTCATTATAGAACCGAACTTCGTTGAAATAACCCATGACTAACCAGGGTCCCTGTATGCGGGACTTGACCTCACCCAAGTGTTGCCAAAGCTCCTTTCTAGTACTGGGACAGTTGTCTCCATATACTACGGACAGATAAAATACGAAGCCCCCCGGGTTGGAACAACACAAAAGTAATGGATTGATTGTGAGTTGCCACGGTTTCACAAGATCAGGAATTGATCTTCCACATGAAATAAATTCTACCAAGAATGGTATTGTTGTGAACAAAATCCCAACCATGCGGGATTGATTCAACGAATTTTTGTCTATTGCCAGGTTTGATCTTGGTCTCCACAAGGCCGACCAATTTGGCATTCTTAGCATAGCATTCCTTCATGATGGCTTTAAATTTCCGAGGCTTGTTGAGCCCCCGGGTGTTACACACCACAACATACATTAAGTAGAAGTATTGGAGGGCTCAGGCTGCCCTTTTTGCTTATTGGGAACCTTTTGGGGTTTCTTCTTCGTATGAGTAGTTGTAACCCATGCTTGATTGACAACAGCAGCGATAGGAATTCCCCCGGCCATAGCATGGTTGATTTCAGCATCGGTTGGTATTCCCCCATCCAATGGGGTTTGTAAGCAATCAGCTTCAGAGGAGGGGCTGTTCAAATCGATGAATTGGGGCACAGAGCTAGCCGGTGGTGAGGCTACCATTCTCTTGTTGGCCGAGACCATCTTGTGTAGTAGGTGCCTTGTACCAAAGGCAAAGGAGGAGGAGGCCTTACCCGTTGTAGGGTGCCTTTTATGAAATTTTTGGTTGGACGTAGTAAGACCGGGGATGCCTACCACATCTATCGAAGAGCTACATGACGTAGCCATATCACATCCGTGTGAAGAAGTCGAACTTGGACCATCCAAAGCAGTGTGGGGGACGCAACCAACGGTGTCAGGAGCCCCAATGTTGTTATCGGGCGGGGCCTCCTGGGTGCAAGTCTCCACGCGCTGAGACGGCCCCTTCGGCACAAAGGGACAGTGTTGGGTGTTATGCCCAAACGCAACACAAGAAGCACATCTGGGAGGAGCCCATTCGAGCTCCACTTCAACATTCTGCTGAGAGACAGAGTAGAATACCAGTGGAAGGGACTCCGGGATAACCTTTGACGCATGGATAGAAACACAACACTGAGCATAATCCAAGTTCCTCCCCGTAGCAGTTGCAGCATCCATAAAAAGTGGGGTACCGGGGATGCCTACCACATCTATCGAAGAGCTACATGACGTAGCCATATCACATCCATGTAAAGAAGTCAAACTTGGACCATCCAAAGCAATGTGGGGGACGCAACCAACGATGTCAGGAGCCCCAATGTTGTTATCGGGCGGGGCCTCCTGGGTGCAAGTCTCCATGCGCTGAGACGGCCCCTTCGGCACAAAGGGACAGTGTTGGGTGTTATGCCCAAACGCAACACAGGAAGCACATCTGGGAGGAGCCCATTCGAGCTCCACTTCAACATTCTGCTGAGAGCCAGAGTAGAATACCAGTGGAAGGGACTCCAGGATAACCTTCGACGCATGGATAGAAACACACCAATGAGCATAATCCAAGTTCCTCCCCGTAGCAGTTGCAGCATCCATAAAAAGTGGGGTACCGAGGAGGCTTGCGAGTTTATTCAAGATTAACTCATTGTTGTGGCCTAAGCTCAGGCTACGGAAACAGACCTATAAGGGAATCTCCGATAGGAGGTCACGTTCCAGGCAAGCAGTCATTTCCCATTTCTGCAGGACCATGAAGCGGCCTTGGAATAACCAAGGCCCTACGGCAATGATACGATCGCAATCAGACTGGGAAGACAACTTTAGATAGAAAAAGCCATTGGGTCGGGGGACGAGTTTGAACTCCTCGGAGGGTTTCCAGACCTTCTCAATGAAAGCCGAGGGATGTTTGAGAAATGGCCGCTTACCCAACATGTAGAAGACAATAGTATTCTCCCAAATGCTATCAATGGAGCGGGCCTCTGTTTCAGAAACAAACGCAACTACCTCGCCATCAAGAACTGCTGGAGCAGAGAAGGATAGGGTCGTGCAGACTAGGCGGGTGTGGGTTCGTTGTCGCACACATCTCTCCAAGATGGGAAGGGGTGGAGTGAAGAATGAATAAGGGGAGGTGGGAGGGGGGGTGAGGGAAGACGGGAGCAAGCAAGTAGACGCATAGTATCGAATAAATAATAACTGTAAATTCTCTTAATTTAATTATCTTACTCTGGTTAGATTTATGGAATCGTGTAATCGACGTATGCGTGCCTAATGTCGTCAAACAAGACGCAATAACATCTTTACCATTTTATATTCCTCATCTTTCTTAATAAAAGGACAGAAAAAATATTTAAGAAGAAGACCACTCCAATCACAAGTCTTGGAAAAGGACAGATTCGAAATAAGCTTGTATTCGAGTCGCTTCTCCTTCTTTAGAAACTCGAATAGGTGATACACAATTCTTGTCATTGCTGACGACTGATAAGTTCTTAAATGCCGTACACTTTAAAAAGCAATAGAAAAACAACTGTGGAATCAAATACCAAATAAAGAAGGACCTGCCTATTTTAAATTGAAAGAGATGGGCTATTATTAATTGAGGTATAGCCTCCAGTCGCTCTCAATGAAGTTGATTAATTGAAAGAAAAAAAGAACGAGATCGTGCTATAGGTGTGCATCCAAAAACCTCACCACTAATTACAAGTTACAAGTACATGGCTATTAAAGTAAAAAATAACTACAAGATCTAACTCTCTACTAGTGCATGGATAATAAAATTTTTACCTTAGAATCTTATCCCGACAGAAAAAGCACACCATTTCTTGCAAGTCATAGGGCCCAAAGAACCTACACAACACTAATTCTATCTTCTTCTACCTGCCAATTGGGCCCGATGGAATTCCAGAAATTCACAGCATAGTCAACTTTGATCCTCAGGCTTCCAAAGCTCTCCCAAACTCCCACCGAGCTCATATAGTTAAAGAGCAAGTGATTTGTACTCGCTTTAGCCTCGGAACAACGAGCACAAAAGAATGCCAGCCTATCCCTCGATGTCTCTCCCTGGGAGCCAAAGAAAAACTTTAATTCTCATAGGTACTTTTCACTTCCATAATCTATTGCAATCAACATCACATCCACCTAGATCGAATGCACTGACCTCATTAGGCTCTTGTACCCTTTTTGTAGTGGGAAACTCCCATTTGACCAACACCACCGGTCATGCCCCTGTGAAGGCCTCTTTTGATCTTCCAGAAACTCTAGTAGCTTCATAAGTTCTCCCATCCGTTGATCAGAAAGACTAGAATGAAAAATCAGTAAGAAAGAAGTTCCATCCAAGCATTCAACCACAATACAATCTTTGCCTCTTGCCCATGCCATCAAATGTGGGAATTGCTCCTCCAAGCACCCCCTCATATGTCCAATCATCATGAAAGAAACAAATTCCACTCCCATCCCCCAACATCGGTTGTAGAATTAGGCAAATTTCGGAGCCACTAAACAAATTCCTCTCGAAAAGTGTGATGGCTTTGCCCCTAATTCCCCAAGACCATGCAACAAAGATGACATCATGTAATTATGAATCAAAGTGCACACCAAACTACCACAATCACCCCAGATTAAGGTGACCCAATTCTAAAGTATTGCCTTGTTCATCTCAATTAGGCAAAAAGTCAATGAAATATCATTCCCGTCGGAATCATATATGAAATAAGAAAGGCTTATGCTTCAAGGTCAAATATCAAGGTTGCATGTAGCTGGAGACTTGGCTACGCTAGTCAAGCTTCATAGGATATATGACTACACTGGTCACAGTCCATTCGTCTTCTCCAGCTCCTCTTCTTGAACCGGTTGCACTTGAACTAAGAAGGGAATACCCCACTCCTCGAAGAAAGAGTTGCTAGATTGGGGAACTAAGGTCACCTTCCTGGAGAAGTATGTTTCCCTGCCATCTTAGATGACGGGAGCTATCTTTCACTTACACTGTACAAGTAATATTCATAGTCATAAGGGTTTGCATATGAAGTGACTTGTTATAACCTGCCTTTTGAGGAGACTTGAATCGAGTTTTGTGACTCTTGAGGACTTTTGAGTTTTAAATCTGATTCCCAATCAGGTTCTGAACAAACTAACAATCTAAAGGTCCGACTAAACTCCAAGCTTCGATTTTATGAAGATAAGTTTATGAATCAAAATCATTCCAAGTTCTTTTTTTCCTTTTCTTTATTTTCTTTTTAGCACTCATTTTCAATAAGTCTTTGCTAGTGACTACCAAAGGCAAGTATAGGGGGTGATGAAACCCCATTTCATCACCTTTAGTCATTCATTTTGACTTTAGATCCCTAGTAAAATGCATGTAAATATCGTTAGTTTACATGAAATAACATTCACATATTAATATGAAAATACTGTGTAAATATTTATATTTAAATCCAAAATAAAAGAATAAAGGAAAGAAAATAAAAAGAAAGAAAATAAAAAGATATTGACTCGGTCGACAATGAATAAAGTAGGGAGAGATAAGGGTAAAATATTGTACATGAATTCACTCAAAAACCTAATTCAATTAACTATAAATAGGTCATTAGTCATCTATTTTATTTCACACTTTGTAAACTTCACATAATAATGTTTTCAACATGAAACTTATATATTAATGTATAGAAAATAATAAAAATATTGACAAAAATATTTGATGCACATGTCACTCTGTACACTCAGATAAAAAGGCCGTAAGTAGAACTTCATTGATAAATATCTTCTCCATATGGAATCAAATTGAACCAAACTCGGCTCCATTATTCTTGAAATTTAATTATCTTTTTAATGAAGGTAGTTGAAGAACCCTAAAATCACCTAATTAATTTGTCATTTTTTGTTGCAGTTGAGTAATTCTAGGTCTGTCAAAAAATTAACTGCACCAAGAAGTGGTATGAAAAATCAATTCTCGATGCGGTCAAATTATTTATTTTACTTAGAGAAGTCCCAAGGTCAAACTCAAGGAGGTAATATGAGGGTTTAGAATTAATTATTAAATAATCTATAAAATTAGATTTTCAGAAAAAGGAATATTTTTGGTATTTTCTGTATTTTTTAGATTTTTATGGGGTTTTAAAATATAAAATGTCATTAATTACTAAAAGAAATATGATGCATGATTTTTTAAAATAGTTTCAATGTAAAGAAACTAATGTTATGCTATAGTCTGAGAGAAAAATAAAGAGATGCAATTTATTTATAAATTCTAGTTGATGATGAATGCTGCAATATGCAAGATAAATGATGAAGGAACAAGCAAGCAACCAAGCCAAATAATTCAATCCATGAGCCCCCTCTCCCTTAATTAATTTCAAAATTAATATGTCAATTAACCTCAAATTATATCCAAATTAATATCCTTAAATCAATGCATAAATTACTAAGAATTTATAAATCAACCAATTTGAATAGATGTGATCATAAGATCAATGAATTAATGTCAAATAGTGTGCCCAGATGAAATATTAAGTGTTCTAAATGAAAGAGTGTCAAATAAGCTTTAAAACGACACTAGGAACATCAAAATACAATAAATAGTGCTCAAGATATGAGTAAACAAAGTTTCAGGAGATTATATGTAATAAAATAAGTAGAATTGTTCGTAATTATACCCTTGTAGAGACCTTCTTGCAATTTGACAAAATCGTTGGGCCATAATGTAATTTACCCTCGCATGGGGGTATCTTTGTAATAACAAGATATGTAATTTGCCCAATCACGTACACAACACGTGTGATTGGGCCTTCTTGTAATTTTTGAGAACTAGTAGGAGTGGAGCGCAAAAATCCTTGCTTGCACGTGAGGGAGCACGTGAGGCGAGGCTCGGGAAAGCGACCTAGCCCAAGCCTCCACATGGCTCTGTCAAATGCTTCAAGGTACCCATGGCTCGCGCTCGATTTGGAGGTTCGATGATGATAACCAACCATTGGATTCGTGTCGATCCAATGGTCGTGATTTAGGTGAAGATGGATGACCATGATGAGCGAGGTTCTTCATCCAAGGGTGCCTGAAGCACCTGGCTAGAACTAGGGCTCTCCTTCCTCGATGCTCTTCTTGGCTCGGAGGACGGTTGCTCTTACTACTGCTAGGATGGCCGAGAGGGGTCGAGCGGAGGCAGATCTCCTGTGTTGGCAATAAAGAAGGAGCTATCAATGATGGAAGGCTATGACAGAATAGATTCAGAAGCTAGGGGATACTGGAGGTGATATGGGAGTTCGTCAGAGACGGAAGATGTGATTTAAAATGGAGAAGAGAGAAGAAGAGGAAGGAGAGGGGGTGTAATCGCCTGTGAGTTGAAGGATGTGTGTCAATCCCGATCTTCGCCTCTATGCTCGACGGAGAAGCATGAGGCTTGGGCTACGCTAAGCATCAACGCAGGGATGGATCCCTGTGGATCTCTCCAAGGGAGGAGGTCGTCGTCGACAGCGTAGGGGTACTGTCACCACCCCTCCTCTGCAGCTCTCTCTATCTCGTTTGAAGATGACACACAATGGGTATGGAGGATACCTTGATCAGAGACGGAGATCTGGGTTAAATAGGAGAGGAGTTAGAGGTTAGAAGGGATAGAGTGGGAATGAAGGTAGTTATGGCTGGAGACTCCAGGCGCAGGGATAATGTTAGGTATGGTGATCTGGATTTAGCAATAGGATTTTGTCTGCCATACGACAATAAGAAACTAAAGGGGATTGGGATAGATTTGTTGATGATGATGGCTCGATGGCTTCCAGATGATGCAGTTGAAGAGGATAGAGAGAGGAAGGGGATAAGGGGGTTGTCAGGGATGTGCTTAATCAACCAGAGAGGATAATGGGTTAGAGGCAGAGATGGATAGAGGCATTGGGCCGTTGGGTTGTTAGATTAGCGTTTGGATTGAGGGGGATGGCCAGAGGAGATAGAAGGGAAGAGGAAGAAAGGAGCAACGGTGGAGGAACAACAAAGGAAGGTGGTCCGTGGATGGAGGTCCGGTCGTCAGGCTGCTTGCTCGGTGGCGCAAGACAGAGGGGACAAGTACAAGTGTGCAGCATCGGTGGTCGAAAGGAAGGGAGGAGCAGCAATCACGCGTGGAGCGCGTGAGGAAGAGGGGATAGACGGAGTCACGTACTTCGCACGTGATGGTGGATAAAAGAGGTGGGGGAAATCAAGATTGTTGGATCTTTAGTTTGATCCAACGATCAGGAGATGCTGTCACTAGCACACAAACGAGCATTGACCTACGTGTGAACGAGTTGACCAAGGGATGCTGACTGTCCTGGATGGGGCGAATAACAGAATGACAAGTGTGTATTGACCATGACTTTGACCCACGCTTGACTAATGCAGTTAATATAGAAATAAATAGATTAAAAATCATAAATGAACTCGTATGCAAAAATGAATGGAAAATGTAAATATGAATGCAATCTACTTTTCTCATGAAGGATTCAAATGCAACTAGACTCGACTATGCAAGATATACCCCTTTTTGGTGACATTTTATGTATAAAATAATGATTTTTAATTTTGTATTTTTTTAAATTTTCCGTAGATGCGTAATGCATACATAACTCAAATATTATGCGGAATAATGTAATGGACTAATATGTATATTTTTGGATTTTTTACGAGTTAAAAATAATTAGAAAATATGAGACATATTACAAATGAGTTAGTCAATCAGCTTAGGTCAGATCTTGTCTTTTTCTTTATTTTCGTAATTTTTTGGATTTTAATTTTTATTTAATTAGTTAAAACATGAAATTAATTAAAGAAATAAATTAAAAAGAGTGAAATATGCACATGAAATGATAGGTTAAAATCAGTAAAAATGTACAATTTATAGTTAGGCTCCAAAATCCAATTTTTTTACAAATGAATTCTGATTCTTTTGAATCGGATCTTGATTTGTAGATATCTGAATGTACGTTAATTCAAAAGTGAGTACAATGAAATTGGACACTGTACAAGAGATAAACACTGTACAAGAGATATATATTTGTTTGCGACTTCTTATCCTGAAATTAGGTTTTGGTTTATTTCAAATATTTACAAGTTAATATTTTTTAGGATTTTTTTATTAAATTTAATTATATGTACACAATGAAGTTAGTTTCATGTAAATTGGAGTTAGCATGAATTAATAAAAAAATGTGTGAATTCAGGTGAAAATGCATAGATGACTATGAATTCAAAATGTTATGCAAATTTATGCAAATTATTTACAAGTGTATGAAAGTTAATTTTAGGATATTAACAAGTGAATGAACCTAATTTGTCGGGATGCAGCTCTATTTTTAGCTATTAGAGTTATGAATCACAGACTCATCAATGGTTTCATCAGAATCGGAGTTAATATACAAAAGTCAGCTATTTGGGTATACGGGTACTTATACATCTATATTAAACCATATTCTTTATTACTATATTTTTAATATTTTTATATTCTTGAATAATTATACAAACTATATATTATTTATTAAAAATAAAACCACTTATAAAGAACAAAAAATGTTAAATACTAATACATAGGTAAAATAGACCTATAGTGTACACTACATGTATTTATTAAGTATGTAAAGAAAATTATAAAAATCTTAGAAAATTATAAATATACAAAATATATTGTAAATAATAAAATAATTAAATATATTATTGTGTATAGAAATAATTAAATAAAAATGCAAATACATAAATTATATATAGAAATACCTATATACTAGTATGTAAATCATTATACCTAATATATATGGGTAAAAATAAGGAAAAATAAAAATAAAACACTTTACAAAATAATAAATATGTTTTATGTTTTAACTTTTATTTAATAAAATAAATAACTATTTTATTTTGAATTATTCTTTGTTTTTATCCCTGTTTTTTCCTCTAGCGGGCTGATGTAGTCCTACTTAAACCAATCAGCGCTGCTGGAGTGTTGACCCCATGGTCAACAGATCCTCCCACCTTCCCTCGCCCCCAGGTGTGTCAGAACACATCGCCTCTCGATTTTCCGCAATTTTATGTGCTCAATACAATGATTATTTTGCTTGGCACTCTGAACAAAACTTGTTGATTAGATCTCCCTAATTCACATCCAATCTTAGGATCTGATCGATCTTCATCGTTTGAGCAAGATTTAATTCGCAAAAGTGCCCTTAGCCTCTACTATAAAGAGTACCTTTCGAGCTTTGATTCGTTCCTAATCCCTCTGTACCCATCGTAACCCCTTGGAATCATGCTCAAGAGTGAGTCTTTTATGACAGGAAGTAGTTCCCAGTGAATCAAGGCAAGGAGAAGATTGATTCGAGGTGATATACCCTTTGCAAGAGCTTGCTCCGGCGATGCTCTGCTCCCAGGTCCTCCGACTAGGTGAGTTGTTGTATCTTAGCATTTATGTTTCCTAGTGTAGGCAGTAGTGTAGCCCCACATTTGATTTTGTTTGATTTTGCTTAGATTAGCTTAAAATCTAAAAAATATCTCACAGGATCTCTAGGCTCTAGTTACAATTCTGCTAGTCTCCAGCCTTGTCTCGACCCACTGATCACTTCATCAGATCCCCCTACACTTTCTCCATCTAATCGTCCATCAGAATCACCACTGATCTTGTAAAGATCAAACGATCTGTCTCCATCTACCATCATCACTGGAGATCCATTTCACTTCACCCACTCTTGTGTGTGGCACCATTTTTATGGGTCGAGCGGGATCCTCTCGACTCCAAGGTTCTTTGTGTAGGACAAAGAACTTAAAGAGCTTCAATTGGAGCTATTTCTGGACATGGAACCCATTTCAATTGTCCGAGCTCCATCGATCCTCTAGGCCTTGTTTGAGGAGGTCTGGACCCCCTTGAGGCATCACATTGATGTGCAAGGTCCCCATGACCATTTTGAGACTCATAGCAGCTTCAAAGACTGCTGGACAATGGAGGAAATCACGATCAAAGCTAAACATGGAAGAGCTTCTTTCATGTTCTTCCTGGCATCTTCCAAGCCGTTAGATCAAGAACATCTTCCAGTTGGAGCAGCAACTGTCGAATTGAGCCCCCACCGACTGTCAAATCTGGATGTGGATCTAATCAGGGCCCTTCATCTGCGAAGAGGTATCCGCTCATCTGGACTGTGCGCACCATGGGGTATATTGCAGATTCAAACCCCATCTTTTTGTATTTAAAATTTAGTGTTTAATCTTTCATATGTAGTGTAATTATTTTTGTACTATTTGCATGTGAACCCTCGAACTTATCTTTATTGCACTTAGGTACAATGCTAGGTCACCTCATGTGCCCATACATGTGAGGTGCCATGATATTTTGCAGCCAACCCCCTCCCAATTTGGTTATTTTGATTTGATCCTAATACTTTGAATATCATTGCAAAACTTTTTATGGAAATTGCATATTTGGTCCTAGAAGTTAGCTTATTTGCCAAAATGCCCCTACTAGTATGCATTTAATTTGAAATATTTGGTAAAATTACATGTACGACCTTGAACTTTAATCTAATGCTCTGAAATGAATTTTAACTTCTTGGAAATTACATTTAAGTCCTTATTTCCCTGATTTAGTTTATGTTTGTATTTTAGTTATAAAAAATACTATCTTGCATCTGAAAATTATATTAAGTACATGGAACCCTATTTCATCACATATTTTTTTCGTAAGACAATTAAAGTTATTTTTCTATATATAAATATACAAAAACATGTCTATTTTCTCTATTTTGACTTAGAAAAAATATAAAAATATCAAAATACCTCCAAAAATTCCTAAAAAATATATTATCTATATCCTACAGTATTTTGACACATATCTAAAAATCACAAAAAATATAAAAACAAAATCTTAAAAATTACAAAATGCTAAAAATCTTATAAAAATCATAAAAAATTCTCAAAAACCAAAAAATGTTCTTAGCTTATGAATTTTCTTATATTATTTAGCGTACAAGAAAATTGAAGTATGGCCCAATCTGATTTGTTAGATATTTATTAGTCCCAGTTCAATCTCCTGATTTTCTGTTTTATCTTGTTTGGTGTATTTTTATTTTTAAAAATCCATAAAACTCTCAAAAATACCCCAAAAACACTAAAAACAAAGAAAAATCTAAAATCACAATTTTTTTTGAACATTTTGACTTTATTTGATATTTTAAACTTTCAAAAAGTTAAGTCTCTTTTATTTTATATATGTATCTATATATCCATATTACATATATTTATTTATTATCTATATCTATATTTTTTATATATATTATATATTATTAAATTCAAAATCAATCAAAAAAATGGGCAAAATCAAAAATTCCAATCAATATAAAATAAATTAAAAATCCACATAAATATTTGAAAAACAAAAAGATAAAAAATACCGAAGTAGATTATTCATTGTAT
Organism: Ottelia alismoides; assembly: GCA_037367405.1. Taxonomy (NCBI): domain Eukaryota; kingdom Viridiplantae; phylum Streptophyta; class Magnoliopsida; order Alismatales; family Hydrocharitaceae; genus Ottelia; species Ottelia alismoides. The sequence goes on along the minus strand of JAZKJV010002567.1, from coordinate 213,058 downwards.
CTCTATTCCCATCCGCTCTCAGTGGTTCGACACTCTACACACTTGCATTATACACACATTTTTGTAGAGTTATAATAAATTTTAATTCACACATTTGCAATGCTTATTTATCTTTATGGTTAATTATTGTTGATCTGGTCGAGATTGGATACCGCACGTCGTAAGAGTGGTTGATACATCGATTGCTGGATCTGATTTGTCGAACACCGCATGCCCTCTAAGACTGGATCGTTGTACCCAATCCGAGCGTCTCAACACCCCTCCCCCACTTTTAACTGGGTTTGTGAACTCGTCACGAAATAAGATACTCTTAATAGGTTCGCCCAACCATTCGGAACTCGTGGTTTTTCCTAATACATGTAGATGAAATGCTAGTCTAAGTATATCCTAAGAGCTCATTCAATAGCGAGATAAGGGGTGGGATTGGGTCCTTTATCCTGCTATAGTGGAATCCTTGGATAGTGTCAAAATCATGCTATGTTCCCCCCTTCGATGTGGGATTGGATATCGGTCAATATCCCTCGACCAGATCGACCTCCTGCCACAAAGACAACAACCTCCACTAACTCCTTCCTACATACCCTCTCTCTCCAAGATAATTCCCCTCTCGTCCACTCCTCCCTCCACAACCGCCTTACCCTCGACACTCCTCTATCCTTCGCGGTAGTGGGGCTTCGACATTTCCCTACGCTGCACATTCCTTCTACCCTCGTCACCCCACTATCGGCTCCATTAAACATTATCCATAACCCACAACTCCTAAAACACTTCTACTCCACCTTCTCGCTTCCTTCGAGGAAAGTGCTCACCGTCGACTTTATCCACTTCCTCTATTGAGAAAAATCCTATAGCTGCAAGTGCGGGTGCTTTTGTTTGTCACTATGGTATTAGGGTTGCCTCACGAGGTATGTTTCGGTTTGCAATAACTATGGTTTGACTATGGTCTGCATATTGTTGGGAAAAGACATATAAGAGCAGTAGTTCCAATGTGGTCTCATGTGCTCCTTCCTAGCATCTTTAGTTTCTCCCTTCTTTTCATTTACTTCAATGGAGGTCGACGTCAGGTCTATGATCTCCTCCCTCCACGATAGACACTATTTAAGGTGGAGGAGGTGTTGTCATTCCATACTGACTAAGGTGGATCTTGAGTGTTTTCTTGTAGCTTGTAGCTTGCATCAAAACTTGGATGTCTTCACCGATTTTTTTGGCTTTCTATCGTGATTTTCACATGTGAATTTGGTGTTATTTTACTACATTGCCTTGTGCCATGCTATCCAAGTTTGTGAATTTGCCCTGCTTCCACCCTTGATTGAAAACATGGTTCTTGTGCCACATGCGTTCTGATGTTAACTGTATGATGAGAGTTTTTGATATCTTATGCTATGTATGCTACATTATATCATATTGTATATATATGTTCTGATATCACATTTCTATTATATTTGTCATGTCGCACACCACAACTTGGGTTTGTCATCGATCTTAAAAAAAATGGTGTGAGGCTCTATTATGAATTTGGTGCGATTTCTATCACCTTGATTTGTGTACATTCATCTACACCCTACGTTACAGCAGGTGCCGTAAAAACAGAAGATCCGCTCCGTAATCTACAAGCTCTTCTAGGCCTTCACCTATAGGAACCACTCCAAGTCACATTTTGCCTATCGGCAACATTATGTAATTTGCGATAAACATGTTATACTATAGATCTGATGAATGGTAAAATGTATAAATGTTATTACTTTCTTTTGATTGTACACAACACTTGCTAGTATTACGCCGTGTATTTTTTGATGGCCAGTGTTCTTGTAATTGGTCTGTTTGTGGCGAGTGTAATCAACAAATTGACTTGTGAGACGGTTTTATATTTTTATAATAATATCTTCGTCACTTGATTATTTAGTTCCACTCAGCGATCGATTCTTAGTATGAATTTGTTGGAGGAAGTATATATTACAAGTCATGCATGGGATAACATCGTTGTCAGTTTTTTAAATACTCGTATAATTTAATTTTTTGAATTTAATAAATCTAAACTAATATGACCAACTTCTATCCAAGATCCCTTTGAGAATAACGAATAATTACCGCTTATCCCAACTTATTCATCCGAATCTTATCCCTTCGAGCGAACATAAATGATGGATAAGCACCCTCTTATCTCTTATCTTTCTTTATCCTAAATCTCGCTACCGAACGGGGCTTGCATTTACAAGAAGGAGATTCTTAGAAGAAACGTATGCTTATGCTAATCAAAATTGGTATCCAACTTGAAGGAATCCTCAAATGATAATGTGTATGGATGATCTTAGATTGCAAGAATGTAGTGTATACGCTTGGGGGGAGGGGGTTTGGGTTTGAGAATAAGTATAAATAAGGATGAAGAATAAAGAGAATAAATATCTATTCTTTGTTATCTGTTCGACTGGAAATATTTGAATAAGGATAATAATGTGAAATAAATGTAGACAAGGTGAAAAAAGATAGAAATAAAGGTGGAATAAGGCGGAATAATGAGATGTGAATGGGAATAATTGTACTCTTGAGAACTACGTCGGACAAGGAATTGACTTTTTATTCCAATACTTATTCTCCAAGAGAACATGGGCTTGATTATAAATAAACAGACTCCTCCGTAGATATTTAGAAGAATCGTGGAATCTCTCAAACTCATAACATTGTCTTATTCCTTAGGACATCTTCCTCCCCAACTGCACTCCTCATATTATTCATTAATGAATGACTCCTTTAGGGCGTGTTTGGTACGGGGGTTAGGGCGGGTTAAACTGGTAGAGGGTAACCCGTTTTTATGTTTTGGTGTTTGGATAGTGGGTTAAACTGAGGGTGGGTTAGAAGTGGGTTTGTTGTGATATGATTGTGTTGAAGTTTGAAAAAGTGTGTAGTTATTGTGATATAATTGTATTGAAGTTTGGAAAAGTGATTAGAAGTGTAGTTTATAATTTTATATGATACGATGGTATAATATATTATTTTTTGATGAAATTGATAAAATAAAATTGATTTATTTACTATATTAAAAAAGATAAAAGTGGGACCCACGTAGGAGAGAGAGGGAGTGGGTTAAGGGGGGTAAACTCCCCCCCCACTAGCCGAACCCCCCTTTATTTATTTATTTATTTATTTATTTTTGATTAATTACGTATTAATGGACCTGCTTTTCATATAAAGCATAATATAAGTGAATTGCTCTTCAGATAAAAAAAAGTAAAAAAAAGGGATCAATTACGACGAAGGCACCGCAGACATCCACCCACTTGGTAATTGTTATATAATATAATATAGCTGCGTAACTCTCATTCAAATGCAAAGTACAAAATATGCTCTACTTTTATAATGAAATATCCTGGCAGCACATGGATTGGGAGTATTTTTTTAAAAAAGTAATATATAATATATCCTATTTATTTTTTCTGGAACGCTAATCTGGTAACAGTTCGAGTTCATTAACACCCACGAGGTAAATATTAAATCCATGACATTGTCTTAAGTTCGACACCTCAAATCACACAGTTTAATATAGTAATCTAAATACTTAAAAAAAGTAATTTAAATATACTTGTTTAGGATAGTTTACACATAAAATAAGTATAGTAAATATATAGTTTATAACAATTATATCAATAATGATGAATAAAGCCATAAAATTCGGTTACAAGCAATTATAAGAAAAGTTACAACTATATTTATATCTTAAATGGATATACGGCTAAGAATACGAATACTTAAAATAATATCTATATCTGCATCTATTTTAAAATGGATATAAATACAAATGCCAAAATCAATATAATATGAATATGATAGCAGATGCGGATATATCCTTATTCGATTTCATCTCTAACCATATCCCATATAATTTTTGTAATTATACCATGACCAGTATAATCTTTCTCTCATGCCCCATTCCAAGTGTTTTGGTGTAAGAGTCAGAAGGATTAAGAGGTTGCGGAGAAATTCAAAGGGTTCGTGGCGTAAATGCAAATAGTGTAAAGGTTATGGTATAATAGACATGATTGTAGGTGTCATGATGTAAAAACCCATTAAACAACTTAAAATCCTTTTTCTTTAGTACTAAGAGCCAAACATAATTTAATTATACGCTGTATGTGATTAAATACTAATGATAATACACGTAGCACGGAAATCTGTAGAAAGGGTAAAGCCAGCTCATGATTCATACTAAAGGCAACTTCCAATCAATCTCCGAAATCTGTCATATACGACTCTGACCATTAGATTGTCCCAAAGGAACAACAAACGGGAACGGGTTCACCCTCTTCCGACTCCAGAACAACCGTCCGATCTGTTCTCAACGGCGAAGATGCGACGTAGTCACGGCAGGGGTAGCCCCCACACCCGCCCCCAATTTAAACGCGACCCGTAGTCTCCGTATCGCCACCCTCCCAATCCCGCACTGTTCAATTCCGTTCCCCGTCGCAAGATCTGAAAATCCCATCGATCTCTCTCGCGAAAACGACCGATCGATCAATCAGCGCGCGTGGAATCGAAATCCGCCGATCTGATTGGGGATCCGTCGGCATTGGAAGAACATCGAGGATCTGCTAAAGAGGAGGAGGTGGAGGGGGGAGGAGGCGATGGACGCGGAGGTGAGGATGTGGCGACGATGAGCGGGGCGTCGTTGGGTCTCCGGACGGGGAGTTATGGATCACTACTGTTGCAGCAACAGCAGCAGCAACAGCAGCAGCAGACGAGGAAGGCGGCCAAGATGGTGCCCAAGGAGAGGTTTCTCGCCTCGGTCTACAGGATCGCCGGGCGGAGGAAGGTCGGCATGCTCCTCCTCGCCGTCATCTCCGTCGTCGTCTTTGTGTCCATTCTCTCCGCTTCAAGTAAGGTCCTTCATTTTCTCACCTTTTTATGTGTATCATCTGGATTTGACTGGAATAGAACTGAATTGTTCGATTTTGTTTGCTCTGGATCTGTGGATATGGTTGTTTGGGAAGTTGTCGGTTCAGGGGCAATGCGGTGGGTGTTGCGGGATTTCTGCAGGATATGATCCGTTCGTTTGCTGTAGAATTGGGATGACATTGGATTTTGATAGCATGGAAGTAATCTTTTCTTTTTTGTTTATTAGAGTCACTTCTGTGGTTTGATTTGAGGGTCTTGTCAAAGGAGTAAAAGGCTACCTAGAATGACTGCGTTGGATTGAGCGAAACAATCGCAGCAGCTTTGGTTATAGTTATGGTTGCTTATTCCGTACTTATGGAGCAAGATTTGTATGTTTCTCCTATCGGGTGGGGGATAAATCCGATTTGGATGGTATAAAATGGTGTGTTCTTGTATCCCGTTTCCGGTTAGCCTATGAGGGTGTGCCATTGCTTAAAAGCAGCTTTTTTTTTTCAGTTCTTCGAAGTTTTAGTTTCTGTCTTGAGGTCCTTTTCTTGCAACATGTTCACCCCACTTTGAAGGCGTAGCTGGGTTTTCCCCGTTTAATTATCAGTTCAATGCATCTTAAAGGATAATTTGACATCCTAGTTTATCCTTGGGAAGATGGAGAAGAATATCTGTTTTTTGAGGAGAAATGTATGCACCGACTCTCGCCCAAACCCCAACAAGAGGCACGGGATAATGTTTCCACTCCTTGTCGCTATAGTCTTCAATCAAGGATTCTCTGTACTGTTAATGATAATTTTTGAGTGCATCGCTTCTTTAAGATTATGGGCGCAGATGTTGGCTTGTGGGAGTAGGGTTTTGAGGAATGTCATGCCAAAATTCTTCTATTTAAAGGATGGATGCTTGTTGGTGGGGAGGTTTCCTCTTTGGAGAAGGTTGTTAGCGATGATTATTGCATTTGGCTTCTCCTTTTGCTGTAGCTACATAATGTGGGATGTTTCAATGTTCCCATGTTAAGCCGGGAATAAACATTCTTCTGGGAGGAATTTCACATCCATAGTTTATACTATCATTGTTAGGACAGAGTGTGGATGGATTATCATTTGTATAGCTGGCCTATTGACATTGTATTATTTGAGCTAGATCTGTAGTGATGGGTGGAAGAATGGATTCTTTGCTGGTGAAGGCTCATTGACTTTTTGGGCATTTACCGAATGTAGATATGTACAAAAAAATTGATGATTTGTTGGGCTTCTTTCTTTTGTGGTTTTTAGGATGGATGAGGGTCTCTACTTAGGCTAACATAGTACATTGGGTTCCTATGTTTGAGGTTTATTATCCTTTGTGGGATAGAGCAGTGGATACTATTTACTTTTGTTCTGCATCCTTTTTCAGGCTGAGAATATTAGTCTCATATAAAATTAACTACTTTTTAGAGCTTCATCTTCTACTGGTTTCCAAGGTTAGTGATTTAAGGACTGGAGAGAAACAGATTGCGTCAGTTTGGAATTGTTACTGTTGGAAGAAAAGGATTCGTTGTTATTCCAAAGAACCCTAGGCTCTCTTATATAGAGGAGGCCTATGGGTAAATTACATAAGATGGAAATAAGAAAAATAAAATTATCAGAAATGGTACATATAATATATAAATATCTTCACACTCCCTCTCAAGATGGAGCATAGATATCAATCATGCTCAACTTGGAAGAACACTTCCGGAATGGCCCTCTAAGCAATGGCTTGGTGAAGATGTCGGCAGTCTGCTCTCCTGAACTAACGTGAGAAGTAGAAATCAAGTCCTTCTGGATCATATCTCTAGTGTAGTGGCAATCTACCTCAATATGTTGTGTTCTTTCATTAAAAGCAAGATTATTAGCAATGAATAGTGCGGCTTGATTATCACATTGTAGCTGCATGGGTAGAGGTACATCTATATGCAAATCTTCTAGTACAGCTCGAACCCATATCATCTCAGTGCTTGCTTGTGCCATGGCTCTATATTCAGATTCAACATTAGCTCTAGCCACCACTGTTTGTTTCTTGCTTTTCCAAGAAACCAAAGAACTACCCACAAATACAGCAAAACCTGAAGTAGACTTCCGATCCTTCGGGCATCCTACATAATCCGCATCAACACATGCAGAAATAGAAATGTTTGTTTTTTTCTGAACATCAATCCTGTGCCTGGAGACGACTTTAGATACCTTAGTATCATGTATATGGCATCCATATGTACTTGTCTAGGCTGTTCCATGAACTGACTCACCCGACTCACTGCACAAGCGATATCAGGTCTAATGATAGTAATATAGAGAAGCTTACCCACCATTTCTCTATATCTTCTCCTGTCAACCTCATCTGTATCATTGTCATATAACTTCATGCTGGGAACCACGGGATTAGTTGATGGTCGACACCCAATCACGCCCATCTCAACAAGCATATCTGTAATATACTTCCTTTGGGTCATCACAAGACCCTGCGCATTCTTGGCAAACTCCAACCCCAGAAAATATCGTAGAGTGCCAAGATCCTTAGTGATAAACGGATGTCCTAGAAATACTTTTGCCATCTTTATCCCTTGTGTATCATCTCCTATAACCAGTATATCATTGACATACACCATGATGACAACCGTACCTCTAGAAGTCTTCTGGACGAATAAAGAATGACCTGCATTTGATCTTTTGAACCATTGCTTTTCAATTAGATGAGAAAGCTTTTGAAACCACGCCCGTGGGCTTTGTTTAAGGCCATATATCGCCTTGTGAAGTCTACACACCATGTAACTCTCCCCCTCAGCAGCAAACCCCGGAGGTTGCTGCATGTAGACTTCTTCCTGCAGATCGCCATACAAGAAGGCATTCTTAACATCAAGCTGAAACAAGGGCCAATCACGTACCATAACAACTGACAGAAGGAAACGTTGAGTCGAATGACGTGCAACTGGAGAGAAGATGTCCATATAATCCACGCCGTATGTTTGAGTGAACCCTCGCGCCACTAGCCTTGCCTTGTAATGGTCAAGGCTATCATCTGCATGATATTTGACAGTGAACACCCATTTACAGCTGACGACATATGCTCTTGGGGGAGCGGGAACCAAGCTCAATGTACCCCACGACTGGAGAGCAACCATTTCCTCCTCCATGACAGAACGCCATCAACCAATCTTCAAGGCATTCTGATGAGTCCGTGGTATCTCTATGGCTGATAAAGACACAACAAATCTCTGAAAGTCCCCTGTGAGACGAAGGAAGGAAACCTGTAGGGCAAGTGGATATGATGCACATGTACGTTTCTGCTTCTATATGGCAATAAGGACATCCAGATCATCGGAAACAATACATACCGGTATACTATTCTCCTGCAACGATTATCCATGCACTTGCACATTATCAGACCCATCGCTAGTAATAATATCTGGACAAACCTGAGGCATGCTGGATGATTGACGAACACCATGAGCCGAAACAGACCGATGAGTATAGAATTTTGGTAAAGGTGATACAGGTAGTTGTGGAGGTGGTGGTGGTGGTGATGGTGGTGGTGTGTTAACGGGAACATGCATGGGAGATGGTGGACACGAAGGAGGAGGAGGGACATAGATCTCATCATCATATGTGGACCAGGCCAACCTGTCACCTGCAGGGGAGAAATACATGACAAACTCAAAAAATGTGACATCATCACTGACAAAATGTTTCCTGTTTACGGGATCATAGCATCTGTAACCCTTCTGAGTCCAGGAGTAACCAACAAAAATACACTTGACAGCCCTAGGTTAGAGCTTGTCAAGTCCCGAAGACAACTGGTGAACGAAGGCAACGGCACCAAAGACACGGGGAGTAAGTGAGAATAATTCCTTATCAAGAAAGACAACAGAAAGAGGAATTTTCTCACCTAGAACTGAAGATGGCATACGATTCACAAGATAACATGCTATAAGGACTGTATCTCTCAAAAAGAAATGGGGGACATAGATCTCATCATTAGATGTGGACGAGGCCAACCTGTCACCTGCAGGGGAGAAATACACGACAAACTAAAAAAATGTGACATCAGCACTGACAAAATATTTCCAGTTTACGTGGGCATAGCATCGGTAACCCTTCTGTGTCCATGAGTAACCAACAAAAATACACTTGACAGCCTTAGGTTAGAGCTTGTCAAGTCCCTGAGACAACTGGTGAACGAAGGCAACGGCACCAAAGATACAGGGAGTAAGTGAGAATAATTCCTTATCAAGAAAGACAACAGAAAGAGGAATTTTCTCACCTAAAACTGAAGATGGCATACGATTCACAAGACAACATGCTGTAAGGACTGTATCTCCCAAAAAGAAATGGGGGCACAACTCTGGATAAGTAGAATTCGATTGATATCAAGAAGGTGATGATGCTTTCTCTTAGCAATGCCATTTTGTTGAGATGTATAAGCACAGGTGGTTTGATGGATAATGCCTCGAGATGAGAAGAATTGTGAAAGAGAACGAGTGCAAAATTGAAAATTCCAAAGCATTGTCCGTACGCACATATTTCACAGTAGAGGAAAAAACATTCTGCACTTCATTAATAAGATTTTTGATCACATCCCCTGCTTCAGATTTATTCTTCAACAAAAACACCCACGACAGTCGAGAAAAATCATCAACGACAACAAGATAAAATCCATGTCCCTGGTGATCAGGAACACGACTCGGACCCCAAATGTCAACATGAAATAACTCAAAAGGGGAGCTACTGCTCCGAGACGGATGACTAGGGAAGCTAGATCTATGGTGCTTTTTCAATTGACATGCTTCACACTGAAAGGAAGAACTTGGTGAAATCCAAGGCAAGATATGACGTATCTTCTGAAAAGGGAGGTGGCCAAAGCGTAGATACCATATAAAAGGAGATACTGGTCCACTTGAGTGAGAGGAGACACCTGCATATGAGGTCCGGACTAGACGATAAAGATCATCTTGCTCAGAGCCACAACCAATCACCCTGCCCGTAAGAATGCCCTGAAAAACAAGAGACGATGGGTCAAATATAGCGCGACAGTGCAAATCCTTCGTAATCTGACTGGTAGAAAGTAAATTCATCGAAAAATCAGGAGCATGTAACACATTTTTTGACGCATGGAAGGCGATAAATTAATCTCCACCTGTCCAATAATGGGGGAATGAGTCCCATTTGCTATCACGACGGATCGCCCCGGTGGAATCTCCCTATATGACATAAGTTTATCTCTATCTCGATAAAGATGATGTGTTGCGCCAGATTTCATAATCCATTTTGAGACATCAGATCCATGACATGAGGTAAAAGCATAAGCACTATCTAAGGTGCTGGCAGTGGCAAAGGTACTGGCAGAGGCTGAAGCAGCAATATCCGAGGTGCCTCCTGGAGATTTTGTAGAGGCGGGGGGCATAATGTCACACAATCTAGCAACGAGCTCCTCGAACCTCTAATCTGAAGCAGATGCTGATGGAGATGCAACATGCTTGGCTACACGCTCCGAGGCCGGAAAACCATGCTTAGAATAGCATGTATCCTCCACGTGACCCGATCGATGTTTCAAAAGGTGCACAGCTGACGAAAATGACCGCCTCTACCATGAGGTCCACGACCACGAAATGAAGAGCCTCCTCTGCCTCTGGAGGCAGCCATCGCCGAAGGAAGCTGTGTAGAAGCATTGGACAAGCTTGCAATGCGGCTAAGTCTGCGGTAAACTTCCTCCATAGGAGGAATGGAAGCATCATCAAGAATCTGCGAGCGAGCAGCATCATACTCAGGGTCAAGTGCCATAAGTAGGATCCCTACCATGGTAGCATTTCGAAAGATCTTCTACTGCTCTGGAGTCGCTGTAAGAGGAATGATGTTGTAGATCTTCTCAAACATCCCTAGCAAGGATGTATATAAGGAGTGAAGGGGTCGTCCATTCTGTTTGATTGTAAATATGTCATGCTGGAGCTGAAGGATCTTGGTAAAAGCATAAGCACTATCTAAGGTGCTGGCAGTGGCAAAGGTACTGGCAGAGGCTGAAGCAACAATATCCGAGGTGCCTCCTGGAGATTTTGTAGAGGCGGGGGGCATAATGTCACACAATCTAGCAACGAGCTCCTCGAACCTCTAATCTGAAGCAGATGCTGATGGAGATGCAACATGCTTGGCTACACGCTCCGAGGCTGGAAAACCATGCTTAGAATAGCATGTATCCTCCACGTGACCCGATCGATATTTCAAAAGGTGCACAGCTGACGAAAACGATGCTGCAATCATTTTTGTAAAAAGATGGAGAGGAGGTAAGAATGAGAAAGAAACAAAGGAGATGAAAGAAATTGAGAGTTGTGAAACAAGCAACAGTGGATGAGATTGGTGGAGGAGGAGATGGTGTTAGAAATAAGTGAACATGGGAGGAAAAACAGAATATAAATGCTTAACTGTAAAATTATATTTGTTTTAGTTGAATAAGTAGAAAGGGAGAAAATTCACTGTTATTATTTTATTTTGTAATAAAATTCCAGGTCTGTACCACTTTGGTACCCACCTCGTATTATATCAAAGAAAGAAGCTGTACAGTTATATTTGTTTATTTGGAAATTGTAAATCTTAACACATTTATATAATTAAAGAAGATGGAGGGGTAATGTGTTGTCATCTTTGTGAATACAAAGGATGCAACCTATGGAATGTTTGTTGCCAATGGAAGTGTTAAGGATGATGTATGTTCTCTGTTGGGTGCCTTGTACGTGGGTAAGCAGATCTTGGGAAGGGATTCGTTTACCTGAGATATATATGTACCTTTCCCTCTCCCTTTTAAAAACATATAGAAAAATAGACACAGTTCTTTGTTGCTGTGAGCAACAAGGGTCTCTTCTTCCCCTTATTTTTTCCCTTCCATTGTGAAGGGTTTCCACGTAAATCACCTTGTTTGTGTAATTGTTTTAATCCACATGGTACCAGAGTCGAGTGGAGGTTGATTTTTGCACGTTTCTGTTGCTCGTTGGCACCCACTGTGGCGGATTATTTCTGCTCGTTTCCGCTACTCGTTGGCGCCCATTTAAGGGCTGTGTTCTACAGTGCAGGTTGTTTCCAATCCTCTTCACGATTGCTAGGCTGTGCGGGTTGATTGTTGCTGTGCAGGCTGATTCCAGACCTCTCCTGTCTGCTGATTTGCGGTTCTGGTGGTTCTCTTCTGCTGTGATAATCTGCCTTGTAAGTTTTGACCGCTGAAAGCGGCTTGTGTGTGGGCGAGTGGCCCTTGAGTGCTCCTTTTTTGGGGACATTTCAGCCCCTGCTTTGCAGGTTGGGTGCACAACAGGTGTATGTCAAAATATCCGAGCAACTTGAAAGTATGGAGACAAAAGACAAAAATTCAGCACACAATGTGTATGTCAAAATTCTTGAGAGACAAATATCATTTAATGTTGTTCATATAGTTAAGGATTTGAAAGGAAAAGATGGAGTTGCTTGTCTGGAGAAGAATGATGTGAATTTCCCTCATTTATCACCTACATCTCCTTGGAAGAAAGATGATTTAAAAAGGAAAGCTATGGAAAAGTTAGCTTCGCGAGTAGTTGAAGAAAACAAAGTGAAAGATCCTTATGGTGTTGCAACGAATGTGTTACCTTCAATGCCTATTTTTGGACATTCTTGTCCTACTCATGATCAGATCAACGAACTTCATGATTACCTGATTATGATAAGCACTTGGAAGGAAAACTCTGACAAGCCACGCACCACTAATTGTGCTCTTGCCGCTGCTAGTCAGAAAAAACGGTATGAGTTGTCTACTGATGAAAACAAAGAGTGGATAATCAACAATGATGCCACTGACCACTTGACAAGCGATCCAAAACTTTTTACTAGACATAAATTAGTGTCTGGCAATGATCATGTTCCCCTTGCTGATGGATCTCAAGTTACTGTAGCAGGGAAATGAAGTATATCACTTCTTAACAAAATTTATATCCATAATGCGTTTCATGTCCCATACATGCCTCTAAATCTTCTTTCTGTTAGCAAGATAATAAAAGAATTGAACTGTGAACTTGTTTTTTCCTATGATCGTTGTATGTTGCAAGACTTGGTGACGAGGAAGAGAATTTGAATTGGTTTGGTCTCTGAAGGCTTGTATCGCCTTCAATTAAAGTGGCATCTGCTTTAACGATTGCGATTCAAGAAAGAAAAAATAAGAAGGATTATCATGAGATGGTTATACGGTGGCATGAATGTCTTGGTCATCTTCCTTTTGGTTATCTTAAAGAGATGTTTCATTTATTATTAAAGATTTGAGAACCACACTTTCGAAGAAATTTTTTATCAAAAGGTTTGTGTAGCATATATCAAAGAAAATGCGATAGATGGTTGTGGCATCTGCTCAGTGCCTGTTTTAGTGCCTTATCTGCCCTTTGATAGTTTAGTTTCTATGCATATTTGGATGAGTGTTTGGACCTGCACTTTAAACATCTAAACATATTTTCATATGGAAAACTCACACCAAGTTTGTGGATTATAAATGGAGGACTACCGTACAACTTTGGCATAATCATCTTAGGTGACGGCGTTTGGGTCTGATTGGACTCAAATTCAACTCTTTTTTAATCAAAAGAGGGAGAGACGCCCATTACTAGTGCCCATCCCAAAATATATTAAAGCAGTAAACTTAGAGGAGTGGGGTCTGGTGGAGAGATTTGGCCAAAATGATAACATTCTCCACATAGTACCGCTCACATCAAAACAAAATGCCATTATGTAAAAGACAAATATCCCAAAGCATAGCAATCAACCTCCAAACCTCCGTAACAGATCTAAATTGGTTTGCCACAAGTCTACTCCAAAATGTTACGTGAGAGGAGGGATCTAACCATGTGACGTTTTCCGCATCCCATACCTTTCTTACGCTTGAGCAAGAAATGAACAAGTGATCAAGATATTCATGGATCGAGTTGCAGATAGGGCAAGAGTCATCTATGTCGGGGTAGAAAGAGGCCCAACGCCTCCTAGTCAGCACATGCTCCCAACATCGAATCGAAAGGAATACCTTGATTGTAGAAAGTTTTGAATGAAAAGTATCATTCATCGTAGCCCTAGAGCTCTCTTGTATAAGAGAAAAGCTCTATGGGAAAATTACATAAAGTATTTTGAAGAAATAGAGAAATATAAAATAAAGACAGAGATATAAGTATCTCAACACTCCCCCTCAAGCTAGAGCATATATATCTATCATGCTCAGCTTGGAACAACGGTGAAAAGGACCCCTCGCAAGAGCTTTGGTAAACATAGCTGCAATCTGATCGCCTGAAGCAACATGAGAAGTGGAGATAAGTCCCTTTCTGAATCAAATCATTTAATGTGCTTTGTCCTTTCATGGAAAGCTGGATTATTAGCTATGAATAGAGCTGCTTGATTATCAAATTTGAGGTGCATAGGAAGAGGCACCTCAATAGCTAGGTCAGTCAGGACGGACTTGACCCATATCATTTCTGTGCTCCCTTGGATCATGGCCCTATACTTTGATTCAACACTAGATCTAGCTGCAACTGTCTGTTTCTTACTTTTCCATGAAACCAACGAACTACCAACAAACACAGTGAAACCTGAAGTGGACTTCCTGTCCTTGGAACCCTTGAAGTAATCCGCATCTGCACATCCATTAACTGTGAGAGACGTATCTTGTCTAAATAAAAGGCTTGCACCTAGAGAAGACTTTAGATATCTCAAGATCATGTTAATTGCATCCATGTAAGCATGCCTGGGTTGCTCCATGAACTAGCTAACTCTGCTAACAACAGATGATATATTAGGCTTGGTAATAGTAACATACAACAACTTCCCTACTAGCTCTCTGTACCGTCTTTTATCCACCTCCTCGGAGTCATCATCATAGAGTCTAGCATTAGGATCCATTGGAGTGGTAGCATGTCTGCATCTTATCATGCCTGTCTCAGACAAGAGATCAGTGACATACTTCCTTTGCATCATTACCATACCATGCTGATTTCTTGCAAACTCTATGCGAAGAAAGTAACGCAACATTCCAAGGTCCTTGATCACAAACTATCACCCAAGGAAATCCTTAGCTTCCTGAATGCCTTGTTCATCATTGCTAGCAACAATAATGTCATTAACATAAATCATAATAGCAACAGTATCTCTCTGGATTCTCCTAATAAAAAGAGAATGACCTGCTGTAGATCTGACAAACCCCTTCCATCCAATCAACTCTGAGAGCTTCTGAAACTAAGCCCTCAGACTTTGCTTAAGACCATATATGGCCTTATGAAGTCGCCACACCATATTGGACTCTCCCTCAGCAGCAAACCCATGTGGTTGCTACATATAAACTTCCTCCTGCAGGTCTCCGTACAAGAATGCATTCTTGACATCTAATTGGAAAAGCGGCCTGTCACGTACCACGGCAACAGTAATAAGAATTCACAGCGTAGAGAGCCGCGCAACTGGAGAGAATGTATCTTTGTAATCCACCCCATAGGTCTGGGTGAACCCACGAGCAACCGATCTAGTCTTATATCTATCCACAGTACCATCCGCTCGGTGTTTCATAGTAAACACCCACTTACTGCCAACTAAAGATGCACCAGGAAGAGCATGTACAACACTCCACATCTAACGAGATTGTAAGGCTGCCATCTCCTCCTCCATCACCAGATGCCATTGATTACTCTGCAATGCCTCTTGATAGGACCGTGATATCTCCTCGACTGATAGTCCCACAACAAATCTCTGAAAATCCTCCAAAAGTCGTGCCTAGGAAAAATGGGAAACAAGAGGATGCGTAATGCATGTACGCCTCTACTTCCAAAGAGCAATAGGTACATTCAGGTCCTCAGCCTCCTCAGAAGGTGTACCATCCAAGATATCCTGCACCTCAGGCTGCACATGCAAATCACCAGTGCCATTAGTAGAACTCATATGCTCAGAACATACCTTGTGTGTTCTCGATGACAGAGGAGGCACATGCGCATGAGGTCGACGTTGGTAAACTTGCAGAACGAAAGTAGGCATGGCTGGAAATGGCGGAGGTAGTGGTGGTGACGGTGGAGGAGAAGGTGGTGGTGGTGGAGATGATGGTGGTGTAGTGTATCCTGGAGTAGACGAAATCGGTAGAGGCATATAGACCTCCTCCCTATTCTTTGAAGGAATAAGCTTATCACATGTAGGAGAGAAATACATAATAGACTCAAAGAAGGTGACATTTGCACTAACATAGTACCTTCGTCAAACATGATTGAAGCAACGATATCCATTTTGTGTCTTGGAATATCCAACAAATATACACTTTACAGCTCTAGGAGAGAGCTTGTCAAGACTTAGAGACATCTGATGAATAAACACAACCGACCCAAAAACACGAGATGTAAGTGAGAAAAGATCCGTCTCGGGAAACACAATCGAGAACGGATCTTCTTCCCGAGAACTGAAGAGGGCATACAATTTATCAAGTAATAGGCAGTTAGAACTGCCTCCCCCTAGTAAGAATGAGGAGCACGACTCTGAATAAAAAAAGTCCTGGTAACATCCAAAAGATGATGGTGTTTTCGTTTAGCCACTCCATTATGTTGAGAAGTATACGCACAAGATGTCTGATGCACGATACCATAGGATCTAAGAAATTGGGAAAGTTGAGTACTGCAAAATTCTAGCGCATTATTTGATGTATAAAATTAACATTCGTTGAAAAGATATTCCATATTTCATTAATAAAGAATGAATGACAGGACTAGCATCAGACTTGTTCTTAAGAAGGAAGACCTAAGACAATCTTGAACATTCATCAACTGCAACAAGACAAAACCTATACCCTAGATGATCTGGGACACGACTAGGACCACAAATATCAAAATGAATTAACTTAAACAGACTATGACTACTTTGACCTTGACAACTTTGGAATGTGGACCGATGATGCTTCCCAAGCTGCCAGGCCTCGTACTGAAAAGTAGAACGAGGAGAAATTTGTGGAAGAACATGACACAACTTTTGTAGAGGAAGATGGCCAAATCGAAGATGCAACATATAGGGAGAAACATATCCAATGCGAAGAGAAGAAGTACAAGCATATAGATAGAACCAGTTTGTAGAGACCTCCTTGCTCACAGCCAGATTCAATCACCCTGTCCATAAGAATGTCCTGAAACACAAGAGCAGAAGGGTCCAAAATGACACGACAATGTAAATCCTTGGTGATTTGACTAATTGATAGCAAATTCATAGAACATTCTGGAGCGTAAAGAACATTCTGAAGCCATATTGCAAGAGTCAACTGCACCTCCCCCTGACCAATAATGGGAGAGTGTGTCCCATCTACTATTACTATTGAACGTCTTGATTAAGTCGGACTGTAAGTATTAAACTGTCCTCTGTCACCATAAAGATGATGGGATGCTCCTGAATCCATAATCCATTTTGACAAATCTGCCCTGTAACAACCAGTAAAGGCATATGTTATACCTGATGTGGATGCTGACGCTAAGGCAGTTACCTCTGAGGATCCTGAAGGAGAGCTGGTTGACCCAGGAGAAGGCATAATCTCCCCGGGCCGTGCCACAAGTTCATCAAATCTTTGATCAGAAACATGTGATGGACTCCCAACCTATTGAGTCTAATCTGCAACTTGAGCTGAATCAAGAAACCCATGCTTAGAGTAGCATGTCTCCTCAGAGTGCCCTGACCTGTAGCAGTAGGTGCATGATTGACGAGGTCGACCACCCCCTCCCCTGCCACGGTTTGGGCCCCCCACCACAAGACGGTGTAGAGCTCCCCCTACTACGAGTTGCAACTATAGATGAAGATGTCTGAGACTGCGGGATTCCACCACCAGAGAATATGGAGAGCCTACTCAATCTGCGATATGCCTCCATTGGAGGTATGGTGGCATCAGTAAGGATCTGTGCTCGAGCAGTATTGTACTCAAGATCAAGAGCGGCTAGAAAGACCCAAGTCATCACAAAGTCTTTGTATGCCTTGAGCTGCTTTAACGTAGCAGTCAAGGGAATGTAACCATGGAGCTTCTCAAACATACACCTTAAAGAAGTGTAGAGGGTATGGAGGGGACACCCATTCTGCTTCGATGTGAAGATATCATGATGGAGCTGCAGTATCTTTGACTCATTCTTCGCTTTAGAATATGTGGCGGTGAGGATGTCCCACATAGCCTTTGCACTAGGTTGACTTAGTATATCATTAGCTATCTCTGTTGACGCAGTCCCAGATAGCCACACACGTGCATAAGCATCGTCTACCTCCCAGGAGGCATTTACCCCAGTCTTGTCACTTGGCTCCTCCATCGCGAGGATGTGCTTCTTGCCATTGCACTACATTAAACTCATGAACTGCATGGTGCAAAGTTCATAGTTTGTTCCATCCATTTTGACGATGGACGTTGGACCTTTGAAGGCACCCAGAGATGAAACATCAGCTTTGTTGTCAGGCATGATGACGACTATCTCCAAGACTGGGTCTGCAAGTAAGACCAATGTCTACACTAACATACAGAAAGATGGTTTTGGGTGTAAACTCATACCACAACCTCTTCCATTCGTTGGTGGCTCCTTTGGGAAACTAGTGTGTTTTAGATGATCATGTCACACCCTAGAAACCCAAGAACATACCTAACCAGGGACGACATCGAACGAGAGCGGCGACACGAGCGACCAGCGACATCAGGTGTAGGCGGTGGTGCTGGGAGCAGCCGACGACGGGTGGTAGCAGCCGCGAGTGGTGACCTGCTACTGTGTGATGGCTAGTGGCCACCCGAGCACTAGGCAGCGGTGGTGGCGACGCACTAGAGGTGGGCGGTGCAGATGCACGTTAGGGTTTTTAGTGGGGCGAGGCTTTAAGGCATAGGCTCCGGTCTAGGACCGTCGCTCTGATACCATGAGGAAAGTTGTGAAATGAAAAGTATCATTCATCGCAGCCTTAGATCTCTCTTATAAGAGAAAAGCTATATGGGAAAAATACATAAAGTAGATAGGAGAAATAGAGAAATATAAAATAAAGACAAAGAGATATAAATATCTCAACATTGATTCTCAACATGATTTTGCATCCATATAAATTTGTAATCACACTCCCTATCAACCACGAACGAGCCACGAGAAGCGATTAGCGCCATGTAAGCTTTCTTGATAGAGAAGTATCCATCACGCTAGACTCAATGGTCTTGCCCCTCCGTCGGCTCTGCATAACAAGAGACAATGCTCAACAAGTCTAAAAATTCATTAACCCTTTATTCGAAGAAGCGTGTGGAGAATTTGGTGCCCATTGGCTGTCCTCCCAAACATCCCTAAGACATGCACCATGGCAAGAGGGCAAAGTAAATAGTCATGGATAGCATATATGTAATGATCCCGACCATGTTCAATCATCCAACCAAAATATGAAGGAGAAACACCAATAACTGGTTTGATGTGACCACATGGAGCACAACATAGCCTCCTTTTCAGAAAGCTGTAGGGAAATTATGTACACACGCATGGGTGTAAGGGCTCGAGGGGAGAGCATACACCTTCCTACACAATCTGCAAATGAGGTCTAAGCAACTACCCCAAATTTTGGTTGCCTACTTAAGGAGAAGTGCTTTGTTCATATCCTCTAGTATATGAACACCCCCTCCCCCTTGATTTTAAGGAAGAGTAACGGCATCCCGACTATCAAGGGTACGCCACCAGATCTGTCGGCTCCAAAAGTATTTCCTCATACAAGCCTCAAGTTGCCTATTCACACCTATGGTAAGACATGGATGGACTTGAAGAAAATCAGAATCGATGCCAGGACTGTCTTCCATAGGATCAAACGCCTCTCTCTAGAGAGACTCTTAGCCTTTCACCCTGCCAATTTATGTTCAAGCCGCTCGACCATAAGAAGCCAGTTTGAGTATCTCAATCTCCCACTAATGAGAGGTAAGCCTAATTAATCGAGTGGGAAGCATCCTTGTGGGTTTGAAAGGGGAAGCATCCTTGCAGGTTTGAAATGACTGGCACACATTCATAGATCTCCTTATTAGTCAGGATAAAAGGGATAAAAGTTGATTTTGTGTGATTGAGTCTAAGGTCTGAGATCTCCTCAAAGATGTCAGTCACTGCATTCATGCTTCTAACATCTTCCGTCTTCCCTCAAATTCAATAAGTTATTGGGTTAATTTTAATTGGCTTTAGCCTAAATTGATTGGAATTGCTGCAAATGTCCCCGTAAGGATATCACGAATATGGGGTGGTTGTAACATCAAAAATAGAGTCTTGCACGGAAAACTTAAAAAGTAGAGTAGGTTATACGAATGGAAGATTGCTAGTTGACAACTTGTGCTCGAGCATTTTGGGTGGTGGATTTCAGTCCAGTTGGGCATCCCACAAATAGTGTATGTTAATTTTCCTTGATGATGAGTTCTCTAAACTTAGGTTTTTCGAGCACTGTTGTAGTTATGCGTTTTTGTAGAGGTCAAATGATTAAATTTAACTTGCAAGTTTTAGCATCCAAAGAAAAATTCCGTGAACAGTAAATGCTTGGTTTTAAATCACTTTTTTGAAAGTTGCGCAGGTTTAAAGCATTCTAGATACTAAGTACTAATAAAACCTAAAACATGATTGGAAAAGAGATTATTTATCTATAAAGGGGGTGGGGTTATATATGGTGTTATAGTATGATGGCGATACACATCATACAAAATGCGTCTTAAAATGTAAACACGTAACAAATGCACATTTATTACAAGCTTGTTAATTGTTCTTGACTTTTAGGTTGGAAGAAGTGTGGACTACTCCCAATGAGCGATAGAGAAGGCATAATCATTTGCGGTTATATGAGCGATATTATTGCCACATAATGATGCAATCTTCAAGAGTAAGAGGCCAGATGCTTATAATATGATAATAGTACTTGTCATCCTGCGAATGCTTTTATGCCATACCATTATCGAAGAAAATTGATCCTTACAACTTGTTGGGTCCGGACACAAGGGGACCAGTTGACAACCACCCAAAATGCTCAAACCCAAGTTGTCAAGTAGTAGTCCCTCACTATTATAACCCACTCTCATACTTTGTGAGTTTCCGACGTGGGAAACTCACGAAGTTATTAAGTATAAGTGAGGTGTTACAACCTCCCCCGCTTATACTAGTAACGTCCTCGTTGGGATATGAACAATCACTTATTCCTAATGATAGTGATGGTTGCACGCTCCTGGCTTCAGTCCCTTTGGTTAGCTCTTTCTACTATCAGAAGGAATCTGGTTTGATCCTATTTGTAACATTCCCGGCTTAGGTCCTCCGACCGTTACCAACGAGAATTGACCCTGCCAACTTATTGAGTTTTGATCCAAGTGGACTTATTGACAACTACCCAAAAAGCATAAGCCTGAGTTATTAAGTAGTAATCCCTCAATATTATAACCCACTCTTACACTTTGTGAGTTGCCGATGTGGGACTATATTGGGTGCTACACTACTGTTAGAGTATGCACTTATATTACCACATCCAGAAGTTTAGTCCCACCTCCACCAGTTGTGGGATTTGGAGACTCATTGAGGGCTATATAAGAAACCCCACACCCTTTGTATTCAGTGAGAAAGTTCAATGAACGAGTCAGCCCTTTGAGGCATTCTCTTGTGGTTTCATCCCGCTCCTTAGGGAGTAGGGTTCTACGTTAAAATCTCACGTTCTTCATTGTTATTTATCCTTTATTTATGATACGCTTTTGCATTCAAGTTTTCTATCATGGTATCATAGCGGGTTTGATTCTCGATTTTCATGTTCGTTGTTTTGTTTGAGATTCAAGATTCTATTCTAGGGTTTCTATTGAAACCTTAATTATATTCTTGAAGATTTATTGAAGATTATTGTGTTTGGATTAGTTCAAGTTATAGGATTTTATTGAAACCCTAATTATGTATAATTCAATCCGAAGATCAGTGCAACCACCATTGACGCCATTGTGGTGGGTCCCCAACCAGGGGAATCCTAAATAGGGTTTGCCCCAAAGAGGGCCGCTGGTTATAAAAAAACCCAAGTGGGCTGCTCGTTCTTTCTAAAAGTTCATTTTTCCTGTTTGGGCCAAATGAGCCCAACCGAGTTGAAAAGAGAGAGAAGGCCCACAATTTTGTGCCCAATTTGAGTTGGGTTTCAAGGGTCCATTTGGACCACGAATTTCTTTGTTAATTAAAAAAAGAGAAAAAGAAGAGGCGCGTACAAAAGAAAAGATGTACGTAAGAAAAAAAGGGGAAAAACTGAAAAAAAATTGATGAATGATTATAAAAACGGAAAGTCGAAAAAAGTAAATTGAAAAAAATGGAAAAAGATTGAGATCGGTTGGTGTTTTGTTTTTTTCCCATTTTCTTGTCTTCTCCCAAGTTGGTCGACGTAATTGTATTCCAATAAGTATGTGAGAAAGGGGGAGTATTGAGTATTGTGTAGAGTTGCAGGTTAGATTGTCAATTTCTCCAGATTCAGATGCCTGATTCTAGGCCAGCCAGATTATTCAGACTCTATAGCTGTTCAGATGTTTCAGACTCTACGGATTGGTTCAGAGTCCAAGTTTGAGGCACTCCATATTTGAGTGGGACATTTTCTTCGAGTTCTCCAGAGAGAGACTCCTTTTCGACGCACATGTGCACGATCTTTTTTATGCGGTCCTCATCTTTTGTTTTTGGGCTCAGAGTTTTTATGTGTTTCATAGGGACTCCAGAGTAGAGATCTCATTCCCTATGCCATGTGGGCTACGGTTTTCATGTGGTTTCATAGGGACTCCGGAGTAGAGATCCCATTCTCTGAGCTAGTATGTGAGAGATCCAGTTCTCCGAAGAGGAGACTTTTCAGACTCCATTCTCCAGCGAATGTGGACTTCGACGAGGATGTCTTCACGTCTTTGCAGTTCGGTCCTTTCAGAGATGGAGCAGTTGTCCACATGTTGTGACGGGTCAGAGTACTCCGACGAGGACTCATTTCAGTTACAATGACTTTGACATGTGCAATACATAGCACATGCTCTCCGACGAGGAGATTCAGTTTGAATCACGCTCCAACCCGTTTGTTCCTCCTTACCTGCATGACATGAGAAGTAACGTCCTCGATAACAACCGACAGTTGTGCGCATTGAGTTGATATTGTCAATAGTGTCTTGTATTGTGAGTTTGAGATTTCTTTCTGTTTGTCCAACTGAGCATTGCATGCTCCAACTTGAGGGGGAGTGTTAGAGTATGCGTCACTTATATGTATAGATGGGTAAATGGATCTCTCCAAGATCCATTCACCGCATCCAGCAGTTTAGTCCTACATCTATCGGTGGCGGGATGTGGAGACTCAATGAGACTATATAAGAAGTCCCACACCCTCTGTATTCAATGAGAAAGTTCAATGAACGAATCAAACCTTTGAGGCGTTCTCCCGTGGTTTCATCCCACTCCTTAGGGAGTAGGGTTCCACGTTAAAATCCCGCATTCTTCATTGTTATTTATCCTTAATTTTTGACATGCTTCCGCATTCAAGTTTTCTAACAACTTCTACTCTCTAGTAGCCTTCCTTTGCCCTTTTGAATAAGAAGACATGCATAATGTCGGTAATATATGATAGCAAATACCAACTCATTACTATGAACATAAAGAATATGGCAGTTCAACACAGATTTAGAGTAAATGAACTAAGATTAGAAATTATATGGAAAAGGAACAATAATAGTGTGATATCTATACTATGAGATAACTTTGGGGTTATTACTAAATTTTAAAGCAAATTCCATCAAGTTTTCTCCACTTTTGTGACATATTGATTGAATGTAGTGATAGATTTATCATTGATATTGTTGATAATGATATATTGATGAAATGGTGGTGAAATATGGGAAATTGAAAGAAGTATTTTATCACTATTTTCGAGTTTGGGGAAATGATATACTGAGTGATATATCACCCATATGTTTTGACATTGCAATGTTTTTATGTTTGGGAGTGGGATTTTTTTCACAACTCTTACTACATTGAAGGACTTAACCATAGTTAACCTTAATGATTATCAAGTGAAAAATTTACTTCATGCAAATACTATGAAGAAATTAATTATTTTTTATTAAGTATGAATTACTTCATGCTCGCATTTTAATGGCGAAAGTAGTTGATGGTGCTTGTAATGTCTTCAAAGTCATTGTCAAGCTTTGTCATTAAGGGACAAGGCTGTGCCAAGATCTTTACTGTGCGAGCTGTTAGTGGCATGAAGGTGTGGTGCATTGCAATCATGTGAAGCTGCTAGAGATATCTAAAAGTCAAATGGACAAGAAGTGGTTGTTGATATGCTATGCTAGGGGGCTGTGCTATTGGTATGCAAATAAAATCCAAAATCAGGTTTATTAATGGATTGCTTCCTGTTTTCTTTACACTTTATGGATCAATTTGGATGACCACTAACTCCAATAGCCATCATCTGGCATTTAAATAGATATTGAAATACACAGAATGAATTTTTTTGATATATGCTATAATATAATAAGGTACAATCTTGAAATAATAATAATAATAATAATAATAATAATAATAGCAACTGCTTATTCCATTTGAAAAATTGAAATCACAAAAAGATTGTTTTATAGAAAATATGGTAAGCTCAAATCCTAATTGGATTGAACTGATTTCAATTGATTTCAAAACTGAACTGAAAAACAATTTCTAATTCTATCTTCTCTCCTGTCATTTTTAAGCTTTAGAAAAAATGGCATTTTGAGTCTGCCTGGCTTAAACTGATTTTGGAAAATAGATTATGCCATGGAAATCTAGGCCTTCAGGGAGAACTAAAGTGGAAAGTTCTCTTACTTAGGTTTCATTCTTGTCACCAACCCTAGACTTGATGAATAAAGATTTTGCATTTCTGATTTTTTTGACATGGTTACTCTCCGATAACCTCTCTGTATACATATTGGAAAAAATGTATAGCTGAATTAAATACTAATGTAATCGCAACAAAATGAAAGGTGCTTTTTGCTGCTCAGTATTGGAGAAGTTATTAATTCCAAAATTCTCTGTTTTTTTTCTTTCTTTTGTTTCTTCAGAAGAAGACGCATCTGAAGGCCCAGGTCTAAGCTGGGGTTCATATTCACAATCAAGAATGGGCACAAGAAAGGCATTTATCTCCCAACCACGGCTTTTGCCGGAAAAAGATGGACAGAATGTAACTAAACCTAAGATACTGCCACCGGTACAAGAAAAATTCCAACCACTAATTATCAATAAAAGTGTGCTTTCTAGTAGACACCCTTGTGAAACTGTCATTGTTCCTCCACCCCCTCCGGATAGCAAGCGCATTGGGCCAAGACGTAAGATTGTCGTCAAATTTTTATTTCATAAATCATAGTGTTCTGTAGCGATAATAATTATGTTTCAAATCTTAAATGCAGCATGTGAGGTTTGCTATGCACCTGTAGAATATGCTTTGGCTCTTATGCCATCTTCTCCATCACCATCACCAATTCTTAAGAACCTGAGTTATTTTTCTGAGGAAAACTCATCTATGAATGTTTCAAACGGAGGTTCTGATTTTGGTGGACATCCATCTCTACAGCAGAGATATGAATCATTCAATATCAAGGAGTCGATGACAGTTAATTGTGGGTATGTTCATACTATGTGCATGGCACTCTATAATTAGCCATCAACTACGCTTAACCATATTTTCTCTGCCCACATTAAAAAGTTTTAATTTTGTCTCTTTCAGTAGCTACTAAATTTTGTATCAACTTCGTTAGTCTCTCTCTTTTCTTTATTGCAGATTCTACAGTGGTACCAGGCCTGGTATTGGAAGTGGTTTTGACATCGATGAGCTGGATCTTCTTGAAATGGAAAAGTGCCATGGACTTGTTGTTGCCTCAGCCATATTCGGTACCAATCAATGACAGATCATGTTTTTGGATATTTCATGTGCCATCATTCCATTTCCATAAAAAATGTTATTCCACATTTTCTGATCTATTATTTCGTGTATCTTTTATTTCCCAGGAAACTATGATCTCATTCAGCAACCTAAAAATATCAGCGAGATAACAAAAAAGCATGCATGCTTTTTTATGTTCCTGGATGAAGAAACTGAGGCATATGTAAAGAACTCTAGTGTTCTTGATGATAGAAAACGAGTAGGATTGTGGAGAGTGGTAGTAGTCCATAATCTTCCTTATGTTGATGCTCGTCGCAATGGAAAGGTTTGTTGATCTGTTTGAAAATCATTCAAAAATAATGTGCAACTGTCTAAAGTTTGAACTATTTATTTCAAATTTAAGAACCAACAACAACAAAGCCTTTTCCCACATTAAATAGTGTTGCATGGATTCTTTGCCTCCATTCAGATCTATCTTGGGACATTCTCGGACTTAGATCCAAAAAAATAAATTTAAGAACCATGATAACAATAATTTTATCTTGGTGAACAAATTCTTTAGTTGGTTTCCTTCATGGATTTGGATGATAGTAACTTTCTCTAAAGGTTTAGGCTTCTGTTGCAGGTTCCAAAGCTTCTTCTACACAGGCTTTTTCCTAATGCTCGTTTTTCTTTATGGATTGATGGGAAGCTTGAGCTTGTTGTAGATCCCTTCCAAGTTCTTGAGAGGTATAATGCAGGGTTAAATTGCTGCTGCTGCATAGTAAAATTAAGTTGCTGCTTCTGCTGTGTAGTAAAAATCTTCGTGATTCTGCAACTTAATTTTGAGTTTAATTCTTAGGCGCCGAAATTCCTTCTGCCAAAATTATATGCTAACTTGAAGGCAAACACATTTATTTAGGGGTTCTCATGCTTATTTATTGACATATTCTGATCAGTTTTTCTGCATCTATAATGTTCTTACATGTTTCACAAGTTTGTTCCTGTTGCAGGAATTTAAATTTAGTGTAAAAACTTATTTTCAGTAGAAGGATATGAGATGCTGTGTCTTTTATATGTTTGTAGTCTTCCCTAAATTTTTTCTTTTCTAAAAGCCACAGTCAGAAATGTATAGTAAGTTCTGAAAGCGAAGATGAACTTTTGAATTCTTATCAATTCCTTTTATTAAAAAGGGGATATTTTCTTCTCATTGTATATGGTTGCATAGTATTAGTTTCAAGCTCGTAGAGACCTCTCTGATAATCTAGTCTTATTTGCAGATTTTTGTGGCGGAGGAATGCCACATTTGCAATTTCTAGGCATTACAGGCGCTTTGATGTTTTTGAGGAAGCAGAAGCAAATAAAGCAGCTGGGAAGTATGACAATGCTTCCATTGATTTCCAGGTTGATTTTTACAAAGCGGAGGGTCTGACACATTATTCTGCTGCCAAGCTTCCCATTACAAGTGGTAAATGAATGGTTGTGCTACTTTTTGTCCTCCAGTTATGAACATTGGAATTGTTCTGATTAGTGGTTTTTTACAGACGTGCCTGAGGGCTGTGTAATTATCAAAGAGCACATCCCCATTACAAATCTCTTTACCTGTCTTTGGTTTAATGAAGTTGATCGCTTTACTTCTAGAGATCAGCTAAGTTTCTCGACGGTAAGAGATAGAGTTATTTCTCAAGTAAATTGGGGAGTGGAGATGTTTTGGGATTGCGAAAGACGTAACTTTGTTGTCCAGGTATCTTGTCTTTCTCTGAACTGTTTTCCCTTCGCTTGTTTCTATTATGCTTTCCCTGTTGCATTTTCCTGTCACCGACAACTTTAAACATAAAGCATTCTATTTGTCTTATCCATTAGCTTATATATTCAGCAGGGTTCACTACCATCTGATTTAATGCATATATTCTAATATGCATATCACAAAATAGTTGCATTGCCTCTTCAACAATGTGATGCATTTACAAAATATCAGATTCTTTGACATTTTCAACAGCTTGGTATTATTCTTCTTGGTGCGCTTATTTTAATATTAGTTTTATTATGATGTAGACCTATCACATCGTTGTTATATATCACCTCTCAAACAATACCACATTTCTCCTATTGATTATTGTTATTGCACCTTTTATTGTTTGCATTCCTTTGAAATTTTGGATAGCATGATCTGCAATAGTCAATTGTTAATAGCCCTAATCGAGAATTTTTGGCTTTACAATTCAAAAAGGACTAGCGGCGCAGCTTGTTGCCCGCTTGTCTCCTGTTTCGATGTAAACATTTTTCCTATTTTAAAAATAATCTACATACTTGATTTCTTCCAGGCATATCACAAAGATTTATTAGATTACATGAAGCAGCATCCAGTTCAACCTCCTCCGAAACCTCCAGCAAGGTCTGAAACTGCCAGAAAAACAATACCATTACCGATAAGGACCGAAACCGCCAAGAAACCGCTACCGGAGCCTGTTGTAGATGCAGATGCATTGAAGAAACCTGGTGTGAAGCGTGGGAGAGAAAAAAGATCAAGTTCTAGGCGCCGCCGCCCTAGAGTAGGTAATCCTAGAGACATTAGCTCGGTTTAGGATGCAAAGTACAACTTTAGATGGCATTTTCTCCATTTTATATTATTCAAGGGAAGGGCAAGCATAGTTGATTATTGATATTTTTGTTCAGAGGAATGGCACTTATTTTTCCCATCATGGAATTGCAAATAGTTCATTCAATTCATATGTAAATAACAATTAGAAAAAAAAATAAACAGTATAAGATTTTATGTTTTGTCATCTGAAATCTTCTCACTTTCTTTCTTTTGTTGTTCCACAGTATTTGATGGTCAGTTCTTACAATTAGTTACAGCTAGACACATGAAGATGATTGTGATCCTAATCCCATTTCGGTATTGTTTTTAAAGGTACCTTGTTATATTGTGCGTGTCTATAGATAATTTAAGGGCTTTAGGATATCATTCGAGGGTAAGTAGGCATTTGAGCTGCATATTCAAAAACATGCAGATGCAACTATTCATGCAAATTGATCGTGAAATGTTGCCAAGCATCATTACTGTGCAGTGCTGCAAATTAATCCAAATGATTGCATTTTTTACAATTCTTATAGGATTTTGTTGCATACAACCCAAGCTATTAATGTGCATCATTAGATGCTTGCATGTAAGTCCTATCTCTATGGCCATCAGCTATGCTTGCTTTTCGACTAGGCATGCAACATCTTCTATACTACTTTGCTTGAAAATTGACCACATTTCCCACCCCGATCTTGATGGTCAACCTACATTTTATTAAGAAATTCATGCTGTGTATTTCACAGACTGATCCATAAGTCTACTATCTCTTTAGATGCTATTTCCATGGCCATCAGTTTCAGCACAAGTGTTCTTTTGAAACCAGTACCTTGAATACCATTGGCTCAGTCATAGTAGAAAAACTTTGGAATGTTAAGATTGTTCATGATGTTCCATACCTATTACTATTAGTTAGTGATACAAAAATTATGACGAACAGCCGCATTGAGAATGAGGGATGGATAATGAAAGGCGTTCCACCACAGGATGCTGAGATTGAAATACTGCCAATATCCTTAGATACACAATAACTATTACTGTGTAAGTCTGTTCATTTGTGCAGAGAAACGATGGGATGAGATATTGGTTTTTCCTTGGCATGCGCAATCAGGTGATTTGAGGTTAATGTATCAGGTTTTCCATGTGCGCGAAGAGGATGGTGAAAATGGTTATGATTACTTGTGGTGAATATTTCTTATGCAATGTGATCTTATATGAAGGTGTCGAAGATTTGTAAGACTTGGTGGAGTGAGATGTCTTAATTTTTCATTTAGGTTCAAATATGTCATGCATGACTTAAATATTTCATTCTTTAAGGGACATCTCCATTAAAAAGGGGTTGTGTATTGTGTGTTACATAGACAATTTGACAATAACAAGATCTTGTGGACCATTCTCTCATTAAGTGGTGATTCTGGACTCTCCAGTTAGGTCATGGGATTAAATTTAAAGTAGAAATTCTATAAGATGGTTAACCGCAAGAGTAACCCCACACTACAAAGAAATTTTTGTTTTTCGCGGGGGAAGTTGTTGATTTGTTGTATAATAGCTGCAAACTGTGCATTGGTCCATAGCAATCCGAGATAAATCCTATAATTCAAATAGATCCTTCTAGATTTTTCCTGGATTTGAACAATAACCCAATCGTAAACAAGCCTAAACCAATTAATCTAGGGATATCGAGCTTTCTGCTTATCCTAAACACTAGAATCTTTTAAACTGTTGACTAGTCAGTAACTTTCATAATTAATTTTTAGTTCATTGCAAGATCACTCTTCTCACTGATGGCTGATTGACATTTCTCTCCTTGTCTCTCTTGTGTCTCACACAACCCAACCTTTTTTTTATCTGTGAACCATCGTTTTCAAATGCATGGTTAAGATGGTGACTAGCAGGGACTGTCAGTTTCATGTTTGAATGCAAGTGATGTCCCAGCCCTGGTGACAAAAACTCGATCTAAAACCATACCCATTTCCACAACGAGATCACAATTTTGTGTCATATAGCTTATAGAAGATGGACAAGAATATCTCGTGATTTTGGATAATTTACCGATTACTTTCCCTACTCCCCTCCAGCACACTGATATGATCAAGATGCACACAGCTCGAAGCTTAATACCAACAGATCACATAATACATAACAACATAGAGATCGGCCACCTTACAAAAGCACGGCAAGGCAAACGATAATAAAACTGTCACACTTATTCCAATCTTAAGCATAAGAAGCACAATCCATAGGGAGTGACTTGCTTTAATTTGCTTCCTCCTCAGATAGAGCCCCTTCTCCCTACTTACATATGGAAAGTGGAGCTAAGGTGCATCGAATTACTTGCAAGAGGAGAAGGGGTTTCACGGTCTTGTTCAATGGCCGCAGGTGCAGGTGGTGCAGGTGCAGTTGGGTCCGCACTTGCACTTCCCGTCGTTCTCCCCGCTCGCAGTCGCACCGTCATAGTAGCTGCAGTTATTTTGTTCTCCATAATTATCAAGCAACCAAATTACAAGGCAAAGAAAGTCCAAATTTGTTGACTGTGTTACCTTTTCTCAGTCACAATCACCTCGACTCCATAGGTGTTGCCCTTCTTCCTGCAGGTTTCAAAGCGTATAGAAGTCATTTGCAGCGTTTATTCCTCGTTCAAAGTGTATAGAAGTCATCATGATGGCATAATCTTTCATATAATATATTTGGGCACCCATTTATTCCTCGTTCTCGAACAGCTAACTAATTAAAGAAATCATGATATGAACGGGGGAATGGAATTTCCAGAGAAGCATGATTATTTTGCAGCGTTTTGGAAGAAGTCTTCTCAAGCAGTTGCGTTCGACTTCCCAAAAAAATTCATATATTGGACGCCATACTTTTGGCAAATTAAGAGATCATAAATTGGTAATCATTCACAGTGAAGTGGTAGCAGTTTATTTGTGAGAAGGATCTCCTCCATCCATTTTGTCAGAAGAGGAGACTTACGGGCAGTTGGTCTTATCAGCGCAGTCACAGTTGCCGCAGCTCGACATCCTCGAGATGAGAAGAGAAAGGATGGATACTGAAAGAGCTTCGCTTTGCTTTGCTCTTACACTTAAGAGTGGTGTGTGGGATGAAGAGAAGCTCTTGTCCTCTATTTATAACCCTTCCCTCAAACATAGAGATAGATATATGAACCCAACATCTCAATATACCCCTTTTTTTGGCCCTCGAAATGGCTCTTTTTTCTATCATTAGCTGCGATGGTATTCCAATATTAAACTTCTCTAAAGAAACAGAACTAGAGTTTAAAATGTCGCTTTCTTAGATGGTTGAACGATTATCCAACCAGCTGTAGTTTCAATCTGATTAATTTGCTATGAATTCCTCCATGTATTTTTATAGCTTCACTTGTGTGAAACATACATTCGTCGAGTCAGAAAGTAGACTTCATAGACTGCTCATGCAAAAGCTCCAACCTGCTTATACGATTTCGATGGTTGAACGTGATTAGCATATTGGGGACTAATTATCAACTGGCAGTTACTCTATACCAAGTTGATAAAGCAGAGTTTAGACTCAAAGTTTTACAATCCATATGGTATTCTCCAATCAGTGTAATTATATATGCAGTTTCCATTCATATAAATTGATTCAAAACTGGAATCAACATGTCTGTAAAAGGAGCTGCTGAGTGAATCACTGCCTATAAAGACTATCTGTCATATTAAGGAAAAAGAATGGTTGAAAGCTTGAGTTGCCTCCTCACCTCTCACGTCCAAATCCACTAATACTATTCGTAAAAGCAAGCAGTCAACATCTCTCACTCTAAAGAAGAGGATGAAGAAGACACCAAATGATACATATCAATAGGAAATAGTTCCTTGGTGGGACTATATACTGTATATCCCATCATTTCACAAGCGTTTCTAAAATCTATTTGAATTGAGTGGTTGGAAGGCATTGCACTTGTCCCTACCTCTCTGTTTTTTCGGTTCTTTCTTTTAAATTCAAATTTTGGCGATGATTAATTTAAATTTTGAAAAATAACAACGGATAAGTGTCATTATATGGACAATCGCTAATAGTATAGCAATGGATATGATAGTTAATTTCAATAAAAAACTATTTCACAATGAATAATATCATTGTTAATTATTTATCAACGGATGATTTAGTGACGGATTTTGAAAAAATATCACTATAGCACAATTTTGATGTACTGTTAGCGAGGATCCATATAGCAACTTTTATCCGTAGTTATATTTCAAAATTTAAATTAGTTATCACTAAATATTAGACAATAAATTAGCAACGATTAGTTTTTTAAGGGATTTTTACCCAACAGACCCTATAATCTTTGTCAATTACCTCCATGGCCTTTGAAACAACCTAATTCCTCCATTGACTCCGTAAACTTGCACTATCTTACCCCACAGACCCTGCCGTCAGTTTTAACTTTATTTGAGTCAATTGCTTGAGTTAGTATTGAATTAATCTAACCAATGGAAATCCAACGGTGGATATTCCACCCCCATGTTCTTTCTAATGGTCATCCCCTCCCCCGCTCCTCCCCGGGCCTCCACGACCCCCTCGACGTCCTCCACGACCCCCTGATGCTTCCAAGCGCAGGTTCTCCTCCCCCACTCCTCCCCTAGCCTCCTCTCCCACTCATGGCAAGGCCAATTCTTCACCATCGTCTCCAGTGCCGTTCAAGTGTGAGGTTCCCAGCCTCGTTGCTACAAAGGAGGAGAACCAAGCCTACTGGGAACCGGCCATTGTTTTGCCGTCTAGGTACTGGCAGGCGAGCCTAGTTGGCGGCCGAAAGGTGTCTCCAATGGGGAGGAGGGTGTCAGCGTCTCCGATGAAGAGCATGGATTGTGCTCGAACTCCCCTCCGAGGGTTGTGTCCAGTGGGAGCGCGGGCACGATAGATCTGATGGATGAGAACGCGCGGCTGAGGAGGGAGAACGTGCGTCTCAACCATGAGCTCTCGTAGATGAGGACGCTCTGTAACAACATCATTCTCCTCATGTCCAACTACAATAATGGTCACTGTCAGGCGGCCGTCCCCGCCTTGGAGGAGGAGAAGCCGCTGCTGGAGCTCCTGCCACTCAAGAGATACGATTCGGACGGGTCGAGCTAGGTGACTCTGGAGCAAGTCAAATCTGAAGGGGTGGATCCGCCGTGAGCCCGATGTTGTTCGGCGTCCACATAGGGGTGAAGCGCTCGTGTTGGAGGATGTCGAGGAACACAAGCAGCCGATGGTGAAATCGGAGCGTGGGAGAGCAATGGCAGAGATCGAGGGCGGATGTCAGGGAGGTGGAGGGCGAGGACGGCGGAGGTCGCGGAGGTGGTGGGTGCTTGATAACGCAGGATAGTCATCAGTCATGCATTCCACACAAGGCGGGAACGTAGTCGATGAGTTGACCGACGAAAACCTCGGTTAATCAACAATTAACCCACAATATGAATAAAGCAATTAAATCTCAAAAATGTGGAGTTAAAATTTATTTTAACTCTACATTACGTGTATAACGTGTAAGCATGTGTACAGTGTCGAACACTTGGAGCTAACGGTTTGGGGGAAAAATATGCGCACATGTTATTATTTTTGTGGGTTTTTAATTTTTAATTTTTAATTTTATTTTCTATATATTTTTTTGATTTTAATTTTCGAATTTTGTATTTTTTATCTTTTGTATTTTTTTATTATAAAAACAATATAGCCTATATAAGGCTTTATTTACACAATACATAGAAATATATTTACATTTACTATTAAATATAAACAAAATTCATAAAATAATTTATTTTTTTGGGTTTTTAATATATTTCTAATGTTTTTGTATTTTTTCAGAAATTTATGCTAATTTGGATGTATTTTTAAAGTCAAAAATATCCCAAATATGGGATTAATATATAATCTGAAATTTATGCTAATTTATTTCTGATTTTTAAATTTTCTTTTTCTTATTTTTAGGAGTTTTTATTTTCTGGACTCAATAAATATCAAAATGTACCCTATATAATTTTTTTGTAATTTGTCAAACATTTTTATATTTTTTTGGTAATTTATAATTTAGATAGGGATTATTTAGGCTCCTTTTCAATTTTAATAAATAGATTAATGCAAAAATGCAAAGTGGACACGTGGCATGTAAGTACAATGGAGAGAGCATCTAATCCTTTTTTTCGTGTTTTTAAGAGCTCATTAGCTATTTTTAATAAATAGATAAAAGTCACAAAAATACAAGTCCTAACAGGGGCATTTTTACAAATAAAATAAATTTCAGGGGTATCTGTGCAAAAACACCAGAAATATTGAACGTTTATTTAAATTTTAAAGACAATTACAAAAATTGTCTGGGCATATGTGCAATTTTACCAACACGTGGGACTACACGTGACACATGCAGGCAGTGACCAAAATGTAAATACCTGAAAGTTCAGGGACCTACTTTCAATTTTTACAAAAATTTATAACGTGATATTAAATTTATTGGGCTAAACAATAATTACAAAAAGTTGCAAGGATATACCTGCAATTTTACCACCTCGCGTGGGACTGCACGTGAGGTGACTTGGACTGGACCCAAAAGCAATTAAAATAAATAAAAGGGCCTTAATGAAAAATATCCACTTATTTTATAATGCTATATTTTGTTTACAGACCTAATTATTAAATATAAAAAAACAAAGGCTGGATATGCAATTTACCCCTTAATAGACGTTGGTGGACGGTCTAGATTTCTTCACTTGGACACGTATCAGCCTCTCTGCGCCCGATGACGGTTCGTTGGCAGCGGTTACGATTAGATCATCCAAGATGATCCGACGGTTGAAGCTCGGGGTCATCTAACGGTCCTGCTACGATCTGGAAGCTCCTTCTTCGTCGGACAACGATGGAGGTGGCTTGATGAACTGGGAAGAAGCTCGCATGGGGCGAGCTTTGATCGGGTCGTGCGTTCTCCTCCGGCCTCCTCCGTCGCCGCCAAGCGTCTCTTAACGTTCCCGGGATCCTTTAACATCAAACGACGCCTTCAAAATGGCCGGAGAACCAGCCGATCGATCGGACGAGGCTCCAGACCTGGAGCTTCCCTTCCATCCTCGATAAGGCTCAGGTGCCCTCTTCAAGACCTGCAAAAGGGTTAGAAAAATTCGTGGTGTGATGGGGAAGGTCCTGGCTTTTTTTGGTGGCTGATCAGGGCGATTTGAGGCGATATGGCCCTACTCCAGCAAGCGACGGAGGTGGAGCATCGATTCGCAGATCTCGGGCAGATCTGGGTGGGTTGATGGCTGGTATAAGTGGAGAAGCGAGTGGGCGAGAAAATGGAGGTGAACGGGTAGTCTGAGAACGTCGGGAGCACGGTGAAATGGTTCGTCGGAGCGGAGCTCGGGCGAACTATGAATGGACCGATTCACGCTAAACCTAGAACCTAATCACCAAACTAAATGTGTAAATTAAATGCTGGAACTAAAATCTAACTAAAAATGCAACTCTTACCTGGACGGAGCCAAGGAGCAGAGGTGGTCGCCGGAGCAAACCGCATGTGTGCACCTCCGCCACCATAGACCGTCGCGAGCTCAGGGGATCTCCTCCTGTCACCCGGATGCTCGCTTTGGCCGAGTCACGGGGCTTCAGGGGTTGGAAAGTGACCAAATTTGAGATAGGAGGTGGAGGTCTTATTTATAAACGTTATCGAGCACCCTTATTGACCTACCGATATCAAAGAATCGGGACCATGCACAAGGGTTTCAAGAGGCTGGCGTGGATCATGACTAATCTAGGAGAAATTCCCGTGAAGGGATCGATCGTGATCGATGGATGGAATAGCCGGGAAAAATGGCACAAAATCGGGGGACAAGACATCTGTGTCATTTCATATGGCTGGAGGTCATGTTGACCGAGGTCAACCCTCGGAGGCTTGTGATCGGCCCAGCTCAGCCGCATAAGGACAAAACAGGTCGATTTATTAAAGAATAAATGATTAAAAATAATAAATGATTTTATTAATTTTTGAGTATAAAATAAAAAAAAGTTTATTATTTTATATAGTATTTTATTATGATTTTTATTTATTTATTGGTATATTTTATTAAAAGTTTATTTTTAATGGCTTATTTATAGGTAAATTTACCTATGTTTTGTACATTTTTATTTTTATTTTGTATATTTTATTTTATTATTTTATTATTTTATTTTATTTATTTGTAACTTATTTTTTACTACAGATATATTTTTATTTTATTTTTATGATGTTATTTGTACACTTAAATAAATAAGATTGTGTATTATATAGGTATATTTATAGGTATTTTACCTATGTTTTATGTTCATCTTTTTTTAAAGGATTTTAATGAGTTTTATTCTAGTTTTGTATTAATAAAATCTATATAATATTTAAAATATTAGGAAAATATAAAAGAATAAAGAATTAAAGAATATGTTTCCCCTTTTATTTACATACATGTATAACATATGTATTTTATCTATGCTTTCACATACTTTTATTTTATTTTCCTTTTTCTTTTTGGTTTTATTTAAATTTTAATATAAACATTTATTATACATAATGTTTACAAAATTATAAAAATATGAATTTGTAAAAATAATGAATATTGAATAAATTGAATATTTTAATCGGTAGAATGTACAATAGGGGCCCAAAACCTAACTTCTACATAGTAACTCCAAAAAATATAAAACCACAACCACTAAATAGCTTGTGAAAAGTTATATACAATTAAAGGTGATTTTGATATGTTTTGAGTTATTATAGAAAAGATATTGGTCTGTGAAGTTTGGTTTTTGGCTTTTTATTTTGTGTATAAAATACACATTATGTATTATTTTTGTACAAACTCAATTTTGTATTTTTATTTACGTTATTGTCTACAACTTTCTTTACAAAGTTCCATTATTTGAAGAATAAATAATAAAGAATAAAATAGGTGTTAAAAATGAATAAATAAAAGAACTTGGGTTTTACTGTATTTTTGGCCCTTATCTCCCCTTACTTTATTCCTTGTCGACCAAGTCAATTCTTGCCTTGGTCTCGAGGTTTAAGGTCATACAATATTATCAATATTTTATTCCTTTTTTCTTTTCTTCTCTTTATTCTATAATTTTGGCATACAACCTTATTTTATCAAAATAATACAACAAATAATGAATGCTATTATGCATAAATTGATGCTATTTCCATGCATTAGCTAGGGTTTTTAAGGCTAAAATGATAGAATAAAGGTGATGAAATGGAGATTCATCACCCCCATATACTTGCCTTTGCTAGTCCCTAGCAAACACTTATGCAATAAATACAAAAAGAATGAAGAAGAAGAAGAAGAAAAGAAAAAGGAAAAAATAAAGAATAGATGGAATTGATCTAAATAATTAAACTCATCTGTAAAAATCAAAGTTTGGCGCTCAGGTTAGACCTTGGTGTGAAAATGTGTGTCGAACCTTGTCAGGAACCAAATTTAAAACACAACAGCCCTTGAGAGTCACAGAACTCAGTTCAAACCACCTCAATAGCCAGGTCAGAACTAGCTTACATCATACACAAACCCTTATGACTATGAAGCTGACTTGTACAATGTAAGTGATAGTGGCTCTCCCCAACTGGAATGACACAGGAGCTGACTTCTCCAGAATGACAACCCAATGATTCCCCAATCCTTCTCTCTGTCCTCGAGGAGCGGAGTATTCCCTTCTAAGTTAAAGTGGCATCCAACTCAAGAGGAGGATGTGAAGAAAAGAATGGATGGTAGACAGTGTAGCTACCTATCCTAGGATGCATGAACAGTCTAGTCAAGTCATCCAGCTGCAGGCTCACATGGTATAACTTTGATGCTCAAGCTTCCTTATTTTCTATACAACATATATACGTACTCCGGCATGCATTTTATTTTTATTTTCAAGCCTGACCACATTTTTGGAGTTTTTTTCAACATACTATTTATAGCAGCATTTACATAAGGAGTATTTTCCTCTTGAGCCAGAAGACTATCCATCTTTTGAAGCTTTATTGCAATCCACACTCTCCTGTCATTCGACTTCATTGAAACTGGACCAGGTTGGGGTGCACTTCCCTCCCTATACGAGGATGAATGTTTCCACCCGTGTGCGTCTCAGACTGGCAAATCCAACCCCCTCACCACTCCAACTGAGTTGAGCCAAGTGAAAGGTGCAAGTATCCAAGTTAGGTCACGGCCAACAAGAGTCATGCGTGTGTGTCGAAAAGTTCTAGTTAGTCAGTTGAGGTGACTTGAACCCAGCCTTGAGTCTCAAAGAATTAAGTCCTATTGGATATGAAGTACCCTAAACCTAGTTCCCATAAGGTTCTAGTGCAGTTAGGTGCGGTAAGGTCTGACTAAGCTCCAATCTTTGACTTTATTGGACTAGTTCAATCATCAAGCTCAATTGAAAAGAATATGAATGCTATGCAAATACTTATGTACAATGATGCAAAGAACGATGCAATCTTTCAAAAAGAATTTGAAATCAAAGAGAATGTTACACAAAGAATTTTGCAAATAGAAAGAATTTCGACACAAAAAGTATAAAATATTTAATGCTACTTACACGGGTGTGCCTCTTTATTTTACAAGAGTTAAGAATTTTAAAGAATTTACAAGTTCATACAAAGTGATTTATTGTAGGTACATATATATAATTGATAAAGAATTTTATTTTTATTTATTTACACATTTTATTCCTATTGATACATTCATTCCTCAAACTTATTTGAAAACAATTTTCAAAACTATAGTGCAAAATAATTTTTACAAATTTTTACAAAGATTTGAAAGCCCTTTTATAAATATTTTTCAAACAGTATATATACAATTTTCAATATATTTTACAAATATTTTTAAAACCATTT
The DNA here is from genome assembly GCA_037367405.1 of Ottelia alismoides. Taxonomy (NCBI): domain Eukaryota; kingdom Viridiplantae; phylum Streptophyta; class Magnoliopsida; order Alismatales; family Hydrocharitaceae; genus Ottelia; species Ottelia alismoides. Next base: position 173,916 of record JAZKJV010002567.1, on the reverse strand, counting down.
GCAAATAGGTTTTCAAATCTTTATTTCACACAAAGAAAACAATTTTGCAAATAAAAATGTTTTTTGAAATTATTTCACAAAAAGTTTTCCAAATGGAACACACCATTTTTCAAATCATTTTGCAAAAAATATTTTTAACCTGATTTATTAATCAATAAATACAAAAAACAATTTAAGGAATGATTGTTGTCATTAAATGATTTATAATGCAATATATATGTATATATATTATATTTAGCAATATTTATTAATAATAATACGAAAGTACGAGTTATGGCTAAAGTATATACATAGTATATATGACCCCCCTATACTTAGCATGAGTTATGTCGTCATAGATCGAAGAGAAAAAGAGAAGACATAACTCGTACGGAGTATAGAAAATCCTATACTACAATGACTGAATAAAGAATGAAAGAATGAAGATATAAATGAATAAGAAGGTGACCGACCCCCCTATACTTAGGATCCAGTAATCCTATGTATAACAGATTGTACACAATGCAAGGAGGGTCACGGGTGGGAATAAATGAAAACTTAAAATAAATAGATCACAGCTCGGACTATCTCCCCCTATACTTAGGGTGAGATATCCCTAAGTTTAGCAGAGCAGATCAACAAGAGAGGAGACAGTGGAGGGGATCAATGAATGAAATAGTCAGGGGTGCACAACCCCATATACTTAGGACAAAGAATGTCCTAAGTATAGAAAAATGACACAAAGGGGTAGCACCTTTTCTGTAGAAAAAGAAGAATGAAAAGAAAAAGAAGAAAAGAAGAAAACATAGAGACATACAGATATATGAGGAAGATCGTAGAGAATCTACACATCACTCCCCCTATACTTAGGGTGAAAGATCCCTAAGTATAAACAACAACATGAGTGACGGAACTGAATGATGAAAGAACAATGCGTTGTGTACCCCCTATACTTAGGCCAAGGTACGTCCTAAGTATAGACACAAAGATATGGTGATAGATCTGGGGCACATGTGACATATGGGAGGATGAATGAATGAAACACATATATACAACAAAGGTAGACTGGTGAAGTACAGGACGGTATCCTACAAATGAATACCATGCTCTTGTCATCGTCTCCCAGTGAGAACGAGGACACAGTAAGAAAGTGAAAAGACACCCTGATGAGCAATCAAGTGGGTGTCAGCTACCGTGGAGAAGAGATCAAAAACTAAAGGAAAGATCGGTAGCGTAAATCGGATCACCGGCTCATAAGGAAGGAATGTGAGATCATAGTCGATACTATAAGACCCAGAGGAAAAAAGGAACAAGATTGACTCCTCCATGTCAATCATGGTCTCCGGAAGATATACAAGGTAAAGAGCAGGAGACAGCTGCGTGATGTCTGGTGAGCATAGAATCAGAAAGTCAAATGAATACACCAAACCACACCATACATGGCTCAACCCTGCGAGGGCCTTCAAGGTGAGCAGGATCATAGAGTAATCAGAAGACTCGGCCTCGTGCTCCAACAGAGAGGAGATACAATCAATGAGGAGACCGAGTACCAAAATGAGAAGACTCGACTTCGTGCCCCTTCAGAAAGGAAGCACCAAAAGTAAAGCTGAGTACCTAAAATATGATGTGCCCTCCCGCAGATAACCCTCGGGGAGTAATACATGCTAGTCAATGAATAATCAGAAGCTCACCCTTGCGAGGGACGTCAAGGTCAGCAGGCTCAAAGGAGCCTGATCTGCCAGACGGATCAATAGAAGTGGTCTTAGTAAGAGATCGATAAATCAACAAAATGTGGCAGCGTCTTGCAGACAACCCTCGGGGAGCGTACTGCCAACTAAGCATCGGGTAATTAGATAAAGATATCTCATCCTTGCAAGGACCGTCAAGGAGAGCAGACTCAAAGGAGTCAAGTCAGATGGGTCCCGAGATCCAACTGATCGGATAATCAACAAAGCAGCGGGGACCGGAGAATATTTCAGACGACTCGGTTCCGTTCTCCAACAGTCAGGAGACATAATCAACAAGGGGAACCGAGCGTAAAGAAAATGTTTCATTTTCCCAGAGATAGTCCTCGAGGAAAGTGAAAACTAAGCAATGAATAGTCAGATCAAATCTCGTCTTTGTGAGGGTCGTCAAAGAGAGAGGACTCAAAGGAGTCAATCAGAATGGTCTCGGTAGATGAAAGATCGTCTACCAATAAAAGAGACCGCAGATCTAGCAAGGTGTCATAGTCTCTACAGATAACCCTCGAAGAGCACTATGAACTAGGCAAGGAATAATCAGAAAAGTGAAGCTCATCCTTGCGAGGACTGTCAAGGAGAGAAGACTCATAGGAGTCGGGGACATTAGCCTCGTGCACCTACAGATTGGGCACGCAATCAACAGGGAGGCCAAACAACCAAATCGAGTAACTCGGCTCCATGCTCCAACAGATAGGCAGCATAGACAGTGAGGGAACCTAGCGTAGAGAATGTGTCGCATCCTCCCGCAGATAGTCCTCGGGGAGTAATGCGAACTATGTCAATCAAGTCTTGGGATTGCTGACATCGAATCTCAGGTCCTCAAAAGAAAGCAATCAATCAATTAATCATTCGGAGAGCATAAGATCATGTGAGGGAAACATAATCAGGTCAATCACAATACATCCCTCATATCAATCCAATCTAGATGAGATGGCACAAAAGATCATCACGAATCCTCAAAATTCCACAGGTGGATAATAGAAGCAGAAGATCGAGGATGGGTCAATCAAGAAGATGAGAGACATCATGTGGGTTCCACACACCTATGCCGGGAAGTCCAAATCAAAATAATCAGTCGATCCTCAAAATTAAGATGGATGGAACCACGAGATAGATAGATCAATCAATGCTCATGAAATCATCATCAAATCATCACAGTGTATCACATCCTCAATCTGGTGTGCGAGATCGAAAACATCAAATAATCATTATACCTAATAATCATGCATCATCAAAGTCCGTAGTAAGCTCCTATGCACGTATTGCAAGTCAAATCCATCAAATGTAGGGTATCAATCTCAGCGTCCTCAAAAAGCGCCCGACATACTCCAACAGTCAATTGTAAGTCAAACTCCTTGATGTGGTTGATACCCACCAGCACAACAATCCCGGTTAAGAGAAGTGATGATACGAGGGACACGAGGACGGTGGACAAGAAGAGAGATGAAAGATCTGATGAAGATGATTGAGCTCAAGCGCCAATATCATGACTCAATGCAAATGAGGAGAAATATGTATAAGAGAGATAGAGAGACTCAAAGATAAAAAATGGATGACTCACACGGACGGGACTGACTACTCAAAGAGAAATGAAAATGCAAAGGGACTCCAAGTCACAATCAATACATAAAGCAAACCCCCTATTCACCTACTCAGTATAGTGAAGACCTAGATGTGGTCTATTTATCTTGTTAATTTTTAGAGTTAGATGACCATTTAAAAAGTTGTACACACCGCAGAGAGGCTTGGGATTTGGGCACTAGTCCTTAGCGTGTACGTATGAATAAAATACTCAGACAATGAGGGGGTTGCACTCCCTAAGACAAGGGATCCATTATGTTTTATTTTAGATCCAATAGAGTTAGCAGTCTCGATTTTATTTTGGTTATCACTTTTTTTGGTTTTTTTTCAATGCATGTGCCTAACGGGGATTCCAATTCCATTTAGTATCCTTAGTGAGCAAAATCAGAGGGATAAGATCAGGAACACCATGCAAGTCGGAAAATGATGATACACGCAATGTCAGAAGACTTACAGAGCTTCCCAGCTCTCTCCATGCGGGATGCAGAACAGAATTGAAATCTATGATATATGAGATGCAATCCGAGGAAATCGCCCTAGATACATGATGCTATTATCGTGAAGCACATATTAAAAATTGACTAAGTCCAAATCGTATCTATAGGTACATGAAGATATTAGATGTTTGGACCTTAGTCTATCGTCGAACAATCCTAAGCTAGGGATCATTCACACAAAATAATAAAATAAAAAGTGAAAAATGTCATTGAGGCCGCCCGGGGGAATAATCCCTCGGGCAATGGACCTCGGGAAGTCGGAGTGTCTAAAGAGTCCTATATTATTACATGCCAAGTCACTCTATCACACAAATATACATAATAATACCAATAAAGAAGGTAGACTGCTCTTCAAGAATCCTCCTCCATCCGCTCTTGATGCTCTCTCCTGCCAATTTAGTTTGAAAGTTTGCTCCGCCTTGCTTGGGTGCACAGGTCCTCCTAGGAGATCGTCCGTCGTGCAGCTGTCCCTCACATCAAAGTCAAACAGATAAGAGGTCACAACATTCACAATAATATCAATAAATAATGCAAACAAATAAATAAATAAATATGGATAAGAGTGAAGAATCAAATAAATAATAAATATCCCAAACGACATTGCTCCCCAGCAACAATGCCATTTGATAACGCAGGATAGTCATCAATCATGCATTCCACACAAGGCGGGAACACAGTCGATGCGTTGACCGACTAAAACCTCGGTGTAATCAACAATTAACCCACAATATGAATGAAGCAATTAAATCTCAAAAATACGGAGTTAAAATATATTTTAACTCTACATTACATGTATAGCATGTAAGCATGTGTAGAGTGTCGAACACTGGGAGCAAACGGTTTGGGGGCAAAAATATGCGCACAAAATTATTCAATTCTTTTCTTGTCCATGTTATTGTTTTTGTGGATTTTTTATTTTTAATTTTTTAAATTTTTATTTTTGTTTTCTATATTTTTTATTTTTAATTTTCTGATTTTGTATTTCTTTTTTTCTTTTTATGTTTTTATATTTTCTTTCTTATTATAAAAACAATATAGCCTAGATAAGGCTTTATTTACACAATACATAGAAATATATTTGTAATTGCTATTAAATATAAATAAAATTCTTAACATAATTTGTTTTTGTGTTTTTAATATGTTTCTAATGTTTTTGTATTTTTCCATAAATTTATGCTAATTTTTATGTATTTTTAAAGTCCAAAATATCCTAAATATGGGATTAATACATAATCTGAAATTAATTTGTGTTTTAAAAATAATAAATAAGTCCTAAAATTATGTAAATTAATTTTAATAATAAATAATAATATATAGATAATTATAAAATATAAAAACATATTTTTGGTATTTTTGTAGAATTTTCATATTTTTTTGTTGGATTTTGGAGCTTTCTGATTTTTTTAATTTTCTTTTTCTTATTTTTAGAGGTTTTTGTTTTCTGAACTCAATAAATATCAAAATATACCATATATATTTTTGTAAATTTCTAAAACATTTTTATATTTTTTTGGTATTTTATAATTCAAACAGGGATTATTTAGGCTCCTTTTCATTTTTAATGAACCTGTGTAGTGGTTAAATCAATTGAGTAGTCAACTTTCTTATATTTTTTCTAAATCTAAGTTTTAGATGTATACATAGGGAAAGTCGTGTGCAATGAAAAATGCAAGCACGATTTGGGGAGGGGTTTTTTCTTGCAATAAAGAAGGCATGTAAGTACAATGCATAGATCATCTAATCCTATTTTATCATGTTTTTAGGAGCTCATTAGATATTTTTAATAAATAGATAAAAGTCACAAAAATACAAGTCCTAGCAGGGGCATTTTTGTAAATAAAAAAATTCCAGGGGTATCTGTGCAAAAACACCAAAAATATTGAATGTTTATTTAAATAATGAAAACTAAATTACAATTACAAAAACCACTAGGGCATATGTGCAATTTTACCAACATGTGGGACTGCACGTGACGCATACATGCAATGACCAAAATGCAAATACGTGAAAGTTCACGGACCTGCTTGCAATTTTTACAAAAAATTATAACGTGATATTAAATTTATTGGATGAACAATAATTACAAAAAGTTGTAGGGGTATACCTGTAATTTTACCACCTCACGTGGGACTGCACGTGAGGTAAATTGGACTGGACCCAAAAGCAATTAAAATAAATAAAGGGCTTTAATGCAAAATGTCCACTTATTTTATAACACTATATTTTGTTTACAAAACTAATTATTAAATACAAAAAGAACAGGGACTGGATATGCAATTTACCCCTTAATAGGCACTGGCGGAGGGTCTGGTTTTCTTCACTTGGACACGTGTCAGCCTCTCCGCGCCCAATGACGGTTCATTGGCGGCGGTTACGCTTAGATCATCGGAGATGATTCGACGATTGAAGCTCTGGGTCATCCAACGGTCCTGCTGCAATCTGGAAGCTCCTTCTTAATCGGACGACGGTGGAGGTAGCTAGACGAACTAAGAAGAAGGACTCCTGGGGCGAGCTTTGATCGGGTCGTGCGTGCTCCTCCGGCCTCCTCCATCGCCGCCAAGCGTCTCTGAACATTCCTGGGATCTTCCGCATCGAACTACGCCTTCAAAATGGCCAGAGAACCAGCCTATAGATCGGACGAGGCTCCGGACCTGGAGCTTCCCTTCTATCCTCGATAGGGCTCAGATACCCTCTTCAAAACCTGCAAAAGGTTTAGAAAAATTCGCAGGGCGATGGGGAAGATCCTGGCTTTTATTTGGTGGTTGATCGGGGCGATTTGAGGCAATATGGGCCTGCTCCGGCAAGCGGTAGATGTGGAGTGGCGATTCGCAGATCTCAGGCAGATCTGGTTGGGCTGATGGCCGGTATAAGTGGAGAAGCGATTGGGCGAGAAAATTGAGGTGAACGGGTGGTCTGAGAACATCGGGAGCACGATGAAATGGTTCGCCGGAGCTGAGCTCCGGCGAACTATGAATGGACCGATTTACGCTAAACCTAGAACCTAATCACAAAACTAAATGCGTAAATTAAATGACGGTACTAAAATCTAACTAAAAATGAAGAAAAGCATAGCTCTTACCTGGCCGGAGCCAAGGAGCAGAGGTGGTCGCCGGACAGAACGCCTGGGTGCACCTCCACCCACCATAGACCGTCTGAGCTCAAGGGATCTCCTCCTGTCACGAGGATGCTCACTTTGGCCGAGTCATGGGGATTTAGGGGTTGGAAAGTGACCAAATTTTAGATAGGGGGTGGAGGTCTTTATTTATAAACGTTATCGAGCACCCTTATTGACTGGCTGGTATCAAAGAATCGGGACTATGTACAAGGGTTTCAAGAGGCTGGTGCGGATCATGATTAATCTAGGAGAAATTCCCGTGAAGGGATCGATCGTGATTGATGGATGGAATAGCCAAGAAAAATGGCACAAAATCGGGGGAGAAGATATCTGTGTCATTTTAGATAGTTGGAGGTCAAGTTGACTGAGGTCAACCCTCGAAGGCCTGTGATTGGCCCATCTCAGCCGCATAAAGACAAAACAGGCTGATTTATTAAAGAATAAATGATTAAAAATAATAAATGATTTATTTATTTTTGAGTATAAAATAAAAATGTTTATTATTTTATGTAGTATTTTATTATGATTTTTATTTATTTTTTGGTGTATTTTTTATAAGTTTATTTTTAATGGCTTATTTATATGTATATTTACTTGTGTTTTGTACATTTTTATTTTTATTTTGTATATTTTATTTTATTAATTTATTTTTTTATTTTATTTATTTGTAACTTATTTTTGTGACTATAAATATATTTTTATTTTATTTTTATGATGTTATTTGTACACTTAAATAAATAAGTATGTGTATTATATAGGTATTTTACCTATGTTTTATGTTCATCTTTTTATTTTAAAGGATTTTAATGAGTTTTATTCTAGTTTTGTATTAATAAAATCTATATAATATCTAAATTATTAGGAAAATATAAAAGAATAAAGAATTAAAGAATATGTTTCCCCTTTTATTTATATACATGTATAACATAGGTATTTTATCTATGTTTTCACATACTTTTATTTTATTTTCCTTTTCCTTTTTGGTTTTATTTTAATTTTAATGTATACATTTGTTATGGGTAAAATGGGACTGCCCCCTTGAGGGGGAGCTAACTTGGCTCCCCGCGTCCCATTTTCTCCATTTTTTTGAAAAATTCTTCTGTGGATTTTCATCAATATATCACTATATTATTCTGTTAAAATTTCGTGTGAAAAAGAGACTCCTATGGCCTCCATCCAGACAGGGTCGTTTTTAGCAATTCTGTTACCATTAAAAAATGACCGTCGGGATGGAGGCCGTAGGAGTTTCTGTTTCGTACGAAATTTTAATAGCATGATATAGGGATATAGTGATGAATATTCACAGAAGAAATTTCCAAAAAAATAAAAAAGTGGGGAAAATGGAGTGGGGGGATCCAAGTTAGCTCCCCCTTAGGGGCAGCCACATTAGACCCATTTATTATAGATAATGTTTACAAAATTATTAAATTATGAATTTGTAAAAGTAATTAATATTGAATAAATTGAATATTTTAATCGGTAGAATGTACAATAGGGGCCCATAACCTAACTTCTACACAGTAACTCCAAAAAATATAAAACCACCACCATTAAATAGCTCGTGAAAAGTTATGTAAAATTAGAGGTGATTTTGATATGTTTTGAGTTTTTATTGAAAAGACATGGATCTGTGAAGTTTAGTTTTTGGCTTTTTATATTGTGTATAAAATGCACACTATGTTTTATTTTTGTACAAACTCAATTTTGCATTTGTATTTGCATTGTTATCTATAAATTTCATGTACAAAGTTTATTCATTTGAAGAATAAATAATAAAGAATAAAATATGTGTTAAAATGAATAAATAAAAGAATTTGAGTTTTATTGTATTTTTGGCCCTTATCTCCCCCTATTTTATTCCTTGTCGACCGAGTCATTTCTTGCCTTGGTCTCGGAGTTTAGGGTCATAAAATATTTTCAATATTTTATTCTTTTTTTCTTTTCTTCTCTTTATTCTGTAATTTTGGTATTAGAAACCTTATTTTATACACAAATAATACAATAAATAATGAATGCTATTATGCATAATTGATGCTATTTTCAAGCATTAGCTAGGGTTTTTAAGGCCAAATTGATAGAATAAAGGTGATGAAATGGGGATTCATCTGTGTTGGGTGGGAAAGGGAGATGAGGAGGTAAGGTGGAGTGGCACTCAATATAAATTAGGTAAACAAAATGGGTATAATGTAAAAGAACATAATGGAATCCAAATGGTTTTAACATGCAAATGAATGCGGGTTAACCACATAGTCTGTAGGATAATGCTTAGCAAGTTTATGGGGTCAATGGGGGGAAACTAGGTTGTTTCAAAGGTTGTGGAGGTAATTAACAAAGATTATAAGGTCTGCCGGGTAAAATTCCTTTTTTAAAAAAAGAAACATATAATCATTGTGATATGCACCATCGACAATTTCAAGTATAAAAAATAATTTGATAACAAATAATATCAGCATTACATATTTAACAACAAATGGTATAGTGGTGGTTTTTTTAAAAGTGACATTATAGACCTATTTTGTTGTAATGGGTACACATATATTGATGGTCTAGAGAGATGGAACTTACTATCATCAATTTATTCCCAATGATGGCTAGTTGCAATGTAGTTATGATGTGCACTAGATGATTACTTACAACGTTTAGTTTTGGCAGATTAATGATATAGGGAAAGAGATTACATCAAACTTTTTAGTCGTAATGATAAATGTTTTATTTAGGATGAAATAACCCCAGCCAATAATTATTAGCCACGTTTTCACATTTTTTTCAATTAACAAAAATATAAAAATAACAAAAAAAATAAAATTCCAAAAATAGAAAAAAATACTAAAAAATAAAATATTTTATTCTGCACGGATGTAGAGAGCGGGCAAAGAGTGATAACTTCTCCTTGGTGAACAGGTCTGCACCCAGTTTGGGTTGAATGCAAACAAGATCCAACTGATATGCTATTAGAATAGCAAAATCATATTATGAACATCAGATTTGATCACAATGGCATTGCAAAAACACATCCGATGCAATGTATTTCATCATTCAAAAAATGAAACCTAAGATCTAATGGTGCAAACTCACTATATATTTTTGAACTATTCAAGGGTCAAATTCGCTTTTTGGATGACCCCGATCGACCCAAATCAAGTCTGATTTCTGTCAAAAACAACATGTATCAACTTATTCAGGATTTAAGCTATAACTACAACACGTCAAAAGAATTAACACTAAAAACATCCCAAGCATAAAAAATAACATTATTATAATTCCCACCCAAAATGCTTAAGTTCAAGTAATAATCCTCACTACTTATAACCCACACACATACTTCATGGGTTTTAGTATTAGCTATGTGAGCTCAGGACGAACCATTCCTACAATAAATATTAGTATAATATTTAATTATATCAATAAAGATTATTGATTTATTTCATTCATTGTCCGAGATTAAATGAATGAATGTACTTATAACGTCCCTTATTACAACTACGATTATGTACCATGGCCATCTTAGTGATCATACAGTTGTTGATTCAATGGTTGAATCATAAAGGCCGGTGCTTGAATGATATCTAAAGAGTTATATTGAAGACTCATCAAGCACTATCAAATGATTGTTAAGATATGACTCCAGCTTGAGAAGGAGATGCCAATCCCTCTCTAAAGGCCGATATCTAAACTACATCTTGATGCAAGTCCTCTACATAGGAATAAAGATTAGGAGGTGTCGGATAATGATAAATCGCCTTTATTCTTTTATTTTAGCTTCATTTTCGTAGTCAAATACCTGTAAATACCCACTAATTTCAAGAATTTACCATTTTGTATGCATTTGTTAAATATGCATTTTTAACACTTTTTATAGATAAATAAAAGAATAAAGAAGAAAAGAAAAAGAAAATAAAATAAAGAATGTATTTATGCAATAAATACAGACTGACTCGAACCCCGACAGAAGGTCGACTTGACCTGATCGATCAGGAATAAAGTAAAGGGAGATATGGTCTTTCATTCAAAAATCCAAAAATATTTTGTAAATACTCTTCCCTGTATATTTGTACAAAAATCAAACTATTTTATTTGTACATAAATTGACCTCAAATTAATTATTTTTTTAAACAAAAGTTATAAATAAAAATGTGTTGTAAATAATAAAAATACTTGCAAAATAAAATAATGTACATATTACAAATAATCACACTCAGAAAAAGCCGCAAAGCGATAATTGAAATACCAATTCCGGCTCCATACAAACTCAAATTGAATCAAACTCACTTCTATTATACTTTAAATTGAATTATCTTTCAAATGCCTATGGTTTCATAATTTTTGGGGTTACGGTTGAAAAGTCGATTTTCTGGGGTGTTTTGTGCAGTTTCACCAATATTTATTGTACATATTTATTCATATTTATTTTTCTTATACATAATGTATATAATTGTAAATATTATTTTCATAAAAAAATAAAAAATGTAAATAAAAAATAATAAAAAAAGATATAAAATTATTTCGTTATTTGTACAAATGTATATTGTATTATATGTACATAATAGTTGTATACAACTAACTTCCTTATATAAAAATCACAAAAAATAAAATATCTAACATTAATTAATTAATTTAATTTAATTACGAATTTTATATCTATATTTAATTATTTAATTCATTATTTGATTTAAAAACATGCCTTGAATATAGGATTTTATTCCATACTTTTAATTGCCACCATTAAGGTGGCTAATTAATTTTTGGAAATTATTTATGTTATTTAATTTATGTAGTTTCGAAATTCGTAATTAATTAATTAATTAATTAATTTTATTATTTTATTAATTTACCTAATAAACACCTTCCTTAAGTGTATATACCTTCCTTTTTTATTTTTATTCTCTTTTTAATGGGTTCCTCCTCCTTCTTTCATTCTTTGATCAATATTTGGTGGAGTGGAGCCAGATCTCCGAAAGTCGTCTTGTTGAAGAAGGGTGCCCAGCCTCCGAGCCATCCGGTGACAGCGCGTCGGCCTTCGTCGAGGCCAGCACGGTATTTCCGACCCCAAGGTGAGATCCATTTTATTTCTTACCTTTTTCTCTAGGATAAATCGTAGGTCGCATTTTTGCTCCCATTTTATTAGTCTTTATATCTTAAAAATCCCAAAATTTCACCTTATCACATTTCCGCCTCGAGATCGATTTTTCATCTCATCTCGCGATCTCCACATTTCTTTTTCTACCTCACATAATCTTCCACCTCCAGTCACGCACGGTGACCAGAGCCACTGATCCATTCTTCCGCATCGCAAGATCCAACCCATTCACCAATACCATTTGTTTATAAATAAAAAAAATAAAAAATCTAATATAGTTGTTCCTGATCTCTAACCTTTGTTTTGCAGGAATAAAGAATATATATATAATTATTTTTCTTATTTCTCTAACATTTATTTTTGTAGGAAAAATAAAAAAAATGTTTTTGTCTCCTTTTCTAACCTTTGTTTTGCAGGAAATTTTTAAAATAAATATTTTTCTGTCGCTGTTTGCATCTTCTGTTTCAAAAAAATTAAAAAATTCACTTATTTCCACTTTCTGTTTACTATTTTAAAAAAATTAAAAAACAAAAAAAGAACAAAAAAATCACAACAGGCCGCGGAGTCGTCACCCCCCGTCGCCCACCATCCACACCGCCACTGCCAAGGCGGCGCGTCTCCACCGCGCAAGGCAGCTCTGTGATATGTCCGCTGCCAGGCCCACAACGTCGTCCCTCCCCTCCGTTGTACGCCCCTCCTCCAGGCGGCGCTCCCGTGCCTGCATTCCGTTGAAGTATCTAGCCCGTGACTTCGAACGCCGCATGAGCCGCAGTGCCGCGACCCCGACGCCATCACCGCGACGCCGCGCTGGCGCCATTCGACCATCACCGCCCAGGACCCCCCGCTAGCCCGCAAAGACGCCCCTCCCGCAACGCCTGCGTGCTCCTCCGTGCACCGTCTCCGATCCACCACAGCCCTCACCCGCCGACTACGCCCGCCGACCTCGTGGCCCCCTCTAGAGTATTACGCCGCTCTGGCCCTTCCCATCCGCCACGGCCTGTGCGCCCCGCACGCCCCCCTCCTGGTTGATTGAAGACAAAGGCGGTGCCCCCTCTCCCATCTTTGAGAAGGATCCAATCAACATGAACCCTAGGATGACATTTTTAAAATAAAATATTAGATAAATTGCAGATCCACCCCTGGAAGTTGTCCAATTTACAAAGAAGCCCTTGCTCCAAATTGAAGGTCACGTGCACCGCACATGCTACTTGGGAAATTTGCGACTAAGCCCCACCTTTTATTTATGTTTATATTCTGTCCAGAACTTTCAATAATTGCATTTTATTCCATGGTGTCCAAACTATTTTTTTGCATGTTCTTTTTGATGGAATAAATGTTTTTATTACTCGAAAAATTCTTAAAAAATTGTGTACACTCATGCTATGTTTTTTACATTGAATAATTTTTTCATAGCATTTTGATGACTTTTTATATTTTTAAAAATTCAAAAACAGTGATTTTTTACTGTCTGAAATTAGAAAATTCATAAAAATTCTAAAATTTGTTTAAAAATTCCAAATAAATTAGTGTAGATATTTTTTTATTGTTTCTTAATTTATATCCAATTTTTATGCTTAGATCATTTATAAAAACCAAAAAATTACGAAAAATGAAAAATCTTAACAAAAAGTATAAAACTCTACAAAAATCAAAAAATTATGATTCCAGTCTCTGTTTGTAGATATGTATTTGTAGTTTATTTAAAAATAATTTCCAGGAGTATTGGGCCCTTAAATTAATTTTAAGTTGCAAAATACCCTTAGTTGTGCACTATTTCCCTTATTTTCTACTATTTGATTTTTACAAAATCACGAAACCATCAGAAAATTTGAAACATGATCAGAAATATTTTAAAACTCATAAAACACAAAAATATTTTCTTTTTAATTTTATGAGTATTTTTATTAATCTGAAAAATACAAAAAAGTTTTGGTGTTGTGTGTTTTTATTCCTTTGTGCTTGTTTTGAAAAAAATAAATAATAAAAAATAAAAACCACTAAAAATTTAATTTCGAAAATTGACAACATAGTTTTTAAATCGTGCTCCTTGTGTTTGACCCTGGTCTCTATACCAGGTAAATAGAATAGAGAAACCTCTTACATTTGCTTTGATTGATTTTTTTCTTAAGTGGTTAAAACATTTTTTTTCTGTTGACTGATTCGAGTGGTTGAGAACAACGGCAATTGTGATAATTATTTTAATCAGTCTTAATCGCATCGCAATCCGTGTCATCAGAATGGCACCGTTGTTGGGGAGCACATCTTTATTGTCATTTTTCAGTTTCATTCTTTATCTCTACTTATTATAACTGCCATCTGACCATCTCTTGTTTCTCTTTTTTTGCGAGGAACCACCGTGGATACGACTTGGACTCTTTGGAGGGACCAGCATAGGAAGAGGAGCAGAAGATTGACATTTTATTTAGATATTTTTTGTGAATAATTGTAATAATTTAGACTTTGAACTGTAGTTGGACTTGGACATTTTGAGGTATGTTTCATCAAGTGCCGGTGCACTTGGGGGACCTCACCATTTTTTTCCCGTGTTTTGTTTTCTCGCTTTTATTTTTTATTTGTTTCACGTGGATTTTTTATGCTTGAGCCACTAGATATAGGTTTCTATTTAATTGAGCAAGGTATCATTAGGTCCAAAGCCCCTAATAGAATACCTATTCCGATAGAACTCGCTTGGACTTAGACAAATCAATCTGTGCTTCACGATAATAGAAGTTTATGTTTAGGACGGTTCTCGCATTGCATTCATATAGAGTATATTAATTTTTCTGTGCGGATCATATTACATGTAGAGTGTTGGAGTCAGACACGCACCTCTATCTCTAGCATTTGCATCCATATTTTCTCGTGCATTGTCTTTTCCGTTTTCCACCTCTGTTTTATGGATATAGTAATATAGGAAATCAGAAAGGTCATTAGGCATATTTTTTGAAAATTTCCAAAAAAATAAAAAAATCAAAAATTAAAAATTGGGATTGCTAATTGAACTTGATCCTTAAAATCAAACGTAATTAATTCATACCATTGTTTTGAGAGAGCAACACCCTCATTGTTTGCGCTTTTAATTGTTCGCGTACACACTAAGGAGTAGTGCCCAAATCCTATTAAAAGCCTCCTAAGTGTTTGTACAATTTTTATTTGATCACTAAACTCTAAAATTGAAAAGATAAAAGGATAGATCTCACGATCTTCACGTTGTGTAGAGTTGGTGAATCATGGGTTTGCATTATGTTTGTATGTCTTTGGTGTGGGTCGGTTACGTTCATCTTCCCGAGATCATTAGCAGTCACCTTCTGTCTTCCTTCCCACCTTCTATCTCTCTCTCTCTCTCTTCTATCCCACCCTCCCTCCCTTCATGATGGGTCACACTCCATTTCAGCCGAATTTGTGGCTTCTTCATTTCATGCCCATCATTCCCGTCTACTCTCTTGGGAGGTCGAGTCTCCGACCGACATCCCATCTCCCTCCCCATACCTACATTCCCATTTGGGACATGTTGTGAGTAACACACGAGGAGACTGGATTGACCAAATAAAAGACCCGAGCAATTACCTTGCTGAGATGAGAGTGCATTCCATAAGCGATCATATGGAGCAGTTGCAAGCTTTAGATGAGATCTATCCTGGGATGATGGATGAGATCATGAAGCACAATCCGCTTCTACTTTGAGTCCCTTCATTATAGATTTAGAGTTCATTGATCTACTGCCAAAGTTTTCAGGGAAGTGCATGAGGAACCTTACTTGCATATCGATGAGTTTGAGGATATTTGTGGATCACGATTATATTCTGATATCACTTCTGAACCTTCCCATTTACCTTCAGAGTAGAGCCAAGAGTTCGCATAGACGATTGGGAAGGAAGTTCGCTACGTGGGGAGATTTACGATCATTATTTTTGCAGAGATTTTACCCCAGCGTGGACGAGTGATATTGCGGTCTTGTATTCGTGATTTTTCATTTGACCCTCAGGATCCATTGATACATTCATGGTTGAGGTTATGTGATCTTTTGAGGCGATATCCAGATCATGGATTATTGATGACTGACTTTATCCACATCGTCATGAGGGGGAGGACTGATGAATCTCCATTTCATCACGTTTATTCTATCATTTTGGCCTCAAAAACTCCAGCAAATGCATGTAAATAGCATCAAATTGTACATAATAGCATTCACCATTCATTGTATTAATTATACATTAAATACTATGCTTAATGCCAAAATTATAGAATAAAGAGAAGAAAAAAAGGAATAAATTATTGAAGATATTTTATGACCCAAACCCCGAGACCAAGGCCAGCATGGAATTGGTCAACAAGGAATAAAGTAGGGGGAGATAAGGGCCAGTATACAATAAATACCTCATTTATTTATTCATTTATTTATGTATTTTTGACACCTATTTTGTACATAATTATTTATTCATCAAATAAAGAAACTTTGTTCATGAAAGTTGTAGATAATAATTTAAATAAAAATACAAAATTGAGTTTGTGTAAAAATAATGCTCAGTGTACAGTTTATACACAGAATAAAAAGCCAAAGTCTCAACTTCACAGACCCATATCTTGCAAAAAAAACTCCAAATCACCCAAACTCACCTTTAATTGTATATAGCTTTCCAAGAGCTATTTAATAAAATTGGTTTCATAATTTTTGGAGTCCATATGCAAAAGTTAGGTTTTTGGCCCTCCTTGTACATAGTATTGATTAAAATATTCCATTTATTCATTATTCATTATTGTAACAAATTTATATTTTTAGAATTTTGTAAATAATGTATATAATGCATGTACATATTAAAAGTAAAAGAAAACCAAAAAGAATTTATAAAATAAAATAATTCTATAAAATTCATAGACAAAATACCTATGCTATCCATCTATATATAAATAAAAAGGACTTCATTCTTTTATTCTTTTATATTTTTATAATAATGAAAATAATACATATAACTTATTAAAAATACAAATCCAAAATAAAAATCAAGAAAATACAATAAATAAATTAAGTATACAAAATACATAGGTAAAATACCTACAAGTATACTTACATATGCATATACCTATTTATTTAAAAATGTAAATAAACTCCTAAAAATTAAATAAAAATACCTTTATACTCACAAAAATAAATTATAAATTTATAAAATAAGCCAATAAAATAATAAAAGAAAATAAACAAACTAATAATAAAATACACAAAAATACATGTAAATACATACATATACACATTATTATATTAAAACCATAATAAAACACTTCGAAAAATTCAATAAAAATCACAAATAAATACTACATGAATAAATACACATTTTTTATGTTTTAAGAAAATTCTAATAAAATCATTTACTATGGTAAATAAATCGATGTAGGCTCAAATTTCCTGTTTTGTCTTTTAGCGGCTGACGTGGACCAATGGGGCGCCGGCCTTCGTTGGCCCCCTGGTCAACTGTCCCATCCCAGCTCTGGCGTTTCTGAACCATCTTTTTCCCGATTTTCATCCCTTTTTTACGGCCATCCCGTCCATCGATCGAGTTCGCTTCCTTCACACGAATTGCTCTCTGATTATCCATGATGCCCGCCAATAACTTGGATCGATCAGATACTCATTGTATTAAGTAATAATCGCCGGTCAATAAGGCTTCATGCCAATGTCTATAAATAAGTAGCTCCACCTCCTTCCTCGAATTTGGCCAGTTTTAATCCAACCTTAAGCCTTGATTCCATTCCTGGGACGTTCCTCGTGACATGGGGAGTGCTCCAGCGTCTCGAATCGGCCGGAGGAAGGGTAGTTTTGTCGCGGCGGAGCTCCGGCGTCCGCCCTGCTCCCTGGTGGCCCCCAGGTATAAGAGCTGCTCCTTTTATCGCTTTTTAGTTAGTTTTTCATGTCAGCTTTTAATTCCAGCAGTTAGATTAGTCTTTAGTTAATCCCTTTAGCGTAAAATCAAAAATCCGAAGTTCGTCGGAGCTCAGCTCCGGTGACTCCTTCACTGTGTTCTTGACTGTATCCGACCACCATTCGCATCCAATTTCATTCCCTATCGCTTTCTCCATCGAACACACATCTTTGTCCAACCCAGGACCTTCGGTCTTGGCGAATCGGAGCTCCTCCTCCGCCCTTCACCGGAGCTCCTCCGCCGCACCTCATCTCGCTGTGTAGCTTCAAAACCCCGGGTCGAGGAGGTAGCCCTCTCTCCCCCGGTTCTTCCTATGCATGTCCAACGAGGAAAGAAGCCCATCTGGGCTCAATTCAACCCAGGAACAGGGTCCTGGAGGTCTTGTTCTTCTTCGACTTCGTCCGACCACCTCAGACCTCCAGGAGCCATGATGAGACCTTCGGGAGATGCGGAAGGTCTCCAGCTACGAGCAGAGCGCGTCAGAGGCGAGGGAGATGCCCGGAGAAGCCGACGCTGCATGATCGAAGCTCGCCAGAGGCGAGCTTCTTCCCTGTTCCTCCAAGCACCTCCAGCACCGTCAGATCAAAGGAGTCGGCCCAGATCGAACCAGCGCCATCAGATGAAGCGCCGCATCGACCATCCGATCAGCGAGGCTGGTCTAATCTCCGCCGTCATCTGCGAATCGTCATCGACCGACAGGAGCACGACGCATGGCAAGTGGAAGCAGTCCAACCGTTGGATCGCACGCTTATTAGGGGTAAATTTCAGATTCAACCCCCCGCCTTTTTGTATTTAGGTTTTAATGCTATAAATAAAAATTCCTGTTGTAAATAAATTGTATAAATTACAGAAGGACCCCTGGAGTTTATGTATTTACATTTTAGTCCCTCTGCGCCTCACGTGCAGACCCCACGTGAGACGCGTGAAATTTTCATGTAAACCCCGCCGGGTTTCAGTAATTGTAGAATGGCCCTGAAAATAAAATTAAACGTTCATTTTTATTGTAATTTTTGCACGGATGCCCCTACCACTTATTTTAATTGCAAAAATACCCCTGCCATGCCACTTATTTTTACATGCTTTGTCCATTTATTGTGTGCTTCATATTTCTTTGAAAAATTTTGCAAAAATAGACATAAGCTCCTGTTATCCTACCCTTGCACGCTATATTTTTAGTTTTTAATTTTGTAGCATTTTTGCATTTATTAAAAATAAAAAACATGCCTTTTATTTACTGTTTAATTCATAAAATACCAAAAAAAATATTAAAAGACCTCTAAAAATTCCAAAAAATTCCCTAGCATGTATTTTGACCTATTTTAGTGTCAGCCCAAAAATCCCTAAAAATCTTAAAAGGAAAACCTAAAAAATTAAAAAATACACAAAAACTTCAAAAAAATATATAAAATTAAAGAAAAATCAAAAAATGTAAACTCAGTTCCTATTTCTTATGTCTTTTACTATCTTTATTAAAAAAATAGTGTGGAAAAGTTTTTTGGCTGGTTGCTATTTTTGATCCCTATTTTACTTACAGCTAGTACCTATTTCACTGTTTTCCCCTATTTTAGCATTTAAAAATACCAAAAACAATTTAAAAAATACCCAGAAATCACCAAAAAAGTAAAAAATGATGAAAATACCAAAACGACTTTATCTCTGAATTTTTGACTATTTTTGAGTATTTTTATAAATATTCTAGCACCCCTATATATATATCCCCCTGGTCTAAAGAAAATAAAAAAAATTATATATAAAAATATATATCTATGTATACACACACATATATATATATATTTATTAATATACAAAATCCTAAAAAAAAGGAAAAAAAATTATTATTATTTATACATATATATATTATATGTATTATAAGCTATATACTCATCCTCTATGGGTATACATATATTTATATATTCATATTCTATAAATTATATATATATATATTACCTAATTATATAAAATAATAATAATAATAAAAAGAATAAAAAAAATAAAAAAATATATAAAATTCAAAAGCCCACAAAAATAGGCTTCACACATGATGACTTTGTGATAGATGCACATTGTAGGCTTATGCATTTTTGTATTGCTCTCTGTGGTTCGACCTCTACATGCTTGTTCCCTATACATTCTATGGTAGAGTAATAAATATTAATTCACATTTTTGGACTTAATTTCTTCATTCTTTTATTGTGGGTTAATTGCTGATCAACCCATGTTTGGTGAGCGGTCGCCTCAGCGACACTTGATACATATATTATTGTGACCCTCGCTAAATGTGCCACTTGACTACACTGGTCTTGCATCCTAGGATAGGTAGCTACACTGGCTACCGTACATTCTTCTCTTCACCCCCTCCTCTTGAGCTGGTTGCCACTTGAACTTAGAAGGGAATACCCTGCTCCTCGAGGAAAGAGCTGTTGGATTGGGGAATCATTGGGTTGTCATTCTGGAGAAGTCAGTTCCTTTGTCATCCCAGTTGGGGAGAGCCACTATCACTTACACTGTAAAGTCAGCTTCATAGTTATAAGGGTTTGCGTATGATGTAGATCGGTTCTGACCAGGCTATTGAGGTGGGTTGAACCGAGTTCTGTGACTATCGAAGGCTGTTGTATTTTAGAGCTGGTTCCCGACTAGGATCCACACACATTTTGTGCCTTAGTGCCCCGTTCTACCTATCTGCTCCCTGTGTTCGACCTCTACAATACTTGCACCTATACACATCTTGTTGTAGAGTTATAATAAATTTTAACTCCGCACATTTACTTTCATTGCTTGATATATTTGTCGTGGGTTAATTGTTGATTAATTCGGGTTTCGTGAGCGGTCGCTCAGCGACACTGTAGTCCCGCCTTGTGTGGACTATTTTGACCCTCGCAAAATCTGAGTTTTCAAATGGCGCCGTTGCCGGGGAGCTCCAAATTCAGATTTACACCCAAGGTCTGACACCCAAGGTCTGACATCTGATAACCTGCACATTTAGCGAGGGTCACAATAATATATGTATCAAGTGTCGCTGAGGCGACCGCTCACCAAACATGGGTTGATTTTTAATAAATGAAAAAATGCTATAAAATTAAAAACTAAAAATATAGCGTGCAAGGGTACGCTAACAGGAGCTTATGTCTATTTTTGCAAAATTTTTCAAAGAAATATGAAGCACACAATAAATGAACAAAGCATGCAAAAATAAGTGGCCTAGCAGGGGTAATTTTGCAATTAAAATAAGTAACAGGGCATCCATGCAAAAATTACAATAAAAATGAACGTTTAATTTTATTTTCAGGGCCATTCTACAATTACTAAAACCCAGCGGGGTTTACATGCAAATTTCACGCGCCTCACGTGGGGTCTGCACGTGAGGCGCAGAGGGACTAAAATGTAAATACATAAACTCCAGGGGTCCTTCTGCAATTTATACAATTTATTTACAACAGGAATTTTTATTTATAGCATTAAAACCTAAATACAAAAAGGCGGGGGGTTGAATATGAAATTTACCCCTAATAAGCGTGCGATCCGACAGTTGGTCTGCTTCCACTTGCCACGCGTCGTGCTTTCTGGATAAGCGTGCGATCTGACAGCGCTGGTTCGATCTGGGCCGACTCCTTTGATCTGACGGTGCTGGAGGTTCTTGGAGGAACAGGGAAGAAGCTCGCCTCCGGCGAGCTTCGATCGTGTAGCGTCGGCTTCTCCGGGCATCTCCCTCGCCTCTGACGCGCTCTGCTCGTAGCTGGCGACCTTCCGCATCTCCTGAAGGTCTCATCATGGCTCCTGGAGGTCTGAGGTGGTCGGACGAAGTTGAAGAAGAACAAGACCTCCAGGACCCTCTTCCTGGGTTGAATCGAGCCCAGATGGGCTTCTTTCCTCGTTGGACCTGCATAGGAAGAACCGGGGGAGAGAGGGCTACCTCCTCGACCTGGAGTTTTGAAGCTACACAGTGAGATGAGGTGCGGCGGAGGAGCTCCGGTGAAGGGCGGAGGAGGAGCTCCGATTCGCCAAGACCGAAGGTCCTGGGTTGGACAAAGATGTGCGTTCGATGGAGAAAGCGATAGGGAATGAAATGGGATGCGAATGGTGGTCGGATATAGTCAAGAACACAGTGAAGGAGTCGCCGGAGCTGAGCTCCGGCGAACTTCTGATTTTTGATTTTACGCTAAAGGGATTAACTAAAGACTAATCTAACTACTGGAATTAAAAGCTGACATGAAAAACTAACTAAAAAGCGATAAAAGGAGCAGCTCTTATACCTGGGGGCCACTAGGGAGCAGGGCGGACGCCGGAGCTCCGCCGCGACAAAACTACCCTTCCTCTGGCCGATTCGAGACGCTGGAGCACTCCCCCTGTCACGAGGAACGTCCCAGGAATGGAATCAAGGCTTAAGGTTGGATTAAAACAGGCCAAATTCGAGGAAGGAGGCGGAGCTACTTATTTATAGACATTGGCATGAAGCCTTATTGACCGACGATTATTACCTAATCCAATGAGTATCTGATCGATCCAAGTTAATGGCGGGCATCATGGATAATCAGAGAGAAATTCTTGTGAAGGAAGCGAGCTCGATCGATGGACGAGACGACCGTAAAAAGGGATGAAAATAGGGGAAAAGATGGTTCAGAAACGCCAGAGCTGGGATGGGACAGTTGACCAGGGGGCCAACGAAGGCCGACCCCATTGGTCCACGTCAGCCGCTAAAAGACAAAATAGGAAATTTGAGCCTACATCGATTTATTTACCATAGTAAATGATTTTATTAGAATTTTCTTAAAACATAAAAAATGTGTATTTTCTCATGTAGTATTTATTTGTGATTTTTATTGAATTTTTCGAAG
The DNA here is from genome assembly GCA_037367405.1 of Ottelia alismoides. NCBI lineage: Eukaryota > Viridiplantae > Streptophyta > Magnoliopsida > Alismatales > Hydrocharitaceae > Ottelia > Ottelia alismoides. The sequence continues at coordinate 151,178 of JAZKJV010002567.1, read as the reverse complement.
TGTTTTATTATGGTCTTAATTTAATAATGTGTATATGTATGTATTTACATGTATTTTTGTGTATTTTATTTTTAGTTTGTTTATTTTCTTTTATTATTTTATTTGCTTATTTTATAAATTTATAATTTATTTTTGTGAGTATAAAGGTATTTTTACTTCATTTTTAGGAGTTTATTTACATTTTTAAATAAATAGGTATATGCATATGTAAGTATACTTGTAGGTATTTTACCTATGTATTTTGTATACTTAAATTATTTATTGTATTTTCTTGATTTTTATTTTGGATTTGTATTTTTAATAAGTTATATGTATTATTTTCATTATTATAAAAATATAAAAGAATAAAAGAATAAAAGAATGAAGTCCTTTTTATTTATATATAGATGGATAGCATAGGTATTTTGTCTATGAATTTTATAGACTTATTTTATTTTGTAAATTCTTTTTGGTTTTATTTTACTTTTAATATGTACATGCATTATATACATTATTTACAAAATTCTAAAAATATAAATTTGTTACAATAATGAGTAATGAATAAATGGAATATTTTAATCAATACTATGTACAAGGAGGGCCAAAAACCTAACTTTTGCATATGGACTCCAAAAATTATGAAACCAATTTTATTAAATAGTTCTTGGAAAGCTATATACAATTAAAGGCGAGTTTGGGTGATTTGGAGTTTTTATTTGCAAGATATGGGTCTGTGAAGTTGAGACTTTGGCTTTTTATTTTGTGTATAAAATGTACACTGAGCATTATTTTTTACATGAACTCAATTTTGTATTTTTATTTACATTATTATCTACAACTTTCATGAACAAAGTTTCTTTATTTGATTAATAAATAATTATGTACAAAATAGGTGTCAAAAATACATAAATAAATGAATAAATAAATGAGGTATTTATTGTATACTAGCCCTTATCTCCCCCTACTTTATTCCTTGTCGACCAATTCCATGCTGGCCTTGGTCTCGGGTTTGGGTCATAAAATATCTTCAATATTTTATTCCTTTTTCTTTTCTTCTCTTTATTCTATAATTTTGGCATTAAGCATAGTATTTAATGTATAATTAATACAATGAATGATGAATGCTATTATGTACAATTTGATGCTATTTACATGCATTTGCTGGGGTTTTTGAGGCCAAAATGTTAGAATAAAGGTGATGAAATGGAGATTCATCACCCCCCTATACTTTCCTTTGCTAGTCCCTAGCAAACACTTATGCAATAAGTACAAAAAGAATAAAGAAAAGAAAAGGGAGAATTAAAGAAGGATAGAGTGAATAAGGGTGCTTTCAGTGCAATGCATGTCTTTATAAAATCTGAATTTGGAGCTCCTGTCAGACCTTGGGTGTAATTTGGAAATCCAGGCGATACACAAGGCAGTTGCAGACTGGGTTTTTGGCTTTAATCCTTAGGGGGTCGCACTCGCTCAAGGGAGTAGGGCTTGGTGACCACTGATGACTCTCTGTTGTGTAGAGCATCGACCCTGTCCGAAGTATTGAGCATAGGCCACGCCTTCACGGGGGTGTCTGTCTCATTGTCCTGCGTCCGAGTAGGTTCTTGCACGCTCATGGGTGATTCCGTTGCGAGCGAGAACCGAAGTATTGGTTTCGCCTATCGGCTTCCTCTCTCTTTTCTTTGGATGAGTAGGGATCCAGGAAGGGTTACGAGGACTCCAAAAAGTACAGACTACACGTTACACAAGAGGAGGACAAGTACGGGATAATCTTCCGGCAGTACTCTCTCTCCTATAGGGTAGCGTACTAAGGACTTGTTATAAGATATGCCTGAAAATCACAACTCTAAAAATGAAAAGATAATAAATAGCCGAGCTTTCACGGCTTCACATGGCGTGAGTTGGTGAACCCGATTTTGTATTGTGTTTGTATGGATCTAGATTAAGGTTCAAAGATCAAGTCCCGCGCATTTGCGCACATTTTGTTTCTTCCGCTCAACCGAGCCTCTCTACTGTTTTACACTCCTTTTATTCCTCGTTGACCACCGTATCTTTCATCCAACATCCGATCCTCTCTTGTACTTCGCGAAGTTGATCCATGGATGGTTTCTGTCGGGACCATGCCGACACCCACATCGATTCCATGGACTCAACTCCGCCAATAAGTTCGAGGCGATTCCCGAGAACCCGATCCGGACTTTGCGGATCGATCTCCAGACTCCTCGTTTTCTACCTTTCTCTTGGCCACCCAATAAACCGGGATCACTTTTGTCCCGCTTTCGTCGTTGTGAATTTACAGTCTACATCCTTTTCCATTCACAACATGCTGGGGTTGACCTGAATTCCAGCTTCATCACGACAGCTGAACATTAATTGCAAGTGATCTGATTCGGACCATCTCATTATGCAGATAGAAGACAGTGCGAGCCCTGGAGACTACTCCGGAGTTCATCTCGTCCGACTGAGACCCTGACATGGATCCAGGAGGAAAGGGCAAGGGTCAACAACCACCACAACCAGAGGGACAGTTGCCAGACCAGAACCAAGTCAATGCACAACTACTGGCGTCTATCCAAGCTATTCAGCAGCAGCTGACCGAGCAGGCCCTCACACAGACCGCATTCCAGGATATGTTGAATGACATGATGAACCGTGACGATGGAGGAGGAGGCAGAGGCCGAGGAGGCAAGGGAGGAGGAGGTGGAGAAGGTGGTGATGACCACAATGATGACCCAGAATTTTCACCACCACCAAAGCCGACACTCAAAGAAACATACAATCCGGGAGACAGCCAGATGACCGAGTGGATCCTCATCCCACCGGTACACGCTCACTTTGAGCTGAAGCCCCAGTTCATCGCCCTTCTCCCTGCATTCCATGGAAACACCAATGAAGAGCCGTACATTCACCTGCAGCAATTTTCCCGCATTTGCCGTACTACACACTATCCCAATGTCCCTCTGGACATTGTAAAGATGATGGCTTTCCCCTTCAGCCTACAGGACAAGGCCCTCTATTGGGTCAATCATTTAGGAAAGGTCGTGATGACCTGGGAGGAGTTGAAGTCCGCCTTCCTGCACGAGTATTACCCTCTCGGTCGGCTCATCCAGATGCAAGCCCGTATCAGTAATTTCTCCAAAGGAGCCCATGAGTCAGTACGCGAAGCTTGGGAGAGATTTACTGACCTGTAGGAGAAATGTCCCCACCATGAGATCCCTAAGACCAGCTTGGTCTGGCATTTCTTTGGGGGACTGAACATTGAAAGCCAAAGGCTCGTGGACGCAACATGTGGGGGCTCACATTTTAACAAGGATGAAGATGTAGTTTGGCAGATATTTGAAGAAATGACCGAAGGAGAGGCCGCCCTCTCTTCATCCAAGGCGTATCAGAAGCAGCCCCAGATACTCTAGAAGCAAGTGCACATGGCTGCATCCAAGGAAGCAGAGAGAGATGAGAGCTCCAACCTCATCATCATCGGGGTCCATCTCTCTAAGGTAGATATCATTGAGAAGCGATCACAGGACCTCGAGAAACTCGCTGTGATCGAGAAGAGGACCCAGAACTTGGACAAGCTAGATCAGATCAACAAGTACCTTGAACTGTTGGTCGTCACTATCAACTCTGTTCAGTCGGCTACACAACCGGAAGCTCCCGCTAAGAAGAAGGACGAGCAGCAACCGCAGCATCAGCCTCAGTCGAGCCAGCAGCCACCGGCAGTCCAGCACGTGTACTACGTGCAGGCGCCCGACCAGGGCCCGCCGCAGCAGCAGATGGTCGTGTACTGGTGATGAATACTCATTCATCACTCTTTATTCTTATATTTTAGCTACAAAAACCTTTGCAAATGCATGTATATAGTTGTCAATATAAATAATTACCAAAAGCATGCATTGTGTAAAAAGTAATAATTAGCATGTTTTTGTGCAAAAATAAAAGAATAAAGATCAAAAAGAAAAAGAGAGAAAATATTTAGAATAAATATTGAGCAACCTAACCCAAGGGAGGGCTCAGCATGGGCCTGACCGCATAAAAGCCAAAGTAGAGGGAGATAGGGGCTCATGTGTGTAAATATTTATGTAAATAAAATAAAAATATTTTCCTCCCAAAAATAGATTAAAATAGGTTTGTAAATATTTGTATATATTTAAATATAAAAACAAGATAAAAATAGAAAAATTAAAAAGAAAACAAAAACATCACTCATGTACATAGTCACCTTATATATAGTCCACTCATCCCTATTTATTTAGACTTATAAATAAATAAAATTAATTTCCAAAAATTTTATAAATATTCTATATGATATGGTGTAAATAAATAAAATAAATTAAAACAAAAACAAAATAAAAAGAACAAAATTAAAAATCCAAAAATACTTTGTAAATACACCATGTATATATATGTACATATCTATTTATTTCACGTATGTATAGAAATAATAAAAATAAAATAAAAATATCTTTTTATTCCTTATTTTATGACATAAATAAATAAAATATAAAATGGGAACAAAATTGTATAAAAACAACAAATTAAAAATCAAAATTAAAAACCCTATATTGTACATATACCTATATATCTATATAATGTAAATACCTTATTTTTATTTTGAAAAATTAATTAAAAATCACTAAAAAATAGAAAAAATTAAAACAAAAATATTTCATGTTTTGACTTTTTAATAAATCGGCCATTTACTATTTATTACCGATTTTGCAAATCTTTTCCAAATGGCCTCTTCCTATTGGTCTAGGGGATTGTTGACCGCCCGGTCAACTCCCCCCCAGGACCACTTCCCACGGGTATTAGGTGCCCGACCCGACTTCTCCCTAATTTCGCACCTAAACCCGATCCCTTCTCGCCTAAACCCCGGGTCCGATTCGTTCCTGCTATATCCGAGACCCTCGCCGGAGCCCCCGCCTCGAGATCCGCACATTCCATTGCCCTACCCGACCTCTTCTAGCCGGACCTGCACCCATACTTAAGCCGAGCTCCGCCACTCCATTTCCCATCTTTGGTTCATTCGCTCCACCCCCAGTGACCTCCAGTGCTCGAGTGAGAGTGACAGCTCGCTCTAGGTGCTGTCGCAGCGAGGAGAGGGCGTTCAGACCACTGATCCGGCGAGTCACCACCGCCGTGCTCCACCCAGAGCAGGAGCTCAAGCCTCGGACGTCGATGCTCCTTGAGGCGAGGACCCAGAGCTTCGCAAGCTCCTTCCCAGTCGAACCATCCACCCAGGTAGTCTAGATTTTTCGTCTTTTTCTTTAATTTTCGATTATCCCCAATTCACGCCGCCGTCGCTTTCTTTCGATTCCGACCACCTCATCTTCCCGTTCGATCATCGAAATCCACCTTCGCCTCCGCCTTCGTCCCGCGCACGTTCTGCACCCCTCCATTCAACCTAGCTCGCACAGGAGCTGGGGCTCGAGCTCCTCCGTCCACACCCTCGCCGGAGCTCGCCCACACCGACCCCCCGATCACTTTCACCACGTCTAACGGGGTCGAGGCACTTTGCCCTCGACCCGCGAGCTTTCTGTTGCATTTTGCAGAGTCATCCAAGCCCATCTGAAGGCTTGGACCATTCGGTCAAGTAGCTCCCCCTCCGCCGACCTCGCCGGAGCTCTCCAGGGCTCGGTTGGGTCATCGGAGGGCACCACTCGACGCGGAAGCCTCCCACGCACCTTCTCCGATCTTCAGCGAGCTTCCAGGAGGACACTAGCGCCGCCACGAGCCCGACGAAGTTCACCGGCGTCCAGTTCGTCCAGCATCCTCCGTCGTCGTCCGATCGCCTTCGACCTCCAGTTCGCATCTCGGCCGTCCATCTGAGGAGGTCCCGTCGCCGTCAGATCTTTGGAGAGGCGATCCATACCGTCCGATCAGAGGCGCCTTCCCACGCTGCTTCAGAGCCACTCGATCTTCCACGTGGCTGCGCTTGGACCGTCCGATCAGCATCGAAGACTCCTTCGTTGGGCGCCACCCGCATCTCAGCCGTCCATCCACCACGTGGCACCCATCCAGCCGTTGTCATTAATAAAAGGTAATTTACCCTTAGGCCCTTCCTTTTACTTTATTTCACGTTTAGTCTTGTAAATATATAGCTTAGTTGTTTAGTTTTTGGTACAATTGCACTGTGAACCCTGCACTTTATTTCATTCGCATTTATGCCCCTGTGTATGGTGTAGCACGTGCTTCGACACGTGGTTTTCTGGGCTATTTGCACTTTATTCTCTGTAGTTCTGGTTGTTTATGGAATGAATGAATACTTTTGGATTATTGCATTTATACCCCTATGCGTGAATTAATTGTGCATGTGCGCTTTTTATTGGGTAAATTACAAACAAGCCCTCGGACTTTTGGTACCTGTTACCAAATAGCCCCCAGAACTTGTTTTCCTTACATTTAGGTCCCTGAGTGCCTCAGGCACGTGCGAAGCGCGTGTTCTCCTGGGTATTTTGCACCGGACCCCCCAGAACTCTTGGTATTTGCACTCCGGTCCCTGTGCACAGAACCTAACTTTTATTTTTGAATAAAATAGCAAACCAACTCCAAATCCAATGAAAATTGGATACATGGCTCCTGCCATAGTGTAAAATTTTCTGGAATTTTTGGAGACATTTTTGTTTCGATTTGATATTTTAAAAATTCAAAAACATCAATTTTTGTTACTATTTGAATTTAAAATTCACAAAAAATATTAAAACCTATCTAAAAATTACAAAAAAATTACCTACTGTATCTTTTATTGTGCTTGATTTTCTAGCCAATTTTGGCTATTTTTCATTATATAAAACTCATAAAAATTGAAAAACACCTAAAAAGTCCTAAAAATTCTAGTAAATAAACTAAAAACCCAAAAATAATAATTTAGGTGCTCAAATTTTCCTTGTTTCTTTCTCTATACAGGAAAATTACCTCCAGGCTTATTGGGGATTTCTAGATATTTTATCTAGGTCCCTTAAGCTTGGCTGGACAGTACCTTCTTTTTCTTGCACTGTTTTATTTTTAGAAAATTAAATAAACATCAGAAAAATCCCAAAAATTCATTAAAAACAGTAAAAATTATAAAATACACAAAAATATTTTTATTTGAATTTTTGGTTGATTTTTAGTGCATGAAATAAATAGTTGAATTGCCTTGTTTTATTGTTTTCCTTGTTTTCTTAATTAACCAAAAATCCAAAAAAATATAAAAAGAATTAAAAACCACCAAAAATCCAGTCTTCCCACCACCACCCCTGATTCAAGAAGTGAACGGGGTATGGGCTAATGATGCACAACCGACCCGTCCTCCGAGACAACCCCAGGGTCAGCCATTTGCCAATCGGCAGTATCACCAACCTCAAGGTGGTCGTTTTGGACAATCCTCTCAGCAGCATCAGAAGTACCAGCAGCCTCCCCAGTTTGCACATCAATGGAGGCAGAATTTTCCATATCAGCAGCAGCCGCAGTACCGTCACCCACAGCCGTATCACCAGTACGCGGCTGCCCCTCTCAGCAATACCAGCAGTATCCTCCTCCCTCATACCAACAACTTCAACTTCCTGCACCACCGCAGCACCACCCGCAACAACCTCCCCACCCATCCAACCAACAACAGCGTGGTCTGCACGCTGAATCTTCTGAAGTATCCCCTGCGAACCCCACCATGGATTGTCTGGCCCAGCTTGTTAAAGGGCTAGCGGATATGACAAAGAGGCTCGATGACCTGACCGCCACCCGAACTACCATTCCGCCACAGGTCGAAGCCAACCCCAATAATTTCAAAAAGAAAGAGCAGGTAGAATGTGATGTCCTGTCCGTGTTTGGTAATGATATTACTGTTTATTCTAATGCTGTTACTCTCAGGAGCGGTAGGGCCTTGCCTCCGCCTGCTACCACAAGTGGGGTGAATAAAGAAACAGGTGGATCGTCATCTTCCGCATCAGCCGTGCCAGCTCCAGGGGCGGGTGAGGAGGAAGAAGAAGGAGAAGCCAGTCCAGCCGTCGTGCCATGTCAGCAGCAGCCTCAACAGAAAATACCAAAAAATCAGCAAAAATAAAAACAACAAAAAGAAGCTTGTAGCCGAAGCGAAGCCGCGCCAGCATTGGAGGAGCCGCCAGCAGCAGCCGATCCCTCGCTAACCGACGGAGCAGACGCTTTACTTTTTGATCGCCCTGCAGCACCAGCATGTCCAGATGCAGCTTGTACTCCTTTTTGTAGTTTTGATGTACAACATTCTATGGGCGATGATTTTGATGTAAATAAGAACTCTCATTTTCCTGCTAGTGATGCACATATTCCTTTTCCTCATGCAATACAAAAATCCAAAAAAATTGCAAAACGAAAAAAGGCATTGTCTGATCCAGGTGTTGTGGAAATTTTGGATAAAATGACTGTTGAGATTCCCTTGTTGAAGGCCGTGGAATACATGCCAGCTGTGAAGAAAGGACTGAAGGAGGCATGTACTAACAGGCGTCGCTCAACGCAAGAAAACAGACGCCAGCAAGTTGAGAGGCATGTCCTCACCTTGGCCACGGTAGCAGCTATCAGCAATCTCCCCCAGAAGAAGCAAGACACAGGAGCGCCTCTGATCAGTTGTGAGATTTTTGACCAGGTCTTCGAGCGCACTCTCTTGGATAGTGGATCTTCCATCAACCTTCTGCCCTCGTCCATCATGCAAGAATTTGGGCTGGGACCGCTCAAGCAGACACGCATGATCCTTCAGTTCGCTGACCGATCCGTCAAGCGGCCCCGATGTCTTTTGGAAGATGTTGTTGTTAAAGTGCAGGAAATGAAATTCCCAGCTGACTTTGTAGTCCTTGATATGGACTCGCCTGCACCTCTGCTCCAGACCCCTATCATCCTTGGCAGACCATTCCTCCGCACTTCAGGTGCCGTGGTTGATTACGGGTCTGGGAAGATCACTTTTAGCTCGAACACCCAGCGAATCACGATAAACATGAACAAAGAGCAGAATGCCACAACTGATGAGAGCCAGGCGGCATCAGAAGCAGACTGTGATTTTATTGCAGAGATCAGAGACTCAGCTTTATCATTGGATGATTCATGGACCCGAGAAATCCCCACTCTTGAGGAGGACTTGGAAAGCGCAGTCAGCATATGCTCCGATGATTCTTGGGAGACAGATTCTCAGATGCAGGCGCATCTTCTTGAGCATTCACTCCAGACCGAACATGATCAGCTTAGCGCAGAACCGTTCGGTGCATCACCGGGATCTCAACAGGATGATGAGGATGGTAAATATCTCAAAGAAGTACATCCCACCACCAGCATGGTATATGAAGTGACAGTAAAGTGGACAAGTCAAGACCAGAACTCAAGCCACTTCCGGCAGGACTGAAGTATGCTTTCCTTACGGGTGAAGAACAAATGTATCCGGTTATCATCAGCAGCAGGCTGAATCCGGATCAGGAATCTCGTCTTCTCGAGGTTCTTAGAAAAGAACCGCAAGGCACTTGGTTGGAGCGTATCAGATCTCCGAGGGATAAATCCATCCCTGTGCTCACACCACATCTATCTAGAAGAAGATGCCAAGCTGTCCCGCGAATTCCAACGAAGGCTGAATCCTAACCTTCGGGACGTCGTAATGAAGGAGATAACGAAATGGTGTGATGCGGGCTTCATCTATCCCATCTCCGACTCGAAATGGGTAAGCCCACTGCATGTAGTTCCAAAGAAATCCGGGCTTACCGTGGTTACAAATGATAAAGGAGAGGAAATTTCTACTTGGATACCAACATCCTGGCGGGTGTGTGTTGACTACCGCCGTCTCAATGCAGCAACTAAGAAGGACCACTTTCCCTTGCCGTTCATTGATCAAGTTTTGGAAAGACTCGCAGGAAAGGAGTTCTCCTGCTTTTTGGATGGGTACTCCGGGTACAACCAAGTGGCGATCGCCATTGAAGATCAAGAGAAGACTACCTTCACTTGTCCGTTCGGCACCTACGCCTTCAAGAGAATGCCCTTTGGTTTGTGCAATGCACCTGCAACCTTCCAAAGATGCATGTTAGCAGTTTTCGCCGAGATGGTAGGCAGTTTTCTCGAGGTGTTCATGGACGACTTCTCTGTCTATGGTGATAGTTTCGATTCCTGTCTTGAGCACCTAGACAGAGTGCTTCAGAAGTGTCGAGAAGTCAATCTAGTACTTTCATGGGAAAAGAGCCACTTTATGGTCACAGAAGGTATTGTGTGAAGGATATGGTTAGATCCTCAAGTGCATCACGGAAGCGTGAGCGTCATATCGAATACGACGAGGAGCGACTAGTCGCACTAGTTGCTCGATGCAGCGGAATTTTAAAAAAATTATTACGACGAAACCACATGATCCAAGAACACTTCTCGGATCGTCTCGTATAAACCACAAACAAGTAATAGGATTACCTCTTGAAGCGTGGTTGCGATCAAGTCTCTAAACGAAGAGACCTCCTGTCTCAAATCCGATCCGATGGAGGAGACACTTGCGAGCGCGGGGATGAACCGCGTGCTTCTCGCAATCCATGTTGATGATCCAAGTGGCAGATCTCCTGATCTCGACACACGAGATCCGACGTCTTCTTCCCGAGCGAGGCGCACCGAAGAAGACGGAGATCCACAAGCAGAAGAATGTGCAGCATAACGACGATGCCGCGGCGATGGAGAACCTCTCCATGGCATCCATAGTGGACGGCCATGAGAGGGAGAGAGAGGGCTGACGTATAGAGAGAAAGAGAGAGAGAGAGATGCTTCTCAAGCATTTTGTGTAAAGAGAGAGCATGGGTATGCCTCTCTATTTATAGGGTTTTGGGATCCATGGATCTCAATCCATGGGACAACACAAATCCAATGGCTCTCATTGATTGTGTTTCTTTTAATGGCTAAGATTTGTGTTGGTAAAACCAACAACAATTAATTTAATTTAAACTAAATATATGTTGATAAATCAACACAATTTAATCACAAAATTAAATCATCAATACATGGAGATAATGGAAGAGAGAAAGGCTCCTTCCATGTGGAGAGGGGGGACGACCTCCCTTTCCTAATGGGAGTGGTGGCCGTCCACCCTCCTCCATTAGGAATGTGGCTATTTTATCTCTTATGCAATCTCCATTATTTGCAACAACTTTTGTTGCAAATTATTCTACAAAAATAATTCACAATTATTTTGTAGACATTGCAATCTTGCCATTGAAAAATTTGTGAATCATATTCACAACCCAAAACAACATATAATTTACATTGTCAATTAATTACACAATGTGTATCCAATACACATAACAATTAATCAACACATATAAATTATAATTAGCTCTCTCTCTAATACATTATAAATCACATTTATAATATATTATGAATAATTGGATATTACTATCCACATTATTCTTATCCATAATAATTAAATCACATTTAATTATATTGGATAACTTATTCTCATGTGCTCAAATAATATAAATCACATTCACGTTATTTACATCTTTGATAATCAAATCACATTTAATTATCTAAGATAACTCTCCTTATAATATGAATCAAATTCATATTATTCATGATAATTAAATCACATTTAATTATCCATTTTCTCAATACTCGGATACTTATATCAACAATAGAATTATCCATGAAGTCTTTCAAGGATAATGCGCTTTCTCCGCGAATACTTGGAGATAAGGACAGACCGATTGTATTGTTCCATGTATAGTGACATGGATATTGAGATAATATCTCAAATCTAGATCGCGGGCCTCCCATAGATGCTTGATTAAATCAAGACCGCAAATCTAATCTTCTCATTACATCTGAATCATATTCAGATCAATGTCCAATAATTGGACTAAGATAAGATTAATTCTCTACTGAGAGGAGTCACTAAAATCCAGACCCATTTCATCACTCCCTAGGAATGGAAGCGTCATGGTTATACAATCGTTTATGATCACATCACCCTCAGGTATTCCTAATACCTGTACATCCTGCATACTGGAAGACTCAAATTAAACCCGAAGTATTGGATCAACTTTATACTGTCTACTTCATGGTTTTATCAGTAAGTTTCTCATTCGATCATTAGGAGTCGGTATTGATCATATACTTTCCAAAAGCATATACCATACCTAGGTCTTGATCATATACTTTCCAAAAGTATATATCAAACCAAAAAATTCAGTCAAGCTTCCAAAGCGAGAGGACCGTGCGCACGGAATTTGATTCTTCCCAATATCTCATGAGTGAGCTCATGTCTTCCGGTTCAGTAGTGAACCTGTACGATCCCTTTGAGAGATCGTATTACTCATATGCCCTTATATGCACACCAGCGCGCCGGTGTATAGACCTTGATTAGGTCATCAACCTATTGGTCTGCCAAATGTACATACTTAGACATATAGTAACACATCTGTCTCCGATCAGAGGATGTGTGCCTATATCATGACAGCATAAGATATAGGACTTTGGTTATCTCGATCTCGTTAAGTCAACTCTTTGACATAACTAATCTGACACCTCCGAATCTCTATTCCTATGCAGAGGACCTGCATCAAGAGGTCGGTCAGATATCAACCTTTAGAGAAAGGATTGCCATCTCCTTCTCAGGCTGGAGATCATCTCTTAACAATCATTTGATGGTGCTTGATGAGTCCTCAATCCAACTCTTTAGATATTCATCCAAGCACCAGCCTCTATAATTCAATACTTGAATTAACAGCTGTATGATCATCAAGATGGCCATGGTACATAACCCTAATTATACTAAGGGACCTATTATGCAAATTATGTACTCTTTATTTCAGATTAAGGAGTGAATTGCAATAACATTTATTGCATAATGGCTCGCTGTGGGCTCGCATATCCAACAATCTCCCACTAGCCCAAAGAGCCATTAATGGGCTAATCATTTAAACTCACACTCATGTGACAATCATAGGCTATATAGAAAATAACTAGGTAAGCTGATCAGTCACTTCGTTCCCAAGAGACTATGCCAAGTCCTTTTACGGCAATTGCATATCTCCTAGTAACAGTGCTTGCATCCAATGCGAATGTTGCATCTCATGCAACCGACACTCAATTTTGTTGGCTATAGTGTCCTTGACACTACATCTTATTAATTATCATAACCAGTATTCCCATAATCCTTATTAGAATATCTTCATTCCTGGAGATCTCTATCTCCTAAGGTATCTACAGTTAAGACCCTTATAGATCACTATCTACAAGGTCTTAAACCTTTGAAGATAAGACTTTGAGATCACTATCTCTAAGTTTCATCATCTTTGAAGATATTGTTATTACTGCAACCAAGTGTTTTATTTCCATAGAAGGATTAGTAACAGTTTACTACTCCCACTGCATGGCAGACATCTGGCTCTTGTACACATCTAGCATATACCCAGCTTCTCATAACTGATGCACAAGTGCAAGCAGTTCTAGCATCCACTTCCTCAACTCTTTGAGGTGCTATCCTTCAGATCGGTCAGTACCATATCTTAAGGGAAAGAAGTCTTTCTTGTATTTTTTCAGAAAATGAAATAAGTCCAAGGTGTACTACTAATGTGACGGTCCCAATATCCTCTTCTCTTTGTTTCTGAACGACTTCAGAACTAAGATCTAAGAGGTATCCTTGAGATCATATCTCAAAGTATGGAACAACCAAATTTTAAAACACTTATTATTTATTCTTATATCATTCTAAATGATTAGAATAATATCTACATTTAGCATGATGAACACAATGGCACTCCCACTAAGCTTCATATGGTTCATCAAGATTTTATCTGAAATCATAACATTTATAATTCCATCAAATCTTATGTTCCATCTACAAGAAGCTAATTTGAGTCCAAAGATGGAGTTCTTTAGCTAGCACACCTTGCTTTCCTCAACCATGAAGCCCTGGGACTACTTCATATGAATATCCTCAGAGAGGTATTCATAGAGGAATGCAATCTTGACTCACATCATGAAGAAGTCATAGTCAAGTTGTGTAGCTACAGTTAGCAATATTCTGATGGGTTAAAGCAAGGTCACTGGAGAGCAAGTCTCATCACGAGCGAGGTCTTCTCTTCGGTGTGTAGCTCATGACTACGAACCGTGCTTTGAAGGTCTCTACCTTCTCATAAGGTTCCCTCTTTCTCTTGAAGATTTATTTACACCTTAATGGGTCTGACCTATATAGGTGGATCCTCGAGGGTCCACATACAACACTTGTATATGAAGTCTACATTAGAGTTTTATTGCTAACATCCATCTTTCCATGTCATGATCCTCTGGAGCTTCATCACATGAAGTCTGATCATTTTCACATGGAATACATCCTCGAACTCATTTGAAGATGTATTAATGTTTCATCTTTAATTGTCCTTTTAGTTTCCAATTTCAGGAGCCTCATTATCTTCTCAAGATTAAATGAGTTCCTTTATTTCATTTTCATCTTGATTCTCAAGAGAGTCATCCTATAAGAATCATATTCTCAAAGATGAGATCTTTTAAGAATCTCAAGGTCATAAAGTAGGTATCCAATACCATCCTTTATTTTCCTAATGAAGTAGCACTCTCTAGTGCTAGAGTCCAGCTTACATGCATGGAAGCTTATTAAATATATAATGTAGTCTCTACTACATATATACCTTGGAAACTAAGAGATAATTATGCTAAGATTAATCATTGATCAAATCATGTCATACATGATCAATTGTATCTCCCTACAACTCTATTGAGATAAGGTTCATCAGGAGGATTGAGAAAGGAATGATATTCACATCTCCAAAAGGTATTCCTTGAATTCATCTAATAGGTACAAGCTACCTTGGTTAGATCAAATTCATTTCATCTTCCTTCAAACTTTGGTCCTAAACCAAAATTGTGAAATCTTTGGACATTTCAAAGTTTTATAAGTGAAGAGAAGAAATCACATATCACAAATAATCACTAATAGATATCACATATCCATAATGTTTATTCTGATATAGATGATTCACATACATCAATATGTATGAGATCTTGAATACCTTAACATCTTACACCTTTCCCAAAGAAGGGTGTATTGGACATTTTTACTTTGAATACAATATTCACAAGTATGTGAGATTTGAATCTTTAGACAATCTAAAGTTTCATGTCTTACTAGTCCATTGATTTCATCAACAGACATATGTCCAAAATTCGATGCCAGATCATTGTCAAATGATCTTTATCCTCTTATTGATCTTTAAAGGTTTAATTTTCAGTATTAGAAATCTTAATGAACCATTCATTAATTTTCTAATTTAATAGAGTCCACTAGATTTTAGATTTCTATCTGAAATATCTCCATCATAACTCTTTATGATAGATTTATTACAGAATTCATGTTTATATCCAACAATTAGAAATAAACAATAAGTGTATTCTAATATCTAGGACATAGAGACATTCTCTAAGACTAAGGGCTCCCACTGAAAATATGAAGTCTATTGATCTCATGGAATTTGTTGCAACAATTGCATCACTTTCAACATGGATGACCAATAAACCTTAAGATCAAATTTTTTAATATTCTAATACATATGCAACCAATTGCAAGTGTCATTAGAAGATTGAGATACAATTATTAGACTTTACATTATCAAATAAGTAAGTCAATTTCAATGATTATATCTAGGTTATTCTGATGTGTTATCTGATTCCTTCTCTAAGGATTCTAGATAGATTTGATAGTCATACTATCAACACATCAACTTATTGCAGTATTGGCATTCATCCAACTCTTTGGATGTCATATGGAAGCCACAGAAGTACAGTCAACTCTTTGACTATACCTTTTACTTGGGTCCAACCCATGCTTCCACTGCGCTCCCTTTGTCTATAAGCAACTATTGCTCAAGACCAAGGATCTCTTATGTTAAAATCAAAAATTTCAATATAAGAGTATTTCAACATTTATACAAGCTTCATTTAAGTTCATACAATATGAATATTATGAAGCTTCATGAATGACTAGAGTAAAGATAGTAGAATGATGACACTCATCACCTACATCCATCTAAATTCTTAAAACATTGGTTCAGGTAGGTATTCAAATGTTTTGAATACATCATCTCTTATGGAGCCACCATTCTGCATGATGCAGAGAACCATGTCATTCATGATTAAATGTTGAGAGCACATATGTACGCCAGAATATCTTTATTGATTTTATAAGGATTAGTTTGACAATTGCGATCATCATCAACATGTCACTTCCAAAGCACATTTGATGATATCAAGACTATAGAAACATACAAACCCTAGGTTTGAAGTCCTACTATCTATTTAATTGTCATTCCTCATTATTATGAGGAAACTTGCATACTGCAACCACATAATTATGTGTCCAACTGCAAGTACAATATCTGGATCATGAGTCCAATCCATGATATTTTACTGGTTATTATTGAGTATAGAATTGAGTGGGTTTAATGAAGGATTATCTGAAATAAGAAATTTGCATGAGTGTATATATTTATATATATACATATTATACTCTGATTTAGGAGTTTTTATATCAAAGTTGTCTTGCCTTGTCAACACTGAAAGTTCATTCCCTTAATCACTTTCAATGTAAGAGATATACTTACCATCATATCTCAGCAAGATCTGGGATCTCCTTCCTTATCTTTGTTACATCCCAATAATATGAGAAACTGCAACTCGGATAAAAAGAAGCGAGAACACATTCCGCCTTGCAAGTCCAACTTGCATTTCCCAATTCGGTCTTTAACACCTGGGCCCACCACCCCTAAGGTGATGTTGACCCGTCATTAATTGAACCAACCGTCAACAGGAATAGAACTCTCTATGCGCAATCCAATATCCCCCCAATAATATGAGGATCCGATATTGGGGTCACTACGCATACGACCTTACTCTTTCGAGAAGCAAAGAGTCCGATCCAAATGCGCTTGTATATAGGACCTGTCACTACGTACAGGCGTCTCCTATATACAATCCCTGGCGACGGAAACCCTTCGCCTTGACGGGAGACCATGGATGTCACTTATGTGATCCTCCATATCATATTCAAATTATAATTAATCATTATGAATCACATTCATTACGATTAATTCTTCCAAGGGAAATAATAACTCTATTCATAATAGAGTGTTCTTAATTGGATATAATTAACTTAATCATATCAAATTAATTTTTTTCAATCCAATTCAATCAACAAACTTGATTTTACTTGAATATATGGTATTATCTCAAAATACGTATTAATTCATATTTTAATAATTAGAAAAATACAACTTAATCCCTCGGACATTATCCTAGCCCTACCCGCTGTCATGGCCAGTACCAGCGGGAGTGGGACGGACCGCATACGTTGCAACCCGCTACCCCAGCGATCCCCGACTAGACACCATATCCGCCTCGGGAAAGGATAATGCCAAATTGATTAATTTGTACTTGAGATGATCATCAGTTCTTCAACCGAAATTATACTATATAGTAATCAAAATAATTTTGATTATAAGGAAATTTGCTAGACAAATTCCCAATCCTATTCAAGCAAGGAGTTTGTTGATTGTGTTTCCAATTATGATCTAGATCAAATCTAATCAATTAATTGGTTGAGGTCAAGTCAATTAAGGAAATAATCATATTCCAATATTTCTCAAATATTTTCCATAATTATTTCATGAAATTAACAATTAATTTCACAAATTGACAATCACATGGTTCTTGATTAGGAAAGTAATTTCAGCAGTGACCCCTACTTACTAAAATTAGCATATCTCAATCAATTTAAATCCAAATTAAGCAAAGTAAGTTTCCATAGTTTGCTAACTTGATTTTACAACAGAACCTATGTGATTTTCACGCATTTCGAGACGTATCTAAACATTAATTAACTCCTTAATTACGTTAAGATTTGCAGTTCCCGTAACAGTGAATACATGTTCATTAAAACAACCATATCTAGAGATAACGAAATCCGATTTACGCAAACTCAGATCCTATGGTTTCCTTATTTAATGGGGAACAAAATTCAAGTATTAAATTCGTGTTTAAACAATTTAAACAGTGCCGAATTTATTTACTAAACAGATCTGCGAAATCAAATGTGATGAAAAATTTCACGACCTTAACGAACCCAAGTCGTCCTCGGTTAGCGAATTATATTCGAAACCATCAACCTGGCTCTGATACCACTTGAAGGATATGGTTAGATCCTCAAGCGCATCATGGAAGCGTGAGCGTCATATCGAATACGACGAGGAGCGACTAGTCGCACTAGTTGCTCGATGCAGCGGAATTTAAAAAATTTTATTACGACGAAACCACATGATCCAAGAACACTTCTCGGATCGTCTCGTATAAACCACAAACAAGTAATAGGATTACCTCTTGAAGCGTGGTTGCAATCAAGTCTCTAAATGAAGAGACCTCCTGTCTCAAGTCCGATCCGACGGAGGAGACGCTTGCGAGCGCGGGGATGAACCGCGTGCTTCTCGCAATCCATGTTGATGATCCAAGTGGCAGATCTCCTGATCTCGACACACGAGATCCGACGTCTTCTTCCCGAGCGAGGCGCACCGAAGAAGACGGAGATCCACGAGCAGAAGAACGGGCAGCATAATGACGATGCCGCGGCGATGGAGAACCTCTCCATGGCATCCATGGTGAACGGCCATGAGAGGGAGAGAGAGGGCTGACGTCTAGAGAGAAAGAGAGAGAGAGAGATGCTTCTCAAGCATTTTGTGTAAAGAGAGAGCATGGGTATGCCTCTCTATTTATAGGGTTTTGGGATCCATGGATCTCAATCCATGGGACAACACAAATCCAATGGCTCTCATTGATTGTGTTTCTTTTAATGGCTAAGATTTGTGTTGGTAAAACCAACAACAATTAATTTAATTTAAATTAAATATATGTTGATAAATCAAACACAATTTAATCACAAAATTAAATCATCAATACATGGAGATAATGGAAGAGAGAAAAGGCTCCTTCCATGTGGAGAGGGGGGACAGCCTCCCTTTCCTAATGGGAGTGGTGGCCGTCCACCCTCCTCCATTAGGAAGGTGGCTATTTTATCTCTTATGCAATCTCCATTATTTGCAACAACTTTTGTTGCAAATTATTCTACAAAAATAATTCACAATTATTTTGTAGACATTGCAATCTTGCCATTGAAAAATTTGTGAATCATATTCACAACCCAAAACAACATATAATTTACATTGTCAATTAATTACACAATGTGTATCCAATACACATAACAATTAATCAACACATATAAATTATAATTAGCTCTCTCTCTAATACATTATAAATCACATTTATAATATATTATGAATAATTGAATATTACTATCCACATTATTCTTATCCATAATAATTAAATCACATTTAATTATATTGGATAACTTATTCTCATGTGCTCAAATAATATGAATCACATTCACATTATTTACATCTTTGATAATCAAATCACATTTAATTATCTAAGATAACTCTCCTTATAATATGAATCAAATTCATATTATTCGTGATAATTAAATCACATTTAATTATCCATTTTCTCAATACCCGGATACTTATATCAACAATAGAATTATCGATGAACTCTTTCAAGGATAATGCGCTTTCTCCGCGAATACTTGGAGATAAGGACAGGGCGATTGTATTGTTCCACGTATAGTGACATGGATATTGAGATCATATCTCAAATCCAGATCGCGGGCCTCCCATAGATGCTTGATTAAATCAAGACCGCAAATCTAATCTTCTCATTGCATCTGAATCATATTCAGATCAATGTCCAATAATTGGACTAAGATAAGATTACTTCTCT
Source organism: Ottelia alismoides (assembly GCA_037367405.1). Classification (NCBI taxonomy): domain Eukaryota; kingdom Viridiplantae; phylum Streptophyta; class Magnoliopsida; order Alismatales; family Hydrocharitaceae; genus Ottelia; species Ottelia alismoides. The sequence continues at coordinate 131,417 of JAZKJV010002567.1, read as the reverse complement.
ACTGAGAGGAGTCACTAAAATCCAGACCCGTTTCATCACTCCCTTGGAATGGAAGCGTCATGGTTATACAATCGTTTATGATCACATCACCCTCAGGTATTCCTAATACCTGTACATTCTGCATACTGGAAGACTCAGATTAAACCCGAAGTATTGGATCAACTTTATACTGTCTACTTCATGGTTTTATCAGTATGTTTCTCATTCGATCATTGGGAGTCGGTATTGATCATATGCTTTCCAAAAGCATATACCATACCTAGGTCTTGATCATATACTTTCCAAAAGTATATATCAAACCAACAAATTCAGTCAAGCTTCCAAAGCGAGACGACCGTGCGCACGGAATTTGATTCTTCCCAATATCTCATGAGTGAGCTCATGTCTTCCGGTTCAGTAGTGAACCTGTACGATCCCTTTGAGAGATCGTATTACTCATATGCCCTTATATGCACACCAGCGCGCCGGTGTATAGACCTTGATTAGGTCATCAACCTATTGGTCTGCCAAATGTACATACTTAGACATATAGTAACACATCTGTCTCCGGTCAGAGGATGTGTGCCTATATCATGACAGCATATGATATAGGACTTTGGTTATCTCGATCTCGTTAAGTCAACTCTTTGACATAAATAATCTGACACCTCCGAATCTCTATTCCTATGCAGAGGACCTGCATCAAGAGGTCGGTCAGATATCAACCTTTAGAGAAAGGATTGCCATCTTGTTCTCAGGATGGAGATCATCTCTTAACAATCATTTGATGGTGCTTGATGAGTCCTCAATCCAACTCTTTAGATATTCATCCAAGCACCGGCCTCTATAATTCGATACTTGAATTAACAGCTGTATGATCATCAAGATGGCCATGGTACATAACCCTAATTATACTAAGGGACCTATTATGCAAATTATGCACTCTTTATTTCAGATTAAGGAGTGAATTGCAATAACATTTATTGCATAATGGCTCGCCGTGGGCTCGCATGTCCAACATTGTGTTGGGTCACGTCGTTTCCAAACGTGGCATGGAAGTCGACCCGGCAAAGGTGGATGTCATTTCAAATCTTCAGCCACCTCAGTCAGTGAAGAATGTGAGGTCATTCCTGGGGCATGTGGGATTCTACAGGCGATTCATCAAGGATCTCAGCCGCATCGCCCAACCTCTGACAGAACTCTTGTGCAAGGAGACTGAGTTCATTGTTGATCAGCCGGTTCTCCTTGCTTTCAATCAGTTGAAGGAGCTCATCACTCAGGCTCCAATCTTGCAACCTCCCGACTGGACTCTTCCCTTTAAATAATGACCGATGCGTCAGACTTTGCAGTCGGGGCTGTTCTTGGGCAAAGAAAAGACAGAGCGCCCTATGCCATTCACTATGCCAGCAGAACACTAGACGAAGCACAGAGAAATTATGCAGTGACAGAGAAAGAATTGCTGGCTGTGGTTTTTGCCTTAGAAAAGTTCAGATCCTATTTGTTGGGATCAAAAGTCACCATCTTTACAGACCACTCTGCCATCCGGTACCTTCAGCAGAAGAAGGATGCCAAGCCGAGACTGATTCGTTGGATCCTTCTCCTCCAGGAATTTGATCTGGAAATCAAGGACAAGCCTGGAGTCCAGAATGTGGTAGAAGACCATCTCTCCAGAATAGAGCAGCATGAGCCTCCTCTGAACAATGCACCTATCACAGAAACCTTTCTTGACGAAGCCATCTTAGCAATGGATTCTCTTCCTTGGTATGCAGATATAGTCAACTACCTCGCCTCTGGGGTAACACCAGCGGATTGGACGAAAAATCAGAAGAACAAATTCATGTCGACCATCCGATTCTACCAATGGGAGGATCCTCTTCTATTCAGGGAAGGAGCGGATTGCATTTGGCGCAGGTGCATTCCTCAGACGAAGCAATTTAGTGTCCTCGAGCATTGTCACTCGCTCGAATCTGGTGGACACCACTCTGGAGATCGGACGACAACCAAAGTACTTCAGTGTGGCTTCTGGTGGCCCACTTTATTCAAGGATGCAGCTGAATTTGTTAAGTGATGTACTGACTGTCAGAGAATGAAAGGTACACTTACTGCCAAAGATTCAATGCCTGTGAAAATCATTCAGATAGCAGATGTTTTCGATGCATGGGGCATTGACTTCATGGGACCTTTCCCTAATAGTCAAGGTTTTGAGCACATCCTTCTCGCCATCGATTACGTGAGTCGTTGGGTTGAAGCTATCCCCGCTCGAGCCGCTGACAGCCAAACAGTGTGCCAGTTCCTGAATAAGAACATCATTTCGCGGTTCGGGATACCGAAAATTCTCATATCATATGGGGGTAGCCACTTCATTAACAAAGAGGTCAAGAAGTTAACGAAGGATTACGGCATCGACCATCGTGTCGCATCTCCTTATCATACTCAGACCAATGGCATGGCAGAGCTATCAAATAGAGAAATCAAGACTATCCTGCAGAAACTTGTTAGGCCAAACAGGAAGGACTGGTCTCAACTCTTGGACTCGGTCCTATGGGCTTACCGAACCGCCAACAAGTCTCCTTTGGGCATGTCGCCCTATCGTCTTGTATATGGAAAACCATGCCATCTGCCCGTGGAATTAATTCACAAGTCTCTTTGGGCAATCAACAGTTGCAATTTGGACTCACGCAAAAGTGGTCAGAAGAGAAAAGACGATCTGAACAGGCTCTTGGAATTCCGAGACTATGCATACGATAACACCTTGATGTACAAGGAGAAGGTGAAACGCTGGCATGACCGGCACATCAGATGAAAGACCTTTGACGTTGGACAGAAAGTGTGGTTATTTGATGCAAAGTTGCGGATATTTCCAGGCAAATTAAAAAGTAAGTGGACAGGGCCATTTCGAGTTTGTGAAGTGCGTGACAATGGAAGCATTGCTATATCAGAATTGTCCCCTGACGCACAACCCTTCGTCGTCAACGACCAACTCCTGAAGCCTTACCTTGAACCAGATGCATTCTTGGCCGTTGTAGACTCCATTCAGTTAGTGCACTACGAAGACATTTCCACAACCGCTGTAGCATCAGAAGATTCAGACGATGTACTCCAAGAACTGTTTATCTGATTTTCTTCTTTTCTTCTTTTCTTCTTTTCCTTTTCTAGTTTCTATCTGTATCAAAAAGGTGCCGCCCTTGTAGACAGTTTTCTATACTTAGGACGTACTTGGTCCTAAGTATAGGGGGGATGTGCACCCCAAGTTTTTCATTTCATTCCAATCCTCTCCATTGCCTCCTCTTCTTGTCTATACTTAGGAGTATCTTACCCTAAGTATAGAGGGAGACAATCTGAGTACGATCTGTATATTCCCACCCTTGACCCTCCCTGCTTTTTGTACAGTTTGCTATACTTAGGATTACTTGATCCTAAGTATAGGGGGGACGGTCAATTTCTCATTCATTTATTTCATTCATATATATTCTTTAGACTTGTCTATACTCAGTACGAGTTATGTCTCTGCTTTTCTCTTCGATCTATGAGGACATAGCTCAAGCTAAGTATAGGGGGGTCGTATATACCATGTATATACTATAAGCCATAACTCATACTGAAAAATAAAACATCAATTCAATCTAAAAAGCAATAAGTAACTCTATAATAATAAAAGATGATTGTGAGCTCCTCAGGGTCTTTGTACTTATACTGAATATTAAGTCAGGAAAAATGTTTTGTGAAAGAAAGTTTTCTATGAAAAACCTTGTGAAAACCGTTTGAAAATAGTGTGTACAAGTATTCAACCTTTGAAAAATCAGTTTTGCGTGTAAAATTTATTTTCTTTACGTGAAATCAAAATGTGTGAAAATCAGTGTGCAAATGATTGTAAAAATTTGATTGTCAAAATTGTTTTGAAAAACCTATCTATGCTGTGTAAAACCTTGGTAAAATCATTTTTCAAAGACGTGTACATATTTGCAAAATTATTTTGAACTAGAGTTCTCAAAATTCTTTTGAAAAGGATTCTCGAGTAGGTCTGAGGAGTCTGCACAAAAATCTCTCATTTGTAAATAAGGAATAAGCCCAAATAAAGCTTATAAGAACCAAAACCATATTGTACATCAAATACAGTTTCTCTTCTTTTGTACATACTGATTAATAAATCAGATACCTATACAGTATGATTTGAAAAATAGTGTGACCAGTTTTGAAAAAATTTGATGTGAAATGATTTCAACCTGTGTGGAACTGTTTTTAACTCCGCACATTTACTTTCATTGCTTGATATATTTGTCGTGGGTTAATTGTTGATTAATTCGGGTTTCGTGAGCGGTCGCTCAGCGACACTGTAGTCCCGCCTTGTGTGGACTATTTTGACCCTCGCAAAATCTGAGTTTTCAAATGGCGCCGTTGCCGGGGAGCTCCAAATTCAGATTTACACCCAAGGTCTGACACCCAAGGTCTGACATCTGATAACCGGCACATTTAGCGAGGGTCACAATAATATATGTATCAAGTGTCGCTAAGGCGACCGCTCACCAAACATGGGTTGATCAGCAATTAACCCACAATAAAAGAATGAATAAATTAAGTCCAAAAATGTGAATTAATATTTATTACTCTACCATAGAATGTATAGGGAACAAGCATGTAGAGGTCGAACCACAGAGAGCAATACAAAAATGCATAAGCCTACAATGTGCATCTATCACAAAGTCATCCATGTGTGAAGCCTATTTTTGTGGGCTTTTGAATTTTATATATATATTTTTATTTTTTTATTCTTTTATTTATTATTTTTTTTCCTTTTTTTAGGATTTTGTATATTAATAAATATATATATATATAGATGTATACATAGATATATATTTTTGTATATAATTTTTTTATTTTCTTTAGACTAGGGGGATATATATAAAGGGGTGCTAGAATATTTATAAAAATAATAAAAAATATTCAAAAATTCAGAGATAAGGTCTTTTTGGTATTTTCATCATTTTTTACATTTTTTTGTGATTTTTGGGTATTTTTCAAATTGTTTTTGGTATTTTTAAATGCTGAAATAGGGGAAAACAGTGAAATAGGTACTGGCTATAAGTAAAATAGGGATAAAAAATAGCAACCAGCCACAAAACTTTTCCACACTATTTTTTTAATAAAGATAATAAAAGACAGAAGAAATAGGAACTGAGTTTATATTTTTCTGATTTTTCTTTAATTTTATATATTTTTTTGAAGTTTTTGTGTATTTTTCAATTTTTAAGGTTTTCCTTTTAAGATTTTTAGGGATTTTTGGACTGACACTAAAAGAGGTCAAAGTACATACTAGGGATTTTTTTGGAATTTTTAGAGGTCTTTTAATATTTTTTTGGTATTTTATGAGTTAGACAGTAAACAAAAGGCATGTTTTTGATTTTTAATAAATGCAAAAATGCTACAAAATTAAAAACTAAAAATATATCGTGCAAGGGTACGCTAACAGGAGCTTATGTCTATTTTTGCAAAATTTTTCAAAGAAATATGAAGCACACAATAAATGGACAAAGCATGCAAAAATAAGTGGCCTGGCAGGGGTATTTTTGTAATTAAAATAAGTGACAGGGGCATCCATGCAAAAATTACAATAAAAATGAACGTTTAATTTTCTTTTCAGGGCCATTCTACAATTACTGAAACCCGGCGGGGTTTACATGAGGCGCAGAGGGACTAAAATGTAAATACATAAACTCCAGGGGTCCTTCTGCAATTTATACAATTTATTTAGAACATGAATTTTTATTTATAGCATTAAAACCTAAATACAAAAAGGCGGGGGGTTGAATCTGAAATTTACCCCTAATAAACGTGCGATCCGACGGTTGGACTGCTTCCACTTGCCACGCGTCGTGCTCCTGTCGGCCGATGACGATTCGCAGATGACGGTGGAGATTAGACCAGCCTCGCTGATCGGACGGTCGATGCGACGCTTCATCTGACGGCGCTGGTTCGATCTGGGCCGACTCCTTTGATCTGACGGTGCTGGAGGTGCTTGGAGGAACAGGGAAGAAGCTCGCCTCCGACGAGCTTCGATCGTGCAGCGTCGGCTTCTCCGGGCATCTCCCTCGCCTCTGACGCGCTCTGCTCGTAGCTGGCGACCTTCCGCATCTTCTGAAGGTCTCATCATGGCTCCTGGAGGTCTGAGGTGGTCGGACGAAGTCGAAGAAGAACAAGACCTCCAGGACCCTCTTCCTGGGTTGAATCGAGCCCAAATGGGTTTCTTTCCTCGTTGGACCTGCATAGGAAGAACCGGGGGAGAGAGGGCTACCTCCTCGACTTGGGGTTTTGAAGCTACACAGCGAGATGAGGTGCGGCGAGGGAGCTCCGGTGAAGGGCGGAGGAGGAGCTCCCATTCGCCAAGACCGAAGGTCCTGGGTTGGACAAAGATGTGCGTTCGATGGAGAAAGCGATAGGGAATGAAATGGGATGCGAATGGTGGTCGGATACAGTCAAGAACACAGTGAAGGAGTCGCCGGAGCTGTGCTCCGGCGAACATCGGATTTTTGATTTTACGCTAAAGGGATTAACTAAAGACTAATCTAACTGCTGGAATTAAAAGCTAACATGAAAAACTAACTAAAAAGCGATAAAAGGAGCAGCTCTTATACCTGGGGGCCACCAGGGAGCAGGGCGGACGCCGGAGCTCCGCCGCGACAAAACTACCCTTCCTCCGGCCAATTCGAGACGCTGGAGCACTCCCCCTGTCACGAGGAACGTCCCAGGAATGGAATCAAGTCTTAAGGTTGGATTAAAACTGGCCAAATTCGAGGAAGGAGGCGGAGCTACTTATTTATAGACATTGGCATGAAGCCTTATTGACCGGCGATTATTACTTAATCCAATGAGTATCTGATCGATCCAAGTTATTGGCGGGCATCATGGATAATCAGAGAGCAATTCTTGTGAAGGAAGCGAGCTCGATCGATGGACGGGATGGCCGTAAAAAAGGGATGAAAATCGGGGAAAAGATGGTTCAGAAACGCCAGAGCTGGGATGGGACAGTTGACCAGGGGGCCAACGAAGGCCGGCGCCCCATTGGTCTACGTCAGCCGCTAAAAGACAAAACAGGAAATTTGAGCCTACATCGATTTATTTACCATAGTAAATGATTTTATTAGAATTTTCTTAAAACATAAAAAATGTGTATTTTTTAATGTAGTATTTATTTGTGATTTTTATTGAATTTTTTGAAGTGTTTTATTATGGTCTTAATTTAATAATGTGTATATGTATGTATTTACATGTATTTTTGTGTATTTTATTTTTAGTTTGTTTATTTTCTTTTATTATTTTATTGGCTTATTTTATAAATTTATAATTTATTTTTGTGAGTATAAAGGTATTTTTATTTAATTTTTAGGAGTTTATTTACATTTTTAAATAAATAGGTATATGCATATGTAAGTATACTTGTAGGTATTTTACCTATGTATTTTGTATACTTAATTTATTTATTGTATTTTCTTGATTTTTATTTTGGATTTGTATTTTTAATAAGTTATATGTATTATTTTCATTATTATAAAAATATAAAAGAATAAAAGAATAAAAGAATGAAGTCCTTTTTATTTATATAGAGATGGATAGCATAGGTATTTTGTCTATGAATTTTATAGACTTGTTTTATTTTGTAAATTCTTTTTGGTTTTCTTTTACTTTTAATATGTACATGCATTATATACATTATTTATAAAATTCTAAAAATATAAATTTGTTACAATAATGAATAATGAATAAATGGAATATTTTAATCAATACTATGTACAAGGAGGGCCAAAAACCTAACTTTTGCATATGGACTCCAAAAATTATGAAACCAATTTTATTAAATAGTTCTTGGAAAGATATATACAATTAAAGGTGAGTTTGGGTGATTTGGAGTTTTATTTGCATGATATGGGTCTGTGAAGTTGAGACTTTGGCTTTTTATTCTGTGTATAAAATGTACACTGAGCATTATTTTTACACAAACTCTATTTTGTATTTTTATTTATATTATTATCTACAACTTTCATGAACAAAGTTTCTTTATTTGATGAATAAATAATTATGTACAAAATAGGTGTCAAAAATACATAAATAAATGAATAAATAAATGAGGTATTTATTGTATACTGGCCCTTATCTCCCCCTACTTTATTCCTTGTCGACCAATTCCATGCTGGCCTTGGTCTCGGGGTTTGGGTCATAAAATATCTTCAATATTTTATTCCTTTTTCTTTTCTTCTCTTTATTCTATAATTTTGGCATTAAGCACAATATTTAATGTATAAATAATACAATGAATGATGAATGCTATTATGTACAAATTGATTGCTATTTACATGAATTTGCTGGGGCTTTTGAGGCCAAAATGATAGAATAAAGGTGATGAAATGGAGATTCATCACCCCCCTATACTTGCCTTTGCTAGTCCCTAGCAAACACTTATGCAATAAGTACAAAAAGAATAAAGAAAAGAAAAGGGAGAATTAAAGAAGGATAGAGTGAATAAGGGTGCTTTCAGTGCAATGCATATCTTTATAAAATCTGAATTTGGAGCTCCTGTCAAACCTTGGGTGTAATTTGGAAATCTAGGCGATACACAAGGCAGTTGCAGACTGGGTTTTTGGCTTTAATCCTTAGGGGGTCGCACTCGCTCAAGGGAGTAGGGCTTGGTCACCAGTGATGACGCTCTGTTGTGTAGAGCATCGACCCTGTCCGAAGTATTGAGCATAGGCCACGCCTTCACGGGGGCGTCTATCTCATTGTCCTGCGTCCGAGTAGGTTCTTGCACGCTCACGGGTGATTCCGTTGCGAGCGAGAACCGAAGTATTGGTTTCGCCTATCGGCTTCCTCTCTCTTTTCTTTGGCTGAGTAGGGATCCAGGAAGGGTTATAAGGACTCCAAAAAGTACAGACTACAGGTTACACAGGAGGAGGACAAGTACGGGATACTCTTCCGGCAGTACTCTCTCTCCTATAGGGTAGCGTACTAAGGACTTGTTATAAGATATGCCTGAAAATCACAACTCTAAAAATGAAAAGATAATAAATAGCCGAGCTTTCACGGCTTCACATGGCGTGAGTTGGTGAACCCGATTTTGTATTGTGTTTGTATGGATCTAGATTAAGGTTCAAAGATCAAGTCCCGCCCATTTGCGCACATTTTGTTTCTTCCGCTCAACCGAGCCTCTCTACTGTTTTACACTCCTTTTATTCCTCGTTGACCACTGTATCTTTCATCCAACATCCGATCCTCTCTTGTACTTCGCGAAGTTGATCCATGGATGGTTTCCGTCGGAACCATGCTGACACCCACATCGATTCCATGGACTCAACTCCGCCAATAAGTTCGAGGCGATTCCCGAGAACCCGATCCGGACTTTGCGGATCGATCTCCAGACTTCTCGTTTTCTACCTTTCTCTTGGCCACCCAATAAACCGGGATCACTTTTGTCCCGCTTTCGCCGTTGTGAATGGAAGTCGATTACAGTCTACATCCTTTTCCATTCACAACATGCTGGGGTTGACCTGAATTCTAGCTTCATCACGGCAGCTGAACATTAATTGCAAGTGATCTGATTCGGACCATCTCATTATGCAGATAGAAGACAGTGCGAGCCCTGGAGACTACTCCGGAGTTCATCTCGTCCGACTAAGACCCTGACATGGCTCCAGGAGGAAAGGGCAAGGGTCAGCAGCCACCACAACTAGAGGGACAGTTGCCAGACCAGAATCAAGTCAATGCACAACTACTGGCGTCTATCCAAGTTATTCAGCAGCAGCTGACCGAGAAGGCCCTCACACAGACCGCATTCCAGGATATGTTGAATGACATGATGAACCGTGACGATGGAGGAGGAGGCAGAGGTAGAGGAGACAGGGGAGGAGGAGGTGGAGGAGGTGGTGATGACCACAATGATGACCCAGAATTTCCACCACCACCAAAGCCGACACTCAAAGAAACATACAATCCGGGAGACAACCATATGACCGAGTGGATCCTCATCCCACCGGTACACGCTCACTTTGAGCTGAAGCCCCAGTTCATCGCCCTTCTCCCTGCATTCCATGGAAACACCAATGAAGAGCCGTACATTCACCTGCAGCAATTTTCCCGCATTTGTCGTACTACATACTATCCCAATGTCCCTCTGGACATTGTAAAGATGATGGCTTTCCCCTTCAGCTTACAGGACAAGGCCCTCTATTGGGTCAATCATTTGGGAAAGGTCGTGACGACCTGGGAGGAGTTGAAGTCTGCCTTCCTGCACAAGTATTACCCTCTCAGTCGGCTCAACTAGATGCGAGCCCGTATCAGTAATTTCTCCCAAGGAGCCAATGAGTCAGTACACGAAGCTTGGGAGAGATTTACTGACCCGCAGGAGAAATGTCCCCACCATGAGATCCCTAAGACCAGCTTGGTCCAACATTTCTTTGGGGGACTGAACATTGAAAGCCAAAGGCTCGTGGACGCAGCATGTGGGGGCTCACATTTTAACAAGGATGAAGATGTAGTTTGGCAGATATTTAAAGAAATGGCCGAAGGAGAGGCCGCCCTCTCTTCATCCAAGACATATCAGAAGCAACCCCAGATCCTCCAGAAGCAAGTGCACATGGCTGCATCCAAGGAAGCAGAGAGAGATGAGAGCTCCAACCTCAGCATCATCGGGGGCCATCTCTCTAAGGTAGATATCATTGAGAAGCGATCACAGGACCTCGAGAAACTCACTGTGATCGAGAAGAGGACCCAGAACTTGGACAAGATAGATCAGATCAACAAGTTCCTTGAACTGTTGGTCGGCACTATCAACTCTGTTCAGTCGGCTACACAACCGGAAGCTCCCGCTGAGAAGAAGGACGAGCAGCAACCGCAGCATCAGCCTTAGCCGAGCCAGCAGCCACCGGCAGTCCAACACGTGTACTACGTGCAAGCGCCCGACCAGGGCCCGCCGCAGCAGCAGATGGTCGTGTACCAGCCAGAGTTCCTCTCAGTACCTGATCCAGTCTTCCCACCACCACTCCTGATTCAAGAAGTGAACGGGGTATGGTCTAATGATGCACAACCGACCCATCCTCCAGGACAACCCCAGGGTCAGCCATTTGCCAATCGGCAGTACCACCAACCTCAGGGTGGTCATTTTGGACAATCCTCTCAGCAACATCAGAAGTACCAGCAGCCTCCCCAGTTTGCACAGCAATGGAGGCAGAATTTTCCATATCAGTAGCAGCCACAGTACCGTCACCCACAACCGTATCACCAGTACGCGGCTGCCCTCTCTCAGCAATACCAGCAGTATCCTCCTCCCTCATACCAACAACTTCAACTTCCTGCACCACCGCAGCACCACCCGCAGCAACCTCCCCACCCATCCAACCAACAACAACGTGGTCTGCACGCTGAATCTTCTGAAGTATCCCCTGCGAACCCCACCATGGATTGTCTGGCCCAGCTTGTTAAAGGGCTAGCGGATATGACAAAGAGGCTCGATGACCTGACCGCCACCCGAACTACCATTCCGGCACAGGTCGAAGCCAACCCCAATAATTTCAAAAGAAAGAGCAGGTAGAATGTGATGTCCTGTCCGTGTCTGGTAATGATATTACTGTTTATTCTAATGCTGTTACTCTCAGGAGCGGTAGGGCCTTGCCTCCGCCTGCTACCACAAGTGGGGTGAATAAAGAAACAGGTGGATCGTCATCTTCCGCATCAGCCGTGCCAGCTCCAGGGGCGGGTGAGGAGGAAGAAAAAGGAGAAGCCAGTCCAGCCGTCGTGCCATGTCAGCAGCAGCCTCAGCAGAAAATACCAAAAAATCAGCAAAAACAAAAACAACAAAAAGAAGCTTGTAGCCGAAGCGAAGCCGCGCCAGCATTGGAGGAGCCGCCAGCGGCAGCCGATCCCTCGCCAGCCGACGGAGCAGACACTTTACTTTTTGATCGCCCTTCAACACCAGCATGTCCAGATGCAGCTTGTACTCCTTTTTGTAGTTCGGATGTACAACATTCTATGGGCGATGATGTTGATGTAAATAAGAACTCTCATTTTCCTGCTAGTGATGAACATATTCCTTTTCCTCATGCAATACAAAAATCCAAAAAAATTGCAAAACGAAAAAAGGCATTGTCTGATCCAGGTGTTGTGGAAATTTTTGGATAAAATGACTGTTGAGATTCCCTTGTTGAAGGCCGTGGAATACATGCCAGCTGAGAAGAAAGGACTGAAGGAGGCATGTACTAACAGGCGTCGCTCAACACAAGAAAACATACGCCAGCAAGTTGAGAGGCATGTCCTCACCTTGGCCACGATAGCAGCTATCAGCAATCTCCCCCAGAAGAAGCAAGACACAGGAGCGCCTCTGATCAGTTGTGAGATTTTTGACCAGGTCTTCGAGCGCACTCTCTTGGATAGTGGATCTTCCATCAACCTTCTGCCCTCGTCCATCATGCAAGAATTTGGGCTGGGACCGCTCAAGCAGACACGCATGATCCTTCAGTTCGCTGACCGATCCGTCAAGCGGCCCCGATGTCTTTTGGAAGATGTTGTTGTTAAAGTGCATGAAATGAAATTCCCAGCTGACTTTGTAGTCCTTGATATGGACTCGCCTGCACCTCTGCTTCAGACCCTTATCATCCTTGGCAGACCATTCCTCCGCACTTCAGGTGCCGTGGTTGATTACGGGTCTAGGAAGATCACTTTCAGCTCGAACACCCAGCGAGTCACGATAAACATGAACGAAGAGCAGAATGCCACAACTGATGAGAGCCAGGCGACATCAGAAGTAGACTGTGATTTTATTGCAGAGATCAGAGACTCAGCTTTATCATTGGATGATTCATGGACCCGAGAAATCCTCACTCTTGAGGAGGACTTGGAAAGCGCAGTCAGCATATGCTCCGATGATTCTTGGGAGACAGATTCTCAGATGCAGGCGCATCTTCTTGAGCATTCACTCCAGACCGAACATGATCAGCTTAGCGCAGATCCGTTCGGTGCATCACCGGGATCTCAACAGGATGATGAGGATGGTAAATATCTCAAAGAAGTACATCCCACCACCAGCATGGTATCTGAAGTGACAGATAAAGTGGACAAGTCAAGACCAGAACTCAAGCCACTTCCGGTAGGACTGAAGTATGCTTTCCTTACGGGTGAAGAACAAATGTATCCGGTCATCATCAATAGCAGGCTGAATCCAGATCAGGAATCTCGTCTTCTCGAGGTTCTAGAAAAGAACCACAAGGCACTTGGTTGGAGCGTATTAGATCTCTGAGGGATAAATCCAGCCCTGTGCTCACACCACATCTATCTAGAAGAAGATGCCAAGCCGTCCCGCGAATTCCAACGAAGGCTGAACCCTAACCTTCGGGACATCATAATGAAGGAGATAACAAAATGGTGTGATGCAGGCTTCATCTATCCCATCTCTGACTCGAAATGGGTAAGCCCACTGCATGTAGTTCCAAAGAAATCCGGGCTTACCGTGGTTACAAATGATAAAGGAGAGGAAATTTCTACTCGGATACCAACATCCTAGCGGGTGTGTGTTGACTACCGCCGTCTCAATGCAGCAACTAAGAAGGACCACTTTCCCTTGTCGTTCATTGATCAAGTTTTGGAAAGACTCGCAGGCAAGGAGTTCTTCTACTTTTTGGATGGGTACTCTGGGTACAACCAAGTGGCGATCGCCCCTTAAGATCAAGAGAAGACTACCTTCACTTGCCCGTTCGGCACCTACGCCTTCAAGAGAATGCCATTTGGTTTGTGCAATGCACCTGCAACCTTCCAAAGATGCATGTTAGCAGTTTTCGAGAGATGGTAGGCAGTTTTCTCAAGGTGTTCATGGACGAATTCTCTGTCTATGGTGATAGTTTCGATTCCTGTCTTGAGCACCTAGACAGAGTGCTTCAGAAGTGCCGAGGAGTCAATCTAGTACTTTCATGGGAAAAGAGCCACTTTATGGTCACAGAAGGTATTGTGCTGGGTCACGTCGTTTCCAAACGTGGCATGGAAGTCGACCCGGCAAAGGTGGATGTCATTTCAAATCTTCAGCCACGTCAGTCAGTGAAGAATGTGAGGTCATTCCTGGGGCATGTGGGATTCTACAGGCGATTCATCAAGGATTTCAGCCGCATCGCACGACCTCTGACAGAACTCTTGCGCAAGGAGACTGAGTTCATTGTTGATCAGCCGGTTCTCCTTGCTTTCAATCAGTTGAAGGAGCTCATCACTCAGGCTCCAATCTTGCAACCGCCCGACTGGACTCTTCCCTTTGAAATAATGACCGATGCGTCAGACTTTGCAGTCGGGGCTGTTCTTGGGCAAAGAAAAGACAGAGCGCCCTATGCCATTCACTATGCCAGCAGAACACTAGACGAAGCACAGAGAAATTATACAGTGACAGAGAAAGAATTGCTGGCTGTGGTTTTCGCCGTAGAAAAGTTCAGATCCTATTTGTTGGGATCAAAAGTCACCATCTTTACAGATCACTCTGCTATCCGGTACCTTCAGCAGAAGAAGGATGCCAAGCCGAGACTGATTCGTTGGATCCTTCTCCTCCAGGAATTTGATCTGGAAATCAAGGACAAGCCTGGAGTCCAGAATGTGGTAGAAGACCATCTGTCCAGAATAGAGCAGTATGAGCCTCCTTTCAACAATGCACCTATCACAGAAACCTTTCCTGACGAAGCCATCCTAGCAATGGATTCTCTTCCTTGGTATGCAGATATAGTCAACTACCTCGCCTCTGGGGTAACACCAGCGGATTGGACGAAAAATTAGAAGAACAAATTCATATCAACCATCTGATTCTACCAATGGGAGGATCCTCTTATATTTAGGGAAGGAGCGGATTGCATTTGGCGCAGGTGCATTCCTCAGACGGAGCAATTTAGTGTCCTTGAGCATTGTCACTCGCTCGAATCTGGTGGACACCACTCTGGAGATCGGACGGCAGCCAAAGTACTTCAGTGTGGCTTCTGGTGGCCCACTTTATTCAAGGATGCAGCTGAATTTGTTAAGCGATGTACTGACTGTTAGAGAATGAAAGGTACACTTACTGCCAAAGATTCAATGCCCCTGAAAATCATTCAGATAGCAGATGTTTTCGATGCATGGGGCATTGACTTCATGGGACCTTTCCCTAATAGTCAAGGTTTTGAGCACATCCTTCTCACCATCGATTACGTGAGTCGTTGGGTTGAAGCTATCCCCGCTCGAGCCGCTGACAGCCGAACAGTATGCCAGTTCCTGAAGAAGAACATCATTTTGCGGTTCGGGATACCGAAAATTCTCATATCAGACGGGGGTAGCCACTTCATTAACAAAGAGGTCAAGAAGTTAACGAAGGAGTACGGCATCGACCATCGTGTCGCATCTCCTTATCATCCTCAGACCAATGGCATGGCGGAGCTATCAAACAGAGAAATCAAGACTATCCTGCAGAAACTTGTTAGGCCAAACAGGAAAGACTGGTCTCAACTCTTGGACTCGGTCCTATGGGCTTACCGAACCGCCTACAAGTCTCCTTTGGGCATGTCGCCCTATCGTCTTGTATATGGAAAACCATGCCATCTGCCTGTGGAATTAATTCACAAGTCTCTTTGGGCAATCAACAGTTGCAATTTGGACTCACGCAAAAGTGGTCAGAAGAGAAAAGACGATCTGAACAGGCTCTTGGAATTCCGAGACTATGCACACGATAACACCTTGATGTACAAGGAGAAGGTGAAACGCTGGCATGACCAACACATCAGACGAAAGACCTTTGACGTTGGACAGAAAGTGTGGTTATTTGATGCAAAGTTGCGGATATTTCCAGGCAAATTTAAAAGTAAGTGGACAGGGCCATTTCGAGTTTGTGAAGTGCATGACAATGGAAGCATTGCTATATCAGAATTGTCCCCTGATGCACAGCCCTTCGTCGTCAATGGCCAACTCCTGAAGCCTTACCTTGAACCAGATGCATTCTTGGTCGTTGTAGACTCCATTCAGTTAGTGCACTACGAAGACATTTCCACAACCGCTGCAGCATCAGAAGATTCAGACGATGTACTCCAAGAACTGTTTATCTGATTTTCTTCTTTTCTTCTTTTCTTCTTTTCCTTTTCTAGTTTCTCTCTGTATCAAAAAGGTGCCGCCCTTGTATACAGTTTTCTATACTTAGATGTACTTGGTCCTAAGTATAGGGGGGATGTGCACCCCGAGTTTTTCATTTCATTCCGATCCTCTCCATTGTCTCCTCTTCTTGTCTATACTTAGGAGTATCTTACCCTAAGTATAGAGGGAGACAATCTGAGTACGATCTGTGTATTCCCACCCTTGACCCTCCCTGCTTTTTGTACAGTTTGCTATACTTAGGATTACTTGATCCCAAGTATAGGGGGGACGGTCAACTTCTCATTCATTTATTTCATTCATATATATTCTTTAGACTTGTCTATACTCAGTACGAGTTATGTCTCTGCTTTTCTCTTCGATCTATGAGGACATAGCTCAAGCTAAGTATAGGGGGGTCGTATATACCATGTATATACTATAAGCCATAACTCATACTGAAAAATAAAACATCAATTCAATCTAAAAAGCAATAAGTAACTCTATAATAATAAAAGATGATTGTGAGCTCCTCAGGCTCTTTGTACTTATACTGATTATTAAGTCAGGAAAAATGTTTTGTGAAAGAA
This sequence comes from Ottelia alismoides, assembly GCA_037367405.1. Taxonomy (NCBI): domain Eukaryota; kingdom Viridiplantae; phylum Streptophyta; class Magnoliopsida; order Alismatales; family Hydrocharitaceae; genus Ottelia; species Ottelia alismoides. Next base: position 114,753 of record JAZKJV010002567.1, on the reverse strand, counting down.
AGTTTTTTGTGAAAAACCTTGTGAAAACCGTTTGAAAATAGTGTGTACAAGTATTCAACCTTTGAAAAATCAGTTTTGCGTGTAAAATTTATTTTCTTTACGTGAAATCAAAATGTGTGAAAATCAGTGTGCAAATGATTGTAAAAATTTGATTGTCAAAATTGTTTTGAAAAACCTATCTATGCTGTGTAAAACCTTGGTAAAATCATTTTTCAAAGACGTGTACATATTTGCAAAATTATTTTGGACTAGAGTTCTCAAAATTCTTTTGAAAAGGATTCTCAAGTAGGTCTGAGGAGTCTGCACAAAAATCTCTCATTTGTAAATAAGGAATAAGCTCAAATAAAGCTTATAAGAACCAAAACCATATTGTACATCAAATACAGTTTCTCTTCTTTTGTACATACTGATTAATAAATCAGATACCTATACGGTATGATTTCAAAAATAGTGTGACCAGTTTTGAAAAAATTTGATGTGAAATGATTTCAACCTGTGTGAAACTGTTTTGATTGAAAAACTTTTTCTTTGTGTGAAAGAAAGGATTTGAAAAACCTATGTGTAAATATTTTGAAAAATGCTTGTCAAAACTATTGTGAAAATTGTATATATATAGTGTGAAAAATCTTTGCAAAAATAGTTTTCAAATGTGTGTAAATGATTGCAAAAACTATCGTGAACTAGAGTTTGCCCAATTATTTTCAAAAACTAAATCTTAGAAAGAAGAACGCCATTATAAATACTTGTAAATCATAAATACGACACACAATTCTTTCTGTACAATTCTAAATAAACTACTTCACTCAAACCTGTGAAGTTTTTATAAATTCATACATTTTGTAAATAAAGTGGCGAGCCGTGTAAATAATTATATGTACCCTTTCATTTTATTTGCAAAAATTCTTTGTGTGAAATATTCTTTGATTCTTTTAAATTCTTTGTGAAAAAATTGCATCATTCATTGTGCATAGCATAAGCATACCATTCATATTCTTTTTGAGTGAGCTTGATGATTGAATCAGTCTAATAAAGTCTCAAATTGGAGCTCGGTTAGACCTTACCGCACCTAAATGCACTGGAACCTTATGGGAACTAGATCTAAGGTACTTCAGGTCTATACAGACTTAATTCTTTGAGAAATCAGGGCTGGGTTCAAGTCACCTCAACTGACTAACTAGAACTTTCCGAGACACACGCATGACTCTTGACGACCGTGACCTAACTTGGACACTTGCACCTTTCACTTGGCTCAACTCAGTTGGAGTGGTGAGGGGGTTGGATTTGCCAGTCTGAGACGCACACGGGTGGAAACATTCATCCTCGTCTAGGGAGGGAAGTGCACCCCAACCTGGTTCAATAGCCATGAGGTCTAAAGACATGAGATTGTGGGTTGCGATAAAGCTTCAAAAGAGGGATACTGCTGGCTCAAGAGGAAAAACTCCTTATGTAAATGCTGCTGTGAATAGTATGTTGAAAAAAAAATGGTCAGGCCTGTACAAAAATAAAATGCCTGCAAAGTATGTACAAAGTTAATAAGCAAGCTTGAGTTCCAAAGACCAATATGTGAGCCTGCAGCTGGATGACTTGACTACACTGGTCTTGCATCCTAGGATAGGTAGCTACATTGGCTACCGTCCATTCTTCTCTTCACCCCCTCCTCTTGAGCTGGTTGCCACTTGAACTTAGAAGGGAATACCCTGCTCCTCGAGGAAAGAGCTGTTGGATTGGGGAATCATTGGGTTGTCATTCTGGAGAAGTTAGTTCCTTTGTCATCCCAGTTGGGGAGAGCCACTATCACTTACACTGTACAAGTCAGCTTCATAGTTATAAGGGTTTGCGTATGATGTAGATCGGTTCTGACCAGGCTATTGAGGTGGGTTGAACCGAGTTCTGTGACTATCGAAGGATGTTGTATTTTAGAACTGGTTCCCGACTAGGATCCACACACATTTACACCCAAGGTCTGACAGGAGCTCCAAATTCAGATTTTATAAAGACATGCATTGCACTGAAAGCACCCTTATTCACTCTATCCTTCTTTAATTCTCCCTTTTCTTTTCTTTATTCTTTTTGTACTTATTGCATAAGTGTTTGCTAGGGACTAGCAAAGGCAAGTATAGGGGGGTGATGAATCTCCATTTCATCACCTTTATTATATCATTTTGGCCTCAAAAACCCTAGCAATTGCATGTAAATAGCATCAAATTGTACATAATAGCATTCATCATTCATTGTATTCATTATACATTAAATACTGTGCTTAATGCCAAAATTATAGAATAAAGAGAAGAAAAGAAAAAGGAATAAAATATTGAAGATATTTTATGACCCAAACCCCGAGACCAAGGCCAGCATGGAATTGGTCGACAAGGAATAAAGTAGGGGGAGATAAGGGCCAGTATACAATAAATACCTCATTTATTTATTCATTTATTTATGTATTTTTGACACCTATTTTGTACATAATTATTTATTCATCAAATAAAGAAACTTTGTTCATGAAAGTTGTAGATAATAATGTAAATAAAAATACAAAATTGAGCTTGTGTAAAAATAATGCTCATTGTACATTTTATACACAGAATAAAAAGCCAAAGTCTCAACTTCACAGACCCATATCTTGCAAATAAAAACTCCAAATCACCCAAACTCATCTTTAATTGTATATAGCTTTCCAAGAACTATTTAATAAAATTGATTTCATAATTTTTGGAGTCCATATGCAAAAGTTAGGTTTTTGGCCCTCCTTATACATAGTATTGACTAAAATATTCCATTTATTCATTATTCATTATTGTAACAAATTTATATTTTTAGAATTTTGTAAATAATGTATATAATGCATGTACATATTAAAAGTAAAAGAAAACCAAAAATAATTTACAAAATAAAATAAGTCTATAAAATTCATAGACAAAATACCTATGCTATCCATCTATATATAAATAAAAAGGACTTCATTCTTTTATTCTTTTATTCTTTTATACTTTAATAATAATGAAAATAATACATATAACTTATTAAAAATACAAATCCAAAATAAAAATCAAGAAAATACAATAAATAAATTAAATATACAAAATACATAGGTAAAATACCTACAAGTATACTTACATATGCATATACCTATTTATTTAAAAATGTAAATAAACTCCTAAAAATTAAATAAAAATACCTTTATACTCACAAAAATAAATTATAAATTTATAAAATAAGCCAATAAAATAATAAAAGAAAATAAACAATCTAAAAATAAAATACACAAAAATACATGTAAATACATACATATACACATTATTAAATTAAGACCATAATAAAACACTTCGAAAAATTCAATAAAAATCACAAATAAATACTACATGAAAAAATACACATTTTTTATGTTTTAAGAAAATTCTAATAAAATCATTTACTATGGTAAATAAATCGATGTAGGCTCAAATTTCCTGTTTTGTCTTTTAGCGGCTGACGTGGACCAATGGGGCGCCGGCCTTCGTTGGCCCCCTGGTCAACTGTCCCATCCCAGCTCTGGCGTTTTTGAACCATCTTTTCCCCGATTTTTATCCCTTTTTTACGGCCATCCCGTCCATCGATCGAGCTCGCTTCCTTCACAAGAATTGCTCTCTGATTATCCATGACGCCTGCCAATAACTTGGATCGATCAGATACTCATTGGATTAAGTAATAATCGCCTGTCAATAAGGCTTCATGCCAATGTCTATAAATAAGTAGCTCCGCCTCCTTCCTCGAATTTGGCCAGTTTTAATCCAACCTTAAGCCTTGATTCCATTCCTGGGACGTTCCTCCTGACAGGGGGAGTGCTCCAACGTCTCGAATCGGCCGGAGGAAGGGTAGTTTTGTCGCGGCGGAGCTCCGGCGTCCGCCCTGCTCCCTGGTGACCCCCAGGTATAAGAGCTGCTCCTTTTATCGCTTTTTAGTTAGTTTTTCATGTCAGCTTTTAATTCCAGCAGTTAGATTAGTCTTTAGTTAATCTCTTTAGCGTAATATCAAAAATCCGAAGTTCGCTGGAGCTCAGCTCTGGCGACTCCTTCACTGTGTTCTTGACTGTATCCGACCACCATTCGCATCCCATTTCATTCCCTATCGCTTTCTCCATCGAACGCACATCTTTGTCTAACCCAGGACCTTCGGTCTTGGAGAATCGGAGCTCCTCCTCCGCCCTTCACCGGAGCTCCTCCGTCGCACCTCATCTCGCTGTGTAGCTTCAAAACCCCGGGTCGAGGAGGTAGCCCTCTCTCCCCCGGTTCTTTCTATGCAGGTCCAACGAGGAAAGAAGCCCATCTGGGCTCGATTCAACCCAGGAAGAGGGTCCTGGAGGTCTTGTTCTTCTTCGACTTCGTCCGACCACCTCAAACCTCCAGGAGCCATGATGAGACCTTCAGGAGATGCGGAAGGTCGCCAGCTACGAGCAGAGCGCGTCAGAGGCGAGGGAGATGCCCGGAGAAGCCGACACTGCACGATCGAAGCTCGCTGGAGGCGAGCTTCTTCCCTGTTCCTCCAAGCACCTCCAGCACCGTCAGATCAAAGGAGTCGGCCCAGATCGAACCAGCGTCGTCAGATGAAGCGCCGCATCGACCGTCCGATCAGCGAGGCTGGTCTAATCTCCGCCGTCATCTGCGAATCGTCATCGGCCGACAGGAGCACGATGCGTGGCAAGTGGAAGCAGTGCAACCGTCGGATCGCACGCTTATTAGGGGTAAATTTCAGATTCAACCCCCCGCCTTTTTGTATTTAGGTTTTAATGCTATAAATAAAAATTCCTGTTGTAAATAAATTGTATAAATTGCAGAAGGACCCCTGGAGTTTATGTATTAACATTTTAGTCCCTCTGCGCCTCACGTGCAGACCCCAAGTGAGGCACGTGAAATTTGCATGTAAACCCCATCGGGTTTCAGTAATTGTAGAATGGCCCTGAAAATAAAATTAAACGTTCATTTTTATTGTAATTTTTGCATGGATGCCCCTGTCACTTATTTTAATTGCAAAAATACCCATGCCAGGCCACTTATTTTTGCATGCTTTGTCCATTTATTGTGTGCTTCATATTTCTTTGAAAAATTTTGCAAAAATAGACATAAGCTCCTGTTAGCGTACCCTTGCATGTTATATTTTTAGTTTTTAATTTTGTAGCATTTTTGCATTTATTAAAAATCAAAAACATGCCTTTTGTTTACTTCCTAACTCATAAAATACTGAAAAAATATTAAAAGACCTCTAAAAATTCCAAAAAAATTCCCTAGTATGTATTTTGACCTATTTTAGTGTCAATCCAAAAATCCCTAAAAATCTTAAAAGGAAAACCTTAAAAATTGAAAAATACACAAAAAATTCAAAAAAATATATTAAATTAAAGAAAAATCAGAAAAATGTAAACTCAGTTTCTATTTCTTCTGTCTTTTACTATCTTTATTAAAAAAATAGTGTGGAAAAGTTTTGTGGCTGGTTGCTATTTTTGATCCCTATTTTACTTACAGCCAGTACCTATTTCACTGTTTTCCCCTATTTCAGCATTTAAAAATACCAAAAACAATTTGAAAAATACCCAAAAATAACCAAAAAAAGTAAAAAGTGATGAAAATACCAAAAAGACTTTATCTCTGAATTTTTGACTATTTTTGAGTATTTTTATAAATATTCTAGCACCCCTTTATATATATATCCCCCTAGTCTAAAAAAATAAAAAAAATTATATATAAAAATATATATATCTATGTATACATCTATATATATATTTATTAATATACAAAATCCTAAAAAAAAGGAAAAAAAAATATTATTGTTTATACATATATATATATTGTATGCATTATAAGCTATATACTCATCCTCTATGGGTATACATATATTTATATATTCATATTCTATAAATTATATATATATATTACCTAATTATAAAAAATAATAAATAAAAGAATAAAAAAATAAAAAAATATATAAAATTCAAAAACCCACAAAAATAGGCTTCACACATGTATGACTTTGTGATAGATGCACATTGTAGGCTTATGCATTTTGTATTGCTCTCTGTGGTTCGACCTCTACATGCTTGTTCCCTATACATTCTATGGTAGAGTAATAAATATTAATTCACATTTTTGGACTTAATTTCTTCATTCTTTTATTGTGGGTTAATTGCTGATCAACCCATGTTTGGTGAGCGGTCGCCTCAGCGACACTTGATACATATATTATTGTGACCCTCGCTAAATGTGCTGGTTATCAAGGACCGCAGAGCAGATTGCATACGTCATTACCTCGTATGGTGGTTCACACCAAAGTCCCGACCTGGATTTAATTGAGACCATCTTGGATACACTTTCAGACATCCCATATTCACAAGATGATTTATTCGGGACAACAACCGAGGGAGAGATGACATCAGATGAGTGTGTGACAGTTCATGCCGATTTTGACAGCACACACCAATCAGAGGATATGGATGGCACTACGTTTCATATGATGGATGTGTTCATTACTACTATGAGTTCCCAGAGCCGGACATTGGCCGAGTTCCCGTTGGATTTAAAGCTAAATTTTGAGCCATTCTCGCACTTTCACATCAATGATTCTTGGATTCTAGATCTTTAAGTATCCCAAGAAATATAGGAGGATCCCACATTTCAGCCATCCTTAGAGTCATTTCAGTGTCCATGTCCAGTAGATTCAGTGTCTATTCTTCAGAAGATCTTCTCAGATTCGGATATACATTTGGATTCATCTCAGAATAGAGAGCTTGATGAGGGACCAATTTTTTATTCGACAGATCTAGATAGTCCCGTATTTGAGCCTTGTGTCCTCCCAGTTGATGAGGTCGATATATTTTTGGAGGACTTGATATTTGACAGCATAGATCCCAAATTTCCTGATGATTCGGCTTTACTCCCCGAGGGTTATCTACGGGAGGATGCCACAAACCATGTGTACTCGGTTTCACTTTTTGGGAGTGCATCCGATCTGTCAGATCACGAGATCGAGTCTTTTGATATTTCTGATCATGAGTTTGTGGTTTCTCTCCTCGACGACCCTCGCGAGGATGACCCGATCTTTGAGGTATTCGATGATTTCATTGATTTGTCTACATTATATGCATCAGGTATCAGTCTTTTTAGTGAGTCTCCTGATCTTGATCTTCCTTATCTATTCGAGACAGTGATTAACATGGAGAATTCCCTGACAGATCCTTCCTTCTCCACGTTCGATTTCTTCGGCTCTGCCATTCCACTCCATTCAGACCTTGAGCCGATGATTTCTTTTGTGCTACCGGAGCCCGATTTTATTCTCCCATATCTTCACTCGGTAGCAGACACCTGCCTGATTGATTACTTGGGTGTCATCATCTACACTGCTGAGTCCGTTGTTGTTCTCTCACTGAGACAACAAAAGTACGGTATTCGCATTACAGATGCCATCTTGAACCTTGATACTACGTTATCCTAGCATTCGCGCCCAGCTAGGGCGTAAACTCTAGCGCTTATTGAGAGGCACCTCAACATTGTCCACTGTTATATAGATCGATTTGTCTATATCGCACATTCTTTTGTCTAACACCCCATCTCCATCTCATCATTATGCCATACTTTGGGTGTACCTTACCCTAAGTATGGGGGTGTCAGACTTGTGATTATTCTTTTGATTCTTTTTACCTCTATTTTGTTGCCTATACTAAGGGATATTTCACCCTAAGTATAGGGGGTAAACTTTGTACATTCTACTCCTCGGTTTTCCCCTTGTGTACCGTCTTCTATACTTAGGATTACTTGATCCTAAGTATAGAAGGATCACCGACTCCTATTGATTATATTCTTTTATTCATCGTTGTAGTAAACCATTCTTTTCACTTCCTAATACTTAGTATGAGTTATTCTTCCTTTGCAGCTCTTTGATCACTATGAGGACATAGTTCGAGCTAAGTATAGGGGGTGTCGTATATTATATATATATATACTTTATCCATAACTCGTACTTTCATATTTTTAATGTGGTTAAGTTACTATATAAATACTTGTAAAAAAATAATATTAACAACTAATAAAAAGATGCTTATATTTCCTCAAAATTATTTTTGTATATACTGATTAATAAATCATGTTAAAATATTTTGAAAAATATTTTGAAAGTAGTTTGAAAATCTATTTGAAAAATCTTTTGAAAACTATTTGAAAAATGTTTGAAAAAAATTTTCAACCTTTGTAAAAATATTATGGTTTGTAAAAAAAATTGTGAGCAATAAAATGATTTTGTAAAAACTATTTGCAAATGTTTTGAAAATGGTTGAAAAATTATATTGAAAGTCTATATATACTGTTTGAAAAATGTTTGCAAAATAGTTTTCAAATGTGTGTAAATGTTTGTAAAATTGTGTGAAAAATTATTCTGGACTATTGTTTTCAAAACTATTTGTATAATTTTTTTCAAATAAATTTGAAGAATATATGCATCACAAAAAAATCCAATGTTATGTATATACATATTACTCAAGTTGTAAATCCTTTCATCTTATTCTTGTAAATAATTAACTCACCCCTGTATAAATATGGGTATCTCACCCCTAACCCTTATTAAAAAAATTGTATATACTTGTATATATTACTAATTATTTGCATTAAAAAAACATTTTGCATGTGCATCATTTTTCAAAAATCCATAAAAAATCAAAACTTGAAAATTGTTTCACCAAAAAGATTTTTGCTTTATTTTCTTTGCATTGTACATATTTCTTGCATCGGCATTGCATTTTTCAGGATAGTATTGACATTTAAACTAAGTCTGAAATAAATTTGAAGAATGGAGCTTAGTTGGACCTTAATCCACTTAATTTCAGAGGAACCTTATAAGAATTGGAGTTAAGACTTTTCAGGTCCTAGTGACATAATTCTTTGAGTCCATAAGACTATGTTCACATGTCATCTTGATAAGTCTAAGTAGAATATTTAACAACACACGCATGATTCTTTCAGACCGTGGCTTACCTTAGACAGAGTACTCTACACGTAAGTCTTCATGGAGGAGGTAGTGAGGGGGCATAATATTTTGGCTTAGGGTAGCATACGAGGGTAGTACATCTAGGCGGAACCTCTCATCCTCCTCTAGGGAGGGAAGTGCATCTCAACCTGGTTTAGCGATGTTGAGGTCTAAAGACAGGATGCTATGGGGTTGCAATAATGCTTCAAAAGAGGGATAGTCTACTGGCTCAAGAGGAAAAACTCCTTATGTACATGCTGCACCTTGTATATATTTTCAAAAAAAAGAAAGAGAAAAAATGCAAAATCTCCAAAAGTGGACATGCCTGGTAGAAAAGTAAAATGTCTGCCAGAGTGTATATACAAGTGAAAAAAAAGAATAAGAGCTTCAAAGTCAAATGTTTGTAAGCTTGCAGCGGATGACTTGGCTACACTGGTCACGCATCCAAGGATAGGTAGCTACGCTGGTTATCGTACAATCTCTTCTCCATCCCCTCTTCTTGAGATGGTTGTACTTGAACTTAGAAGGGAATATCCCCGCTCCTCGAGGAAAGAGTTGTTAGACTGGGGGACTAGAGTTACTTTGTTGAGAGAGGTTGTTTCTTTTCTACTTTTGAGATGAGGAGCTATATTTCAGTTACACCGTACAAGTAAGAATTCATAGTCATAAGAATTTGTATATGTAGACTTGTTCTGAGCTAATTGTTGAGGAGACCTGAATAAGAGTCTTGTGGAACTTAGAGTTTGTTAGGCTTTAAATCCATTTCCCATTAAGGTTCTGACACACTAATAATCCAAAGGTTCGACAGAGCTCTATACTACAATTTTATGAAGATAAGGTTAAAAGTCAATGTTGGTTTAACTTCTTTCCTTTTTCTTTTATTTATTTTTGTTTTCACTTACTTTCCAAATAAGTGTCTGCTAAGGGACTAGCAAAGGTAAAGCATAGGGGAATGATGAATCCACATTCATCACCTTTATTCTTTTATGTTAGCTTCATTTCCATAGTCAAATAACTGTAAATACCCACTAATTGCATGAATTTACCATCTTGCATGCATTTGTTAAATATGCATTTTTAACACTTTTTGTACATAAATAAAAGAATAAAGAAGAAAAGAAAAATAAAATAAAATAAAGGATGTATTTATGCAATAAATACAGACTGACCTGAACCCTGAGAGAAGGTCAAGACTTGACCTGATCGACCAGGAATAAAGTAGGGGGAGATAGGGTCTTTCATTCAAAAATCCAAAAATATTTTGTATATACTCTTCCTTATATATTTGTACAAAACTCATACTATTTTATTTGTACACAAATTGACCTTATATTAATTATTTTTGTAAACAAAAGTTATAAATGAAAATGTGTTGTAAATAATAAAAATACATGTAAAATAAAATAATGTACATATTACAAATAATCACAATAAAAAAAAGCCGCAAAGCGATAATTGAAATACCAATTCCGGCTCCATACGAACTCAAATTGAATCAGACTCACTTCCATTATACTTTAAATTAAATTATCTTTCAAATGGTTGTAGTTTCATAATTTTGTACGGTTGAAAAGTCAGTTTTCTAGGGTGTTTTGTGCAGTTTCACCAATATTTATTGTACATATTTATTCATATTTGTTTTTCTTATACATAATGTACATAATTGTAAATATTATTTTCATAAAAAATAAAATAAAATAATGTAAAAAATAAAAGAAAAAAGATATAAAAATTATTTTTTTACTTATACATATGTATATTTTATTATATGTACATAATAGTTGTATACATTTAATTTCCTTATATAAAAATCACAAAAAATAAAAATCTAACATTAATTAATTAATTTAATTTAATTACGAATTTTATATTTATATTTAAATATTTAATTCATTATTTGATTTAAAAACATACCTTGTATATAGGATTTTATTCCATGCCTTTAATGGCCACCATTAAGGTGGCTAATTATTTTTGTAAATTATATAATTTATTTAATTTATTTAATTCCTAAATTTGTAATTAATTAATTAATTATTTTTATTTAATTATTTTATTAATTTACCCTATAAACACCTTCCTTAAGTGTATATACCTACCTTTTTTATTTTTTTTCTCTTTTTAATGAGCTCCTCCTCCTTTCATTCTTCGACCAATCTTTGAAGGAGAGGAGCCCGATCTCCGAGAGCCGTCTTGTTGAAGAAGGGTGCCCAGCCTCCGAGCCGTCCGATGACAGCGCGTCGGCCTTCGTCGAGACCATCGTGGTATTTCTGACCCCAAGGTGAGATCCATTTTATTTCTTATCTTTTTCTCTAAGATAAATCGTAGGTCGCATTTTGCTCACATTTTATTAGTCTTTAGATCTTAAAAATCCCAAAATTTCACCATATCACATTTCCGCCTCGAGATCGATTTCTCATCTCATCTCGCGGTCTCCAGATTTCTTTTTCTACCTCACATAATCTTCCACCTCCGGTCACGCACGGTGACCGGAGCCACGAATCCATTTTTCCACATCGCAAGATCCAACCCATTCACCAATCCCATTTGCTTATAAAGAAAAAAAATTAAAAACTAATATAGTTGTTGTTTATCTCTAACCTTTGTTTTGCAGGAATAAGTATAAAAAATATGTATATATAGTTATTTTTCTGTTTCTCTAACATTTGTTTTTTAGGAAAAATAAAAATATTATTTTTATCTCTTTTTCTAACCTTTGTTTTGTAGGAAATATAAAAAATATAAAAAAAATTGCTGTCTCTGTTTACATCTTCTGTTTCAAAAAAAATTTAAATATCTCTTATTTCTACTTTTTGTTTACGCTTTTTAAAAAAATTAAAAAAAACAAAAAAATCGCAATAGGCCACGGGGTCATCACCCCCCGCCGCCCACCTTCCACACCACCACTACCAAGGCGGTGCGCCTTCGCCGCGCAAGGCAGCTCCACGCTCTGTCCGCTGCCAGGCCCGCAGCGCCGTCCCTCTCCTCCGCCGTACGCCCTCCTCCAGGCGGTGCTCCTGTGCCTGCACTCTGCTGAAGGCTCTCAACCCGAGATTCTGATAGCCGCGCGGGCTGTAGTGCCGCGGCCCCGATGCCACCACCGCGACGCCGCGCTCTCGCCATCTGACCCATCACCGCCCAGGACCCCCCACGGGCTTGCGTCGATGCCCCTCCCGCCGCGCCTGCATGCTCCTCCACGTGTCGTCACCGATCCACCACATTCCTCCCCTGCCGAATACGCCCGCCAACCTCGTGGCCCCCTCTAGAGCATTGCGTCGCTTCGACCCTTCCCCTCCGCTACGGCCTGCGCGCCCCCTCCTGGTGGATTGAAAACAAAGGCGACGACCCCCTCTCACATCTTTGAGAAGGATCCCATCAACAGGAACCCAAGGTTGAGATTTTTAAAATAAAATATTAGATAAATTACGGATCCACCCCTGGAAGTTGTCCGATTTGCAAAGAAGCCCCTGCTCCAAATTGAAGGTAACGTGCCTCGTACATGCTACTTGGGTAATTTGCGACTGAGCCCCACCTTTTATTTATGTTTATATTCAGTCCAAAACTTTTAATAATTGCATTTTATTCCCTGATGTTCAGACTATTTTTCTTGCATGTTCTTTTCTATGGAATAAATGTTTTTATTATTTAAAAATTCTTAAAAAAATTGTGGACACTTGTGCTATGCCTTTTTACATTGTATTAATTTTTCATAGTATTTTGTTGATTTTTGGTATTTTTAAAAATTCAAAAATAGTGATTTTTTGTCTGTTAGAAACTATAAAATTCATAAAAATTTGAAAAATTATTTAAAAATTCCAAAAAAATTACTGTAGATGTTTTTTTATTGTCTTTTAATTTATATCCAATTTTTGTGCTTAGATCATTTATAAATCCAAGAAAATGTGAAAAATGAAAAATCTTAAAAAAATGTATAAAAATCTAGAAAAATCCCAAAAATTTGATTCCGGTCTCTATTTATCGATATGTACTTGTAGTATATTTTAAAAATAATTTCCAGGAGTATGGGGCACTTAAATTAATTTTAAGTTGCAAAATACTCTTGGTTGTGCATTGTTTTCCTTATTTTCTCCTGTCTGATTTTTAGAAAATCACAAAAACATCAGAAAAATTTGAAAAAAATTTATCAAAATTATTTTAAAACATGTAAAACACAAAAACATTTTCTTTTTAATTTTTGAGTATTTTTTCTTAATCTGAAAGATACAAAAAGGGTGTGATGTTGTGTGTTTTTATTCCATTGTGCTTGTTTTGAAAAAAAGTAAATAATAAAAAAATAAAAACCACTAAAAATTTAATTTCGAAAATTGACTACATAGTTTTTAAATCGTGCTCCTTATGTTCGACCCTTGTCGCTATACCAGGTAAATAGAATAGCGAAACTGCTTACATTTGCTTTGATTGATTTATTTTTTTCTTAAGTAGTTAAAAATATTTTTTTTTCCGTTGACTGATTCGAGTGGTCGAGAACAACGATAATTGTGATAATTATTTTAATCCATCTTAACCGCATCACAATCCGTATCATCAGAATGGCGTCGTTGCCGGGGACCACGGCTTTGTAGTCATTTTTCAGTTTCAATTTTTTATCTCTATTTATTATAACTGCCATCTGACCATCTCTTGTTTCTCTTTTTCTGCGAGGAACCACCGTGGATACGACTTGGACTCTTTAGAGGGACCCGCATAGGAAGAGGAGCAGAGGAGAAGAAGACCATCATTTTATTTAGAGAATTTTTATGAATAATTGTAATAATTTAGACCTTGAACTGCAGTTGGACTTGGATATTTTGAGGTCTGTTTTGTCAAGTGCCGGTGCACTTGGGGGACCTCACTATTTTTCCCCGTGTTTTGTTTTCTTGCTTTTATTTTTTATTTGTTTCACGAGGATTTTTTGTGCTTGAGCCCCTAGATATAGGTTTCTATTTGATTGAGCCAGGTAGCATTAGGTCCAAAGCTCCTAATATAATATTTGTTCCTATAGAACTAGCTTGGACATAGACAAATCAATATGTGCTTCATGATAATAGAAGTTTATGTTTAGAACGGTTCTCGCATTGCATTCATATAGAGTAGTTTAATTTTTCTGCGTGGATCATATTGCATGTAGAGTGCTGGAGTCAGGTACGCACCTCTATCTCTAGCATTTGCATCCATATTTTCTCGTGCATTGTCTTTTCTGTTTTCCCCCTCTGTTTTGTGGATATAGGAATAGGAAATCGGAAAGCGAATTAGGCGTATTTTTTGGAAATTTCCAAAAAAAATCAAAAATTAAAAAGTGGGACTACTAATTGAACTTGATCCTTAAAATCAAATGTAATTAATTCATACCATTGTTTTGGGAGAGCAACACCCTCATTGTTTGTGCTTTTAATTATTCGCGTACACACTAAGGAGTAGTGCTCAAATGCTATTATAATCCTTCCAAGTGTTTGTACAACTTTTGTCTGATCACTAAACTCTAAAATTGAAAAGATAAAAGACCAGATCTCACGGTCTTCACATTACGTAGAGTTGGTGAATCGGGAGTTTGCATTGCGTTTGTATGTCTTTGGTGAGAGTCGGTTACATTCATCTTCCCGAGATCATTAGCAGTCACCTTCTGTCTTCCTTCCCACCTTCTATCTCTATCTCTTATATTCCACCCTCCCTCCCTTCATGATGGGTTACACTCCATTTCAGTCGAATTTTGCGGCTTCTTCATTTCATGCCCATCATTCCCGCCCACTCTCTTGGGAGGTCGGAACTCCGATCGACATCCCATCTTCTCCCTCCCCATACCTACATGCCCATTCGGAACATGCTATGAGTAATGCCCGAGGAGACCAAATTGACCAAATACAAGACCCGTGCAATTATCTTGCTGAGATGATAGTGCATTCCATAGGCGATCATATGGAGCAGTTGCAAGCTTTAGATGAGTTCTATCTTGGGATGATGGATGAGTACACAGATCAGGAAGCACAGTCCGCTTCTACTTTGAGTCCCTTCATTATAGATTTAGAGTTCATTGATCTACTGCCAAAGTTTTCAAGGGAAGTGCACGAGGAAGCTTATTTGCATATCGATGAGTTTGAGGATATTTGTGGATCACGATCATATTCTGATATCACTTCTGAGGACTTGATGCTGATTACCTTCCCATTTACAATTCAGAGTAGAGCCAAGAGTTTGCACAGACGATTGGGAAGGAAGTTTGCTACGTGGGGAGATTTACGATCATTGCTTTTGCAGAGATTTTACTCCCAGCGTAGAGCAGAGATAATACGGTCTTGTATTCGTGATTTTTCAGTTGACCCCCAGGAGCCATTGATACATTCATGGTTGAGGTTACATTATCTTTTGAGGTGATTCCCATATCTTGGATTTTCGATGACTGACCTTATCCACATCGCCATGAAGGGGAGGACCGTAGAGCAGGTTGCATACATCATTACCTCGTATGGTGGTTCACACCAAAGTCCCGACCTGGATTTAATTGAGACCATCTTGGATACACTTTCAGACATCCCATATTCACAAGATGATTTATTCGGGACAACATACGAGGGAGAGATGACATAAGATGAGTGTATGACAGTTCATGCCGATTTGACAGCATACAACAATCAGAGGATATGGATGCCACTATGTTTCATATGATGGATATGTTGATTCCTACTGTGAGTTTCCAGAGCCGGACATTGGCCGAGCTCCCGTAGGATTTAAAGCCAGATTTTGAGCCAGTCCTGCACTTTCACGTAGATGATTCTTGGATTCTAGTTCTTTTAGTATCCCAAGAAATAGAGGAGGATCCCACATTTCAGCCATCCTTAGAGTCATTTTAGTGTCCATGTCCAGTAGAGTCAGTGTCTATTCTTCAAAAGATCTTCTCAGATTCGGATATACATTTGGATTTAACTCAGAATAGAGAGCTTGATGAGGGACCGATTTTTTATTCGACAGATCTAGATAGTCCCGTGTTTGAGCCTTGTGTCCTCCCAGTTGATGAGGTCGATATATTTTTAGAGGCATTGTTATTTGACAACATAGATCCAAAATTTCCTGATGTTTCGGCATTACTCCTTGAGGGTTATCTACGGGAGGATGCCATGGACCATGTGTACTCGGTTTCAATTTCTAGGAGTGCATCCGATCTGTCGGATCACGAGATCGAGTCTTTTGATATATCTGATCATGAGTTTGACGTTTCTCTCCTCGACGACCCTCGCGAGGATGACCCGGTCTTTGAGGTATTCGATGATTTCACTTATTTGTCTACAATATATGCATCGGATATCAACCTTTTTAGTAAGTCTCATGATCTTGATCTTCCTTCTCTATTCTAGACGGTGATTAACATGGAGAATTTCCTGATATATCCTTCCTTCTTCACGTTCGATTTCTTCAGCTCTGCCTTTCCACTCCATTCAGACCTTGAGCCGACGATTTCTTTTGTGCTATCGGAGCCTGATTTCATTCTCTCATATCTTCACTCGATAGCAGACACCCGCCTGATTGATTACGTGGGTGTCATCATCTACACTACTGAGTCCGTTGTTGTTCTCTCACCGAGACAACAACAGTACGGTATTCGCATTACAGATGCTGTCATGAACCTAGATACTGCGTTATCAAAGCATTTGCGCCCAGCTAGTGGTGTAAACTCTAGTGCTTGTTGAGAGGCACCTCAACATTGTCCACTATTGTATAGATCGATTTTTCCATATCGTACATTCTTTTGTCTAACACTCCATCTCCATCCCAGGATTATGCCATACTTAGGGTGTATCATACGAGGGAATATGAGTAATAGGATATCTCAAAGGGATCACACAGGTTCACCACTAAATCAGAATAGATGAGCTCACTCTCGAGATATTGGGATCGATCAAAATCTATGCATGGTCGTCTTGTTTTGGAAGCATGACAAGAATTTATAGGTATGTGGTGAGTCTCCATTTTGTCACCTTTATTCTTCCATTTTGGCCTTAAATCCCCAGAAAATTCATGTAAATTGCATTAAATGGCACTAATGAATCCACAATTCATCGCCTTTATTCTTTTATTTTAGCTTCATTTCCGTAGTCAAACACCTGTAAATACCAGCTAATTGCATGAAATTACCATTTTGCATGCATTTGTTAAAATTACATTTTAAAACCTTTTGTTCATAAATAAAAGAATAAAGAAGAAAAGAAAAAGAAAAGGATGTGTTTATACAATAAATACAGACTGACCCGAACCCCGAGAGAAGTTCAAGACTTGACCTGATCGACCAGGAATAAAGTGGGGGGAGTTAGGGTCTTCTGTCAGAAAAACCAAAAATATTTTGTGAATATTTTTCATGTATATTTGTACAAAACTTACCATATTTTATTTGTACATAGTTTGACCTCGAACTAATTGTTTTTGTAAACAAAAGTTGTAAATAAAAATGTGTTGCAAATAATAAAAATAAATGTAAAATAAAATAATGTACAAAGTGCAAATAATCATACCCCCAAAAAAGCCGTAAAGCGCTAATTGAAACACCAATTCCGGCTCCATACAAGCTCAAATTGAATCAAAATCACTTCCATTATACTCTAAATTAAATTATCTTTCAACCGTGGTTTCATAATTTTGGAGTTAGTGTTAAAAAGTCAGTTTTCTTGGGTATTTTGTGCAGTTTAACTAATATTTATTGTGCATATTTATTAATATTTATTTTTTAATGTACATAATTGTAAATATTATTTTTATTAACAATACAATGTAAATAAAAAAATCAAAAAAAATAAGATATAAAAAATTATTTCCTTATTTGTACTTATGTATGTTGTATTATATGTACCTAATATGTGTACACAACTAACTTATATAAAATCACCAAAAAAATAAAATATCTCACACTAATTAATTAATTAATTTAATTTCGAAATTCATATTCAATAATTCAATTTATTGTATTTATTTGAATTAATTGATTCAATAACCTATCACGTATATAAGATTTGATTTTATGCCTTTAATGGCCACAATTAAGGTGGCTAATTCTTTTTTTGGAAATTATTTAATTTATTTATTTTATTTAAACAAGAAATTCATTTTTATTTAATTAATTAATTTATTTAATTATTTTATTTAGTTAAATAACCACTAATTACTTTCCTCATTTGTACATATCTTCTATTTTTGGTTTTCCTTCTCTTTTTATTGGGCTCCTCCTCCTCATTCACTCTTTGATCAATCTTTGGAGAGAGGAGCCCGATCTCTGAGAACTACTCATTGCAGAAGGGTGCCCATCCTCCGATCCGATCGGTGATAGTGATTCGGTCGTCGTCGAGGCCATCACGGTGTGTCCAAACCCAAGGTGAGATCCACATTTCATTTCCTATCTTTTTGCTTAGATAAACTGTAGAGTTAATTTTTGCATCGATTTTAGTCATTATTAGAAATTAAAAATCCCAAAAATTTTCCACCACACAGTTGCCTATCCGACACCAAAATTTTCGCCTCATCTCGTGACCTCTCCATTTCACGTCTATCTCACGCAACCACACACCTCCGACCACACACGGTGGTCGGAGACTCGGATCCATCCCTTGCATTTCCACCGGATCCCCATCCACACCTCTTAATTTGTTTATAAATAAAATAAATATATAGAGATATCTATATATATGTATTGTTTTGATTTTTAACCATTATTTTGTAGGAGAATTCAAAAAAATTATAAAAAAATAAAAAAAACAATCAAAAAAATATAATAATCTCTATTTACATAAAGAAAATAAAAAAATTACATTTTCTTCTAACAATTTTCCTGCAGCTTAAAAAAATGAAAAAAATAAAAAAAAATAAAAAAGAGGGAACAGGTCACGGGCGGCGCCACCAGACGCCGTGCCCTCCCCCCCTGCGCGCAGCCTCCGCCTAGGTGCTCTCCTTCCGCGGCGTGTAACTTCCGAGCGCCTCCAGCGGCTGCCTCCCTACGTAGCACTGCATACGCCACGACCACCTTCCGACGCCGCAGCGACGCTCGCCGTTGGCCCCCGCTCCAGCTACTCGCGTACCCCCACCGCCGAAGCCCGTGCGGCGGAGCGCCGCCCCTACCTGCTCGCCATCCTCCCGTGTGAAGCCGACCACATCGCCCGTCATCACGCGACCCTCTAGCCACCTTCCAGCGGTTGTGCCATCGGATCCTCCGCACGCTCTTCCATCACGCCTCAGTCGCGCCGCCCCTGCCCTCTTCGTGACGGTGCCCCCATACACCCCCATTTTGCTTGGAGTTGAAGAACGACCGAACAACAAAGAACCCTAGGGGGAGTTTGATTAAAATAAAAATAAACTGGGAAAATTGTGCTAAAGCCCCTGAAGGTTCTCATATTTGCAAAAGAGCCCCGTCTCAGAAATATCTTTAGGTAAATTCCACTTTTCAACTTTAAGTCTATTTTTGTCATTTTCTCTGTAGTAACATTTAAAATATTGCGTTTTAGTCCTTGTTTTCAGAACAATAATTTGCTTGCTCTCTTTGAATAAAATAAATGGTTTTTTTCGAAAAATACTCGAAAAAATAGGGTATGCTCATGCTGTAGTTCTCATCATTGTATAATTTTTTCTTAAATATTGGTTGACATTTGATATTTTTAAAAATTCAAAAACAGTAACTTTTTACCTGCCTAAAATTGAAAAATTCATAAAAATTTGACAAAATTTCTTAAAAATTTCAAAAAAATAGTGTAGGTATATTTTGGTGTCTTTTAATTTCTAACAAATTTTCATGCATTAACTCTTTATAAAAACTAAAAAAAATTATGGAAAATATAAATTCTAAAAAAAATTGTAGAAAATTGTAGAAAAATAAAAAAAATCTGATTTCAGTTTCTGATTGTAGATATTGCTTTGTTTAAAAATAATTCCCAGGAATATTTGGCATTAAAGATTTTTAAGTTGCAAAATACTCTTGGCTGTGCACTGTTTGCTCTGTTTTTTACTGTTAGATTTTTAGAAAATCACAAAAAATTGGAAAAATTCGAAAAAATTACCAAAGATATTTTAAAATATATAAAACACAAAAATATTTTCTTTTTAATTTTCTAAGTATTTTTGACGATTTTGAAAAATACAAAAAGAGTGTGGTGTTGTATATTGTTTATCTTTTGTGCTTCTTTTGAAAATAAAAAAAAGTAAAAATTCAAAAACACCTAAAAATCATTTTCGAAATTTGACTACATAGTTTTTAAATCGTGCTCCTTGTGTTCGACCCTGGTCTCTATACCAGGTAAAAAGAATAGCGAAAACCGCTTGTATGTTCTTTGATTGATTGATATCTTTTAAGTGGTTTAAATATTTTTCTAGTTGACCGATTCGAGTAGTTGAGAACAACGACATTTGCACAATATTTATTTACATCTCAACCTTTCGATTTCCATGTCATCAGAATGGCATCATTGCCGGGGAGCACGACTTTGTAGTCATTTTTCATTTGTTGTGATATTTGTCTCTCTATATTATAATTTTTTCTGACCTTCTCTCTTTGATTTTTGTGCGAGGAACTATTAAGAGGGTGACTTGGAGTTTACTTTTTGAGGACCCACACAGGAGGAAGAGCAGGGAGGAGAAGAAGATTTATATTTTTTTTGAGAGAACAATAATTCTTGTAATAATTTAGGACTCTGAACTGTTGGACACTTGGACTATTATTCGGGGTTTGTTTCGCCAAGTGCCGGTGCACTTGGGGGACCTCACCACTGTTTTTTGTCGGTTTTGTTTTCTCATATTTTTATTTTATTTTTGATTCACACAGAATTTGGCCCCTAGACTTAGGATTTTTATCTTGATTGTGACGTAATTAATTAAGTTCCCAGCCCTAATTATCTACTTGCTCCTATAGTCCGATAACTGGACTTAATTATTTAATTCACAAAGAAAAAGCTAATCTAGGTTACTTGAGAGGTCACGTGTCGCTAGAGGCCGTATACAGTGCTGGTAGGATTCGTTGTGCCAGACACCGATCAGCATCAGAGCCTGGACTCCTACCTCTCTTGTTGACCTATTAGCTATCGTTTTCACGTATAGAAATCTTTCACCCAAGGCCATTTTCTTTGTGCATCATATAGGTAGTTTAATTTCTATATTTAATTTATGCGTGGATCATATTGCATATAGAGTGCTGGAGCAAGGTACGCATTTCTATCTCTGCATGCATCATTGTTTTTTACTGTGCATCGGCTTTTTCAACTTCCTCCCCCTGTTTTCGACTCAAATTAATCAAAGAGGAAATCGGAAAATTCGTTAGGCGTTGTTTGTCTTTTAAAAAATCTAAAAAAAGTAAAAGCAATAAAATCTGGGACTGTTAATGCAAACTTGACCCTAAAACCCGCCTCATTTAAAAATATTTGTTTTGGGGAGAGTCACCCCCTCATTGTCTGGTTTGCTTGAGCGAGAGAGTGACCCGAACAGTAGGATAGAGCCACGTTTGAACTTCCGTTAGACTACTGGTCTTAGAGTTAGTCGTTCTCCAGTGAGGATCTCTCCGGTAATCGGTAAAGTGGGCCGTGACGTCCTTAACAGAGCGAGTTGATCGGGTAGCTGGTAAACGGTCTGTAACTTGTACTGGATCGGAAAGATCTAGCTTTGAGATTGGGCCAGTCATTTGGGAGCATCGGGTTCCTAATAGCTCGCTTAATCGCTCTGCAACATTGTTTTATCACCTAAATTAAAATTGACAAGATTAACGACCAATCCTTTACGGTCATCAGCTCATGTTGAGTAGGTGAAATTGAGGTTTGAATTCTTATCTTGTTTGATTACCAGATCTCATCCACACTCATCCCCACATCACGATGATGGGAAGGAGATCCCTTAGGTTGCCTCTGACAGCACCGTTATCGAGCACTCCTTCCCATTCATCTAGGGCGGTTTCGGAGAGCCCAGACTCGCTCTCCGAACCTGAGTTCACTACCACCCTATACCCCCTCAACCACCCTTCTTCCACCAGTCCTGAGATACCTGTGTAGAGAACAACACAGATACATGTTAACTTGACAGCACCTAAGCTTGGGTCTTTTGCCTTTGCAGAAACCCATAAGAAGGCCAGCAGTAACGTACGAACCGATGGACAACCCTAGAGTTCTACCTATGTTCAAGATCAAAACGCCATCAACAACACCTTGTTAGCCTCCCTAGAGATGATGCAGCAACAGATTCGGGACCAAGGAGCATTTATGGCAGAGGTCCGTCAAGAATTAGCATAGATGCGAGCCGACAAAGGAGAGCATCACCGAGCAGGCGGTGGAGAGATTCCAGAGCTTGGAGGAGGATCAGACCGACACCCAGAGGATCAGTCGGAGCCAACTAGACAGCCACGACCGATGAGGCATTTGCACAACCCTGCTGCAACTCTGACTCATCGATGGATTCAGCTCCCTGATATTCTGGGCGATTTCAAGCTTCCCCCTAGACCATTCAGCTTTTGCCCAAGTTCCATGGGCTAGCCACCGAGGAGCCGCATCTTCACCTGCAGGAGTTTGATATGATCTGCAGCACTGTCCACGACAGATACGCGGACGAGGACACTATCAAGATGATAGCATTCCCTTTCTCCCTGGCCGACAGAGCAGCCTATTGGCTGAAGCATTTAGGGAGAATGTTACACTTGGGAGAAGCTCCAGACCGAGTACTTGAACAAGTACTATCCACTCCGCCGGACCAACGTAGCACGAGATCTGATCAACAACATCTCCATGATCCCTAATGAGTAGTTTAATGAGGCGTGGGATCGATTTCGTGAGCTCATCAACCGGTGTCCACACCATGACATCTCCAAGCCCAATCTTGTCCAGAGCTTCTTTTGTGGGCTAACACCGGAGCTGTAGGGACTTGTCAACATTTCTTGTGGGGGTTCATACTTCGCCAAGGACGAAGACCAGGTCTGGGCCATCTATGAGGAGATAACTGAAAACTACACAGTGATGTCCCAGACCAGGCTCTACGCTCAGGGGAAGCCCTCACCCCAGGTTGTGTCCTATCAGAGGATAGCACAAGTTGATGCTAGTCCATCCATTTCTTCGTCAGCGGCAGCAGCAACACAAACAGAATCTTCAGCTGCTGACATGGGTATTATTAGTGAGAAGTTGGAACGCATAGAGATAATAGAGAAGAAGCAGTGCCAGGGCATGACACAGATAGATCAATCGGCACAGACTCTTAGTGACCTGAAGACCCACATCTTGTGTGTCTAGGAGGCACAAGCGACTTCTCAGCCTCATCCCAGGTCACGAGCTGATCCCAGCAACAACAGCTCTTCCCAGCACTATGCCCAGTACCGCCAGGTTCACCACATTCAAGCAGTTTTTGCAGCAGCACTACTCTCAGCCACCACCATCTCAGGACATCTAGATGGTGGTGTATCAGTCGAATCAGCCACTGGCAGTTCTTCCCTCGTCCCCTTACGAGCAGGAGCTGTTGATGGAAGTCAATGGGATTTGGTACCGGCAGCCGCCCGTTATACGTTGGGATCATCCTGGATTCAGGTGGTCCAGTGGAGGTACTTCATCCCAGTAGCAGCCTCCAGCTCCAGGTGGACAGAGCAGCCAGCAACAGCAACCCCAATACTCCCAGCCACAACAGTACTACCAGTCGGGTCCTCGTCCTTACCATCAGGGATAGTAGTGGAGGTAGCAGCAGCCTCAATAGTATTCTCAACCTCCTCCTCATTTCCAACGAGGAAACCCATCCAGTTCTCATGCACCTGTTTATGAGAACCCATCCCTTGATGACTTAGCCCGCCTACTCTCAGACCAGCAGACATCCTTCAGGTGGGAAATGGACGAGTTCACGCAAGAGATGAGGGAAATAATTAAAGGCAAACCACCATACCTGCTCAAATTAAATCAAATCCGAATATTCTGAAGAGGAAGTCTAAGCATGTACAGTCTACAGAGACTACCACTCCTAGTGATTCATTGGGTGATATTTCTTCCTATATATTTGATGCTGATTTTGTAACACTTAGGAGTGTAGAAGGCCAACCGACGACGCCTCGTCTGAACGACAACCCCATGATGATTCCAGAGCGTCAGATGAGGAGGATAGCGGTGTTGATACCGCTAATGATGTTGATGACGGTGGTGCTGATGCCACCAAGGACGATGATCCAATCGACGGTACTGAGGCCGTCATTTCTCCAGATGCAGTTGGTGGTACTGATGCCACTATCAGATGTGATGCGAAGCCAGAGCGCGGTGCTGATGCTGTAAAGACAGATGCCGTCGGTGGTGCTGATGCCACCATTTCTAGTCCAGTTGTGTTTCCTCCTATCCCTGTATCTTAGGACATTATCAAAAATAACAAAAAAATGAATAAAGGAAAGGTTTCTTCATCTACTTCGAGTCCATATGTGTTGCATGATAACTCTTGTATGGGCTCCAGTCCTTCTCAGCAGCAGGAACCTCTTCCTGACCCTCTATCTGAGGAAGGTCCAGCTATCCCCTTCCCTCAAGCACTCCGCTTAGGGCAAGGGAAGAAAATAGAAAATCCAAAAAAATCACAGCAGTTAGAGTTCAGCCAGCAGATGATTGACAGATTTCATATCCAGCTGACTCTACAGGAGGCACTAGAGCACATCCCTCTCTTCAAGAAGTACTTGAGAGAGAAGACCATTGTACATAGGAAGAAGAGGAATCGTAATGCAGAAATCCATGTGCTTACCCGTGCCACATGTTTCGCTATTCAAAATCAATTACCAGCCAAGAGACCCGATGGAGGAGCTCCATATGTCAGATGCCACATTCATGAGCAGTAGTTCGATCACACCTATTAGACAGCGGGTCTTCGATTAACCTTCTTCCGGCAACCTTACTTGATTGATTTGAGTTTATCCCTCTTAGACAGAGTAGGACGATCCTTCAGTTTGTTGATAGATCTTTTAAGAGGCCGAAGGGGTTACTAAAGGACATTGTCGTCACAATTCATGGCTTGAAATTCCCCGTGGACTTTGTTGTATTGGACATGGAGGTCCATGAATCAGTGACAGATACCCCCATCATATTAGGACGACCATTCTTGGCCACAGCCAAGGCGGTGTCCGACCATGATAGTGGGAAGGTATACTTTCACGTCGAGGGTGAAAGTGTACAAATCGAGACGATCGAGGAGACAAGAGATAGAGATTCAAAGTGCTCAGATCAGATGACCGACTCAGAGTAGATAACAGATGCAAAGCTAGACATCTACTAGGAGTGTGATTTTGTGATTACAGACGACGAAGCAGTTTGGGCAGATCCCGCAACACGAGCATTTGCCACATCTTCAGATAATGAAGATTCACAGATCATGGCAGATGAGAGTTCGGAGAGCACACTCATGGCATAGGATACAATAGAGGTTGTTTATCATGACCAGGATAACGAAGACGATTTTATCTCATGCGCTTCAGATTCAGATTCCTCAGACATAGACATTGATTTTGACTAGCAGGAGTTCGATGAATGTTTATTGTGTCTGGTGCCTACAGAGCCAACGGCTAGGGTGAAGAGTGAGCCAGGTCCTTTGATATATATACCAGCAAAGCCATCTTCATCTCATTTACCATTGCAGCGAGAGTTCTCACACACAGATCTGGTAGCATTCACTCAAACATTCCAGAAGCCAGATTTACCAGCTTCCACTTGCCCAGAATTGAAGACCTTGCCGCAGAGCATGAAGTATAGATTCCTTGCGGGTGAGCCAGACAAGTTCCCAGTCATTATCTCAGCGGATTTGATTGAAGACCAGGAATCTCGTTTGTTGGAGGTTCTTGAAAGAAACCGCAAGGCAATAGGATGGAGTGTAGCTGATCTCCAGGGGATAAGTCCGGCCCTTTGCTCCCACCACATTTATCTCGAAGAAAACGCCAAGCCCTCGCATGAGTTCCAGCAACGGCTGAACCCGAATCTTCAAGAAGTGGTCATGAAAGAAATATCTAAGTGGTGGAACGCCGATTTTATCTACCCCATCTCAGACTCCAAGTGGGTTAGTCCATTGCACGTGGTACCCAAGAAGACGGGTATCACCACAGTTGTAAACGAGTCTGGAGAGGAGATAGCTACCCGAGTACCCACTTCATGGAGGGTCTGTGCGGACTACAGACGATTGAATCAGGCCACCAAGAAGGACCACTTCCCGCTACCATTCATAGATCAGATCATTGAGAGATTAGATGTGAAGAGTTTCTACTACTTTTTGGATGGGTTTCGGGATACAACCAGGTGGCCATAACGTCCGAAGACCAAGAGAAAACAACGTTCACCTGTCCGTTTGGGACGTATGCTTTTCAACAGATGCCCTTTGGATTATGTAATGCCCCGGCTACATTCCAAAGGTGCATTCTCTCTATTTTCTCGAACATGGTTAGTGAAATTTTAGAGGTCTTCATGGATGACTTCTCGGTCTACGGTGACAGTTTTGATGCATGTCTTGATTACCTAGACCGAGTACTTCAGCGCTGCAATGAGGTCAACTTAGTCTTGTCTTGAAAGAAGAGTCACTTCATGGTGACTCAGGGGACGGTCCTTGGCCACATCATCTCCAACAGGGCATGGATATCGACTCGTCCAAGGTGGATATCATCAAGAAACTCAATCCACCGTCCAATTTACGACAGTTGCGGTCCTTTCTGGGGCATGTCGGTTTCTACCGACGGTTCATACAGGACTTCAGTAAAATTGCCTCACCGCTCACTGATCTCTTGACAAATGACATCGAGTTCATTGTCGATGATAATTGTCTTGCATCATTTGAGACTCTCAAGAATTTAGTTGTTGAGGCTCATGTCCTTCAGCCACCTGATCGGTCTCTTCCATTCGAGATCATGACGGATGCTTCTGATTTTGCCATAGGGGCTGTGCTTGGATAGAGGAGAGATGGATTACCATATGCCATTCACTACGCTAGCCGAACAATGGATGCCGCTCAGCGGAATTACAAAGTCACAGAAAAGGATATGCTAGTTGTAGTCTTTACCTTGGATAAGTTTCGATCTTACATTCTTGGATCTAAAGTGACTATTTATACTGATCACACCGCCATCCGATACTTAATGGCAAAGAAGGATGCCAAAGCCAGATTGACCAGATGGATTCTTGTACTCTAGGAATTTGACATTGAGATTAAGGATAAACCTGGAGTTAAAAATGTGGTGGCGGATCACCTCTCCCGTCTAGAGAACCTTGAGGATTTGGATCAAATGACACCTATTACTGAGACATTCCCAGATGAGGCGATCCTTGCAATCACCTCACTTCCATGGTATGCCGATATTGTGAACTATCTTGTCACGAAGAAAGTACCACAAGATTGGCCCAGACAACGACTTGAGACCTTTCTTGTGAAGGCCAAGTCATACCATTGGGAGAATTCCACTCTTTATCATGAAGGAGGGGATAACATCTGGAGATGGTGTATTCCTCAAGAAGAGTAGCATAGTGTCCTCACCTATTGCCACAAGCTTGAGGCAGGAGGACATCATTATGGGAGACAGACAACATAGAAGGTTCTTCAATCCGGCCTTTGGTGGCCAACCCTCTTCAAGGATTCTGATGAATTTGTGAAGAGATGTACCAACTGTCAGAAAATGGGTACTTGTGGATAGGTAGATATGATGCCAATGCAGCCCATTCACTTTTGTGAGGTTTTTGACACACGGGGCATCAATTTCATGGGCCCATTTCCTAAGGGCCTGTTTGGTTGCTGGGTTGGACTGGGTTGGGTTGGGCTGGGTTGGGGTGGGTGAATAGTAATCTGTGAGGAGGAAGTACCCTTGTGAATAGTAACCAGGGTTGGGCCAACCCTGCCCAACCCTGCAACCAAACAGGCCCTAAGAGTCAGGGATTTGAGTATATCTTGCTTGCTGTAGATTATGTGAGTCGTTGGGTTGAGGCCATCCCTGCCCGAACCGCAAATGCTAATATGATTTGCAAATTCTTGAGGAAAAATATTATTTCACGGTTCGAGGTACCTAGAGTGTTGATATTAGATGGGGGGCTCATTTTATCATCAACAATGTAAGGGCCCTTGCTAACGAGTTCAGTATAGATCATCGAGTTGACACTCCTTATCATCCACAGACGAATGGTCTTGTTGAGGTTTCCAACAGGGAGATTAAGACTATATTGCAGAAGCCTCCCAGACCGAAAGGATTGGTCACAGCTTTTGGACTCGGTCTTGTGGGCATATCGGACATCCTTCAAGACTCCATTGGGTACATCTCCATTCCGACTCATTTATGGGAAACTATGCCACTTACCAGTTGAGCTGAAGCATAAGTCACTATGGGCTGTTACTGAGATATTTTTGGATCTAAAAAGTGTAGGAGATCAGAGAAAGGCAGAATTAGCCACCCTAGAAGAACTTAGAGATACAACCTTTTCGAGTAGCCTACAATATAAGGAGCGAGTGAAGATATATGGCATGATTTCCATATCAGTCATAAGCAGTTTGAGCCGAACCAGAAAGTATGGTTATTCAATGCCATGCTAAAACTATTTCCAGGGAAGTTGCAAAGTAAGTGGAAGGGACCATACTTGGTCCAGAAGGTGCATGACAATGGCATCATTGATATATCTGAGATGTCATCTGAGTCTACCTTCCGAGTTAACGGTCAGCGCCTGAAGCCCTATCTAGATCATGATCCACTGACTGTCGATGTTTCCCCTATTCATTTTACATGAGATGTGGTTTTTGACTCACATCCTTTGCATCTCATGCCTTATTTTCACTTCCTCCCGCAGCTGTATAGATCGAGATGTCCATATCACACATTCTTTTGTCTAACACCCCATCTCCATCTTATGATTATGCTATACTTAGGGTGTACTTTACCCTAAGTACAGTGGGTGTCAGACTAGTGATTATTCTTTTGATTCTTTTTACCTCTGTTTTGTTGCTTATACTTAGGGATATTTTACCCTAAGTATATGGGAGGTAGACTCTGTACATTCTACTCCTCGGTTTTCCCCTTGTATATAGTGTTCTATACTTAGGATTACTTGATCCTAAGTATAAGCGGATCACCGACTTCTATTGATTATATTCTTTTATTCGTCATTGTAGCATACTGTTCTTTTCACTTTCAAATACTTAGCACAAGTTATGTCTTCCTTTGTAGCTCTTTGATCACTATGAGGACATAGTTCGAGCTAAGTATGGGGGTGTCATATATATTGTATATATACTTCTGCCATAACTCATACTTTCATATTTTTTAATATGGCTAAAATACTATGTAAATACTCAAAAAAACTAAAAAAACTAAAAAACTAACTAATAAAAAAGATGCAGAAAATTCCTCAAAAATTCTTTTTGTATATACTGATTAATAAATCATGTTAAAATATTTTGAAAAATATTTTGAAAATCTATTTGAAAAATATTTTTGAAAACTATTTGAAAAATGTTTGAAAAATATTTTCAACCTTTGTAAAAATATTGTGGCTTGTAAATTTTTTTCTCTTTGTGTGAAATAAAGTGATTTTGTAAAAACTATTTGCAAATGTTTTGAAAAATGGTTGAAAATTTATTTTGAAAATCTATATATAATGTTTGAAAAATGTTTACAAAATAGTTTTTAAATACGTGTAAATGTTTGTAAAATTGTTTGGAAAATTATTTTGGGATATAGTTTTCAAAATTATTTGTAATATTATTTTCAAATAAGTTTGAGGAATATATGCATCACAAAATAAAAATAAAAATAAAAAATTCCAACTGTGTATATACCTGTATAAATTACTCAAGTTGTAAATTCTTGCATCTTATTCTTGTAAATAATTAACTCACTCTTGTGTAAATATGTATCTCATGCCTAACCTTAAAAAAATAAAAAAATTCTTGTATATATTTGTATATATTACTAACTCATTGCAAAAAAACAAGAAAAAAAAGAAAAAGAAAAAAAGAAGAAAAAACTTTTTACATGTGCATCATTTTTCAAAAATCCATAAAAATTTTAAAATTTTGAAAATTGTTTCACAAAAAGATTTTTGCTTTCTTTTCCTTGCATCGTACATATTTTCTTGCATCAGCATGTGCATTTTTCAGGATGATATTGATATTTAAACTAAGTCTGGAATAAATTTGAAGAATGGAGCTTAGTTGGACCTTAATCCACTTAATTTCAGAGGAACCTTATAAGAATTGAAGTTAAGACTTTGCAGGTCCTAGTGACTTAATTCTTTAAGTCCATAAGACTATGTTCACATGTCATCTTGATAAGTCTAAGTAGAATATTTAACAACACACGCATGATTCTTTCAGACCGTGGCTTACCTTGGACAATGCACTCTACACAAAGCTCTTCATGGAGGAGGTAGTGAGGGGGCAGAATCTTTTGGCTTGGGGTAGCATACGAGGGTAGTACATCTAGGCGGAACCTCTCGTCCTCCTCTAGGGAGGGAAGTGTGTCTCAACCTGGTTTGGAGATGTTGAGGTCTAAAGACAGGATGTTGTGGGGTTGTAATAATGCTTCAAAAGAGGGATAGTCTAGCTTAAGAGGAAAAACTCCTTATGTACATGCTGCACCTTGTATATATTGTTAAATAAAGAAAAAAAATGCAAAATCTCCAAAAGTGGACAGGCCTAATAGAAAAGTAAAATGCATGCCGGAGTGTTTATACAAGTGAAAAAAAAGAATAAGAGCTTCAAAGTCATATATTTGTGAGCTTGCAGCGAGTGACATGGCTACACTGGTCATGCATCCAGGGATAGGTAACTACACTGGTTACCGTCCATTCTCTTCTCCATCCCCTCCTCTTGAGCTGGTTGTACTTGAACTTAGAAGAGAATATCCCCGCTCCTCGAGGAAAGAGTTGCCAGACCGGGGGATTAGAGTTACCTTGTTGAGAGATGTTGTTTCTTTGCTACTTTTGAGATGATGAGCTATATTTCACTTACATGTACATGAAAAGATTCATAGTCATAAGAATTTGTATATGTAGACATGTTCTGATCTGACTGTTAAGGAGACCTGAATAGGAGTCTTATGGAACTTAGAGGCTATTAGGTTTTAAATCCATTTCCCATTGAGGTTCCGACACACTAATAATCCAAAGGTCTGACAGAGCTCCATACTACATTTTTATGAAGATAAGTTTAAAAGTCAACATTGTTCTAACTTCTTTCCTTTTTCTTTTCTTTATTTTTATTTTCACTTATTTTCCAAATAAGTGTTAGCTAAGGGACTAGCAAAGGTAAAGTATAGGGGAATGATGAATCCACAATTCATCACCTTTATTATTTTATTTTAGCTTCATTTCCGTAGTCAAACACCTGTAAATACCAGCTAATTGCATGAGTTTATCATTTTGCATGCATTTCTTAAAATTACATTTTTAACACTTTTTGTACATTAATAAAAGAATAAAGAAGAAAAGAAAAAGAAAAGGATGTGTTTATGCGATAAATACAGACTGACCCGAACTCCGAGAGAAGGTCAAGACTTGACCTGATCGACCAGGAAAAAAGTAGAGGGAGATATGGTCTTCTGTCTGAAAAACCAAAAATATTTTGTGAATATTTTTCATGTATATTTGTACAAAACTTACCATATTTTATTTGTACATAATTTGACCTCAAACTAATAATTTTTGTAAACAAAAGTTGTAAATAAAAATGTATTATAAATAATAAAAGTAAGTGTAAAATAAAATAATGTACATAATGCAAATAATTACACCCAGAAAAAAGCTGTAAAGTGCTAATTGAAACACCAATTCTGGCTCCATATGAGCTCAAATTGAATCAAAATCACTTCATTATACTCTAAATTAAAGTATCTTTCAAATGGTTATGGTTTCATAATTTTTGGATTTACGGTTAAAAAGTCAGTTTTCTGGCATGATTTGTGCAGTTTAACCAATATATGTTGTACATATTTATTAATATTTATTTTTTTAATGTACATAATTGTAAATATTATTTTTATTAATAATAAAAAATGTAAATAAAAAATGAAAAAAATAAGATATAAAAAATTATTTCCTTATTTGTACTTATGTATATTGTATTATATGTACCTAATATGTGTATACAACTAACTTCCTTATATAAAAATCACCAAAAAAATAAAATATCTCACATTAATTAATTAATTAATTTAATTCCTAAATTCATATTCAATTATTTAATTTATTGGATTTATTTAAATTAATTGATTTAATAACCTACCATATATATAAGATTTGATTTTATGCCTTTAATGGCCACCACTAAGGTGGCTAATTCATTTTTGGAAATTATTTCATTTATTTATTTTAATTAAATCCGAATTTCATTTTTATATAATTAAATAATTAATTTAATTATTTTATTTATTTAAATAACCACTAATTACTTTCATTAGTTGTACATATCTTCCTTTTTTTATTTTGCTTCTCTTTTTATTGGGCCCCTCCTCCTCATTCACTCTTTAATCAATCTTTGGAGAGAGGAGCCCGATCTCCGAGAACTACTCATCGTAGAAGGGTGCCCAGCCTCCGATCCGATCGGTGACAGTGATTCGATCGTCGTCGAGGCCATCACGGCGTGTCCAAACCCAAGGTGAGATCGATATTTCATTTCCTATCTTTTTGCTTAGATAAACTGTAGAGTTAATTTACGTTGATTTTAGTCATTGTTAGAAATTAAAATCCCAACAATTTTCCACCACACAGTTGCTGATCCGACACCGAAAATTTCACCTCATCTCGTGACCTCTCCATTTCACGTCTATCTCACGCAACCACACACCTCCGACCATGCACGGTGGTCGGAGACTCGGATCGATCCCTCGCATTTCCACCGGATCCCCATCCACACCTCTTAATTTATTTATAAATAAAATAAATATATATAGAGATATCTATATATATGTATTATTTTGATTTCTAACCATTGTTTTGCAGGAGAATTCAAAAAATAATTATAAAAAAATAAAAAATAATCAAAAAAAATTATTATCATCTCTATTTACATAAAGAAAATAAAAAAAATAAAAAAATTACATTTTCCGTCTAACAATTTTCCTGCAGCTTAAAAAAAAAAGAGGGAACATGTCACGAGCGACATCGCCATACACCGTGCCCTTTCCCCCTACGCGTTGCCTCCGCCCAGGCACCCTCCTTCCACGGCGGTGCAACCACCGAGCGCCTCCAGCGGTCGCCGTCCTCCACGGTGCCGCATCCACTACGAACACCTTCCGATGCCGTAGCTACGCTCGTCGTTGGCCCCCGCTCCAGCTCGACGCTGTCGCCCTTGCGTACCCCCACCGTCGAAGCCCGCGCGGCGGAGCGCCACCCCCACCTGCTCGCCATCCTCCCACTTGAAGCCGACCCCATCGCTCGTCATCGCGCGGCCCTCCAGCCACCATCTAGCGGCCACGCCATCGGATCCTCCGCACGCTCTGCCATCGTGCCTCAGTTGCGCCGCCCCTGCCCTCTTCGTGACGACACCCCCCTGCACCCCCATTTTGCTTGGAGTTGAAGAACGACCGATCACCAAAGAACCCTAGGGGGAGTTTGATTAAAATAAAAATAAACTGGGAAAATTATGCTAAAGCCCATGAAGGTTCTCAGAAATATCTTTGGGTAAATTCCACTTTTCAACTTTAAGTTTATTTTTTTCATTTTCTCTGTAGAAACTTTTAAAATATTGTGTTTTTGTTCATGTTTCCAGAACAATAATTTGCTTGCTCTCTTTGAATGAAATAAATATTTTTATTTTTCGAAAAATTCTCAAAAATTAGGGTATGCTCTTGTTGTAGTTCTCATCATTTTATAATTTTTCATGAATTTTGGTTGATGATATTTTTAAAAATTCAAAAACAGTAACTTTTTCCCTGCCCGAAATTGAAAAATTCATAAAAATTCAAAAAATTGCCTAAAAATTCCAAATACATTAGTGTAGGTATATTTTGGTGTCTTTTAATTTTTGACAAATTTTCGTGCATTAACTCTTTATAAAAACCAAAGGAATTACGAAAAATGAAATTCTAAAAAATTGTAGAAAATTGTAGAAAAATAAAAAAATCTGATTTCAGTTTTTGATTGTAGATATTGCTTTGCAGTTTAACAAAAAATAATTTCCAAAAATATTGGTCACTTAAAGTATTTTTAAATTATAAAATACTCTTGGTTGTGCACTGTTTTCTTTGTTTTTCACTATTTGATTTTTAGAAAATCACAAAAATATCAGAAAAATTCGAAAAAAGTACCAAAAATATTTTAAAATATATAAAACACAAAATTATTTTCTTTTTAATTTTCTGAGTATTTTTGATGATTTTGAAAAATACAAAAAGAGTGTGGTGTTGTATATTGTTTATCTTTTGTGCTTGTTTTGAAAAAAAAAGTAAAAATTCAAAAACAACTAAAAATCATTTTTGAAATTTGACTACATAGTTTTTAAATCATGCTCTTTTTGTCCGACCCTGGTCGCTATACAAGGTAAAAGGAATAGCGAAAACCGCTTGTATGTGCTTTGATTGATTGATATCTTTTAAGCGGTTTAAATATTTTTCTCGTTGACCGATTTGAGTAGTTGAGAACAATGACATTTGCACATTATTTATTTACATCTTGACCTATCGATTTTCGTGCCATCAGAAACAAAATAACATTCATTATTTAACCTATAAATATTGTATAAATACATGTATTTAATTCCAAAATAAAAGAACAAATGAAAAGAAAAGAAAAAAGAAATTAATTATAAATGATACTGAATGACCCTAAACGTTGAGACGAAGTCAATATTAACTTGATCGATAAGGAATAAAATAGGGGGAGATAGGGTGAACAATTGTACGGAAATACTTACAACAACCCTAATTTAACTATAAATAGTCATATTTACCCTCTTTTATTATTCAATTTACACACATACATTAAAGATTTATTCTACATAAAACTTGTACATAAAAATGCATAGAAAAATACAAAAAATATTGCCAAGAAAAATAATACACAGTGTGATTGAGACACACAAATGAAAAAGCCATAAACTAAACTTCACAGACTAATATATGCTTCATATAAACTCAAAATTGATCAAATTCACCTTTATTATTCTTAAAATTAAATTATCTATCTAATGAATGTGGTTTCATTAAAAATGAAGTGAAGATGCAAAAGTTATCTTTTTGGGGTCTCATTGTACTGTATACCTGCATATTTTATTCAATTTAATTATTCTTTTATTTTTATTAATCTTATATTTCTAATACTTGTAAATATTATTGGAAATATATTTAAAATATAAACATAAAATAAAAGCATTTAAAATCCATTAAAATAAATAATGTAATATTCTATATAAGCATACTTCACTTATAATATATATACCCACATTTATTTATGTATACAAATAAACTCAGAAAAATAAAATAAAATTATGTAAATATGTATTTAAATATATAAATATATAAAATATGTATATATAATAACTATAATTTAAAATATGAAATAAAAATAAGTTACCTAAAAAAGTATTTATACCTATATACTTTTCAAAATTGGCCCCTAGTAAATAAGCTTGTAAAACTAAATAAAAATATCCATAAAATAGTACATAAAATAAGATATTCATAAAAATAGTACATAAAATAAGGATTTTTCTATGCTTTCACTTTTATTTAATAAAATCATTTATTGTTTTATATAATTAATGAGGGAATTATCCCCCATATTTTTTGATTAGTCTAAGTGGATCAACCAGAGGCCAGCGTTAGTTGACCTTGGGTCAACTGTACGCCCTTCAAGGCACCTCTCTATCAAATGTTGGCTCAACTCGCTTCTCCATTTTCTTGGCATTCATACACTACTCGAGGGACCTTGGTTCCTTCACCAAATTGTGCCTCAAACTACTATGCATTTCGCCATGGTGTCTGATGATCCAAATATTTGGCGAATCCAACGCCAACCCGTGATCCATCCACCTACCTCCCTTGTTTATAAATAAAACATTTCTCGCCCTTTTTTCATTTTGATCCTCTTTCTCCTACGTAGCCCTATGAATCAACCAGGATCGGTATCCCTTAGTGACATGAAGGTGGAGCTCTTCGATTTGCGGCATGGACAAGGTGGAGAAGACGTGAGCTAATCATTGCCGGAGCTCTGCTCAAGCAAGGGTTTTCTCTACCCTAGGTACTCCCGTCGAGCTGACGGTTAGCTCTTTAGACTGATTTTTCATTCCTTAGATTAATCTTAGTTTTAGTTAAGTATAATCGCATTTAAATACTAATAGATTCCAACTTTTTCGTTCACTAGAGATTAGATATCGGGCCACTGTACCACTATGAACTCGACCTGTTTTGCCTCATGAACACCTCCATCTCCTTCCCTGGTGTGTTCGCCATAATTCTCACCATCCTCCCCCGATTCTACAAGGATCATGCTCAATCAATCTCCCTCTTCCATCCTTCATCAGAGCTCCATCACCCCTTCATATCATTGTGCACAACATCTTCAACTTGGGTCGAGAGCATTTCTCTCAAGCCCCTTTAGCATTTTGTATAGGTTCGAGAGCTTGGAAGCTCTCTAGACCGTGAAATCGACGCTTCTTATCAGCTCCAGGTCATTGTGAGTGACAGAGACTCCAGGTCCCATCGCTGGGTCCTGGATGCCACTGAAGACCACCAATAGGTGTGGGAAGCCTCCAAGAAGCCTTAGGGCACATCTTAGAAGAAGAACATGGCCGGAGGTACACGGAATCAACGATTGATCCGGGTGATGAATCTGCAATTCATCATCTTTATTTATTTATTTTAGCGTAAAATCCCTTCCTAAAGACCTGTAAATATTAATAAAGTCATGTTTTTATTCTTTCTTATTTTTTGTAAATATTATGCAAAAACCATTATTTTCAACTTAAAAAATAAATAAAGAAAGAAAGGAAAATAAAAGAAAACAAAGACTTCATATATGCAATAAATACAAGCCGACTCTTACCCCGAGTGAAAGTCAAGACTTGACCTGATCGACAAGGAATAAAGTAGGGGGAGTTAAGGCCATTTGTAGAAAAATAAATAAAATCTAATTACATTCATTATTCATGTACACATTGCAATATGCCATTATTTTGTATATAAAACCTTAATCTATATTATTTATCATTCCAAACAAAAAAGTTTTCTTCTTAAAACTTGTGCATAAAAATAAGTTGTAAATATTAAAAATAATTGCAAGAAGATTCGTTATTCATTGTGTAGATAATGACACTTTGAAAAAGCTGCAAAACTTAATTTTCCATACTCATATCTACTCCAAAAAAACTCAAAAATAAGCAAACTCACTTTTATTGTACTTTAAATAAAATAAACTTCAAAATGGTGTGATTTCATTAATATCAGAGTTAAGATGCAAAATGTGGCCTTTTGGAGTGTATCGTATATTGTGCATGTATTATATATTGTGTGAATATTGTATTTTGATTATTTCTTGTACATATTTGTGAATATGTATTTTTATAAATATTGTATTTTATCCAACTAAAAAATAAAAATTACAAAGATCAAAATCACAAAAAATAGTGTATATATTGTACAAATACCACTATGTATATTGTAACTATATCTATTTATTCAACTTAATAAATTATTTTTAAAAATAAAATAAAAATATATTTAAAATCCTCGTAAAATATTGTAAGTAAATAAAACAATAAATTGTATAATTATTTGTAAAAATAATTTATTAAAAAGTGAAGTGCTTGTATATATAGGCATATATACCTATGAATAAAGGGTACTATTTATTTTTTAACCTATTTAATTAAATTATAAATTTATTAAATTCACCATAAGTAGAATTATTTACTTATAAACATTTTTTTATTTACACTATTTATTTAAAATCATTTTCAATTTTTAAGTCAATTTATTTAACATTTATTTTATTTTTATCTTTTAGTGAAGTTTGTCCTATTCTCGGAGCCACCCTATTGGACGGACTCGGGTCAACCCCTCCTTCACTCGCCTAACCCGATAAGACTCCTCGCCGGAGCTATTTTCAGCATTTTCCTCTCATGATTCGATCGTCCTCAACCCTTGATTTCTTTTCGAAAATTTTAGCCCAAATAAAGATCCTTCTCGCTCGATATTAACTTTGGCGATCCGTGCCTCGATCCACGCTCTCCATTTCCAAATCCGTTGGACCTCCTGTGTTATATATCCTCACTCCCAGCTCCTCCACCCATGCTGATCTGTTTTCACCCTCATTTCGTACAAGATTGAGTATAGGAGAGAGATAGAGAGAGGCGGTGGTAGGGCGTCTCCTCCACGATTGGGAGTGCGAATTTAGGCATTGGGAGATGAGATCCAGCTACCCTGCAGGACCTCCGTCTGCACGGTTGAGCTTCTTCGACTTTCACATCGGATCGAGGCTACGACTTCCTCTATTCCATCCTTAGGTAACCTTAGATAATTTTCATTTCATTTTCATGTTTAATTTTGCTTTGATTTGCAGTAATTATATAGATCATAATCTCCATCTCTGAGATCTGATCTGCATGATTGGAGCCCTCCGATATTTAATAAACCTTCACCTCCCATATCGCATCAGATCTGGGAGTCGATATCCTTTCCGACCACCTCGCTGGAGATCCCCATTCCCCTTCCATTTTTTTGGTTTTCTCCTAATAAATTTGGTCGGAGTCTTCTCTAAGAAATAAGGAATCTTTTGCAGGTCCTTGGAGTGTGATTGGGACTGTTGATCACGACCTAGAGTGCTACTTCCACCTGTAGACCACCTGAGCATCCAGAAGGAGGATAAGATGTTATTGCCCCTTCAATCCATAGCTGGTCAACGTGAAGACGTAGCAGGAAGCTGTAGCAGTCTTCAGGTAGATGTTTGAGCAGAGGTCGGCTGAGATATTACTGATCGAAACTCATCAGAGCAACCATTTATCATGTTCTTACACTTTATCTTAGCACCATACGGTAAAGAACATCAACGCTAGATTAGATCGTATTCGTTCGCTTGCGCCCAATTCCAAGATGTGGATCGAGTCCCTAGAGCAGATCCACCATTTGCATCCTCAGCTCAACCGACCGATCTAAATAAAGACTAGATCCAACCATTCATTTTTGCACGATTAAGGGTAAATTGCATCTAAGCCCTTGCTTTTATTTTATTTTGTAAATAAGTCCTAAAAGGACATATATCACTCTTTTATTGTTGGTTTAATTACATTGGACCCCTCTTTGTTTATTTGATTTACTTTTCGGTATTGTCTTCTTGTATAAACGTGCCTAGCACGTAACTTGGTGGTCATTTTGCGATAACAACCCTGTATTTTCTGTGTTACGGGTAAGCCCCTCTAAATAAATATATTCCATCGGGGTCCGTGCCAGCGTAACTCACGTGCGCCAGCATGCCCCCAATTGGAAAATTTGTAGGGTTCATCCATGTGTTTCCTTATGTGTTCTTCTTTAGTCTTCTAAAAAAATTAATTTGCATATGTACCCTTGTGTTGTAGATAATTGTGTTGCTTGTTTATTTGGCTTAATAACAAGTAAATCACTTTTAAACATTCCATAAAAATGGCAACAAACTCCTGTTAATTAGTTTTAATATCAATAATTTTCGTTTATCATTTTATTTATTTTTTATTATTTTTAAAATTAATAAACAACCTAATTTTTCCTGTTTGCAAAAAATAATCATTAAAAATACAAAATTTTTGTGAAAAATTCTACAAAAAATTATGTTTGCTTCTTTTTATTTGTTTTAAATTCTTTATAAATTTTAGCTTTTAATTCTCTATAAAAACCATAAAATTGCACAATACTAAAAACACATAAAATTAATAAAGTCACAGAAAATCCAAATAATCGATAAAATAC
Source organism: Ottelia alismoides (assembly GCA_037367405.1). Lineage (NCBI taxonomy): Eukaryota > Viridiplantae > Streptophyta > Magnoliopsida > Alismatales > Hydrocharitaceae > Ottelia > Ottelia alismoides. Next base: position 74,939 of record JAZKJV010002567.1, on the reverse strand, counting down.
CTTTCTGAAAACCATAAAAATTCATCTCTATTTCTGTATATATTTCATATATTGTTTTGACTTTATTTCACATTTTAAAAACACAAAAACATTTGTATTGTTTTCTGTTTGTTATTTTTTATATTTTTAACTGTTTTCCACGTGCATAAAGAGGATGGTGAAAATGGTTATGATTACTTGTGGTGAATATTTCTCATGCAATGTGTTCCTATACGAAGGTGTCGAAGATTTACAATACTTCATGAAGGAATGCGATGTCTTATATGAAGGTGTCGAAGATTTACAATACTTCATTAAGTTCAAATATGTCATGCATGACTTAAATATTTCATTCTTTAAGGGACATTTCCATTAAAAAAAAGGTTGTGTATTGTGTGTTACATAGACAATTTGACAATAACAAGATCTTGTGGACCATTCTCTCATCAAAGTGGCTATGGGATTAAATTAAAGTAGAAATTCTATAAGATGGTTAACCGCAAGAGTAATCCCACACTAAAAGAAATTTTTGTTTTTTGTGGGGGAAGTTGTCGATTTGCTGTATAATAGCTGCAAACTGTGCATTGGTCCATAGCAATCCAAGATAAATCTTATAATTCAAATATATCCTTCTAGATTTTTCCTGGATTTCAACAATAACCAAATCGTAAACATGCCTAAACCAATTAATCTAGGGATATCGAGCTTTCTGCTTATCCTAAACACTAGAATCTTTTAAACTATTGATTAGTCAGTAGCTTTCATAATTAATTTTTAGTTCATTGCAAGATCACTCTTCTCACTGATGGCTGATTGACATTTCTCTCCTTGTCTCTCTTGTGTCTCACACAATCCAACCTTTTTTTTATCTGTGAACCATCGATTTCAAATGCATGGTTAAGATGGTGACTAGCAGGGACTGTCAGTTTCATGTTTGAATGCAAGTGATGTCCCAGCCCTGGTAACAAAAACTCGATCTAAAACCATACCCATTTCCAGAACAAGATCACAATTTTGTGTCATAGCTTGCAGAAGATGGACAAGAATATCTCGTGATTTTGGATAATTTACCGATTACTTTCCCTACTCCCCTCGAGCACACTGATATGATCAAGATGCACACAGCTCGAAGCTTAATACCAACAGATCACATAATACATAACAACATAGAGATCGGCCACCTTACAAAAGCACGGCAAGGCAAACGATAATAAAACTGTCACACTTATTCCAATCTTAAGCATAAGAAGCACAATCCATAGGGAGTGACTTGCTTTAATTTGCTTCCTCCTCAGATAGAGCCCCTTCTCCCTACTTACATATGGAAAGTGGAGCTAAGGTGCATCGAATTACTTGCAAGAGGAGAAGGGGTTTCACGGTCTTGTTCAATGGCCGCAGGTGCAGGTGGTGCAGGTGCAGTTGGGTCCGCACTTGCACTTCCCGTCGTTCTCCCCGCTCGCAGTCGCACCGTCATAGTAGCTGCAGTTATTTTGTTCTCCATAATTATCAAGCAACCAAATTACAAGGCAAAGAAAGTCCAAATTTGTTGACTGTGTTACCTTTTCTCAGTCACAATCACCTCGACTCCATATGTGTTGCCCTTCTTCCTGCAGGTTTCAAAGCGTATAGAAGTCATTTGCAGCGTTTATTCCTCGTTCAAAGTGTATAGAAGTCATCATGATGGCATAATCTTTCATATAATATATTTGGGCACCCATTTATTCCTCGTTCTCGAACAGCTAACTAATTAAAGAAATCATGATATGAACGGGGGAATGGAATTTCCAGAGAAGCATGATTATTTTGCAGCGTTTTGGAAGAAGTCTTCTCAAGCAGTTGCGTTCGACTTCCCAAAAAAATTCATATATTGGACGCCATACTTTTGGCAAATTAAGAGATCATAAATTGGTAATCATTCACAGTGAAGTGGTAGCAGTTTATTTGTGAGAAGGATCTCCTCCATCCATTTTGTCAGAAGAGGAGACTTACGTGCAGTTGGTCTTATCAGCGCAGTCACAGTTGCCGCAGCTCGACATCCTCGAGATGAGAAGAGAAAGGATGGATACTGAAAGAGCTTCGCTTTGCTTTGCTCTTACACTTAAGAGTGGTGTGTGGGATGAAGAGAAGCTCTTGTCCTCTATTTATAACCCCTTCCCTCAAACATAGAGATAGATATATGAACCCAACATCTCAATATACCCCTTTTTTTGGCCCTCGAAATGGCTCTTTTTTCTATCATTAGCTGCGATGGTATTCCAATATTAAACTTCTCTAAAGAAACAGAACTAGAGTTTAAAATGTCGCTTTCTTAGATGGTTGAACGATTATCCAACCAGCTGTAGTTTCAATCTGATTAATTTGCTATGAATTCCTCCATGTATTTTTATAGCTTCACATGTGTGAAACATACATTCGTCGAGTCAGAAAGTAGACTTCATAGACTGCTCATGCAAAAGCTCCAACCTGCTTATACGATTTCGATGGTTGAACGTGATTAGCATATTGGGGACTAATTATCAACTGGCAGTTACTCTATACCAAGTTGATAAAGCAGAGTTTAGACTCAAAGTTTTACAATTCATACGGTATTCTCCAATCAGCGTAATTATATATGCAGTTTCCATTCATATCAATTTGAGGGAATCACCAATACTATTCGTAAAAGCAAGCAGTCAGCATCTCTCTCTCGCACTCTAAAGAAGAGGATGAAGAAGACACGAAATGATACATATCAATCGGAAATAGTTCCTTAATGGGACCATATACTGTATATCCCATCATTTCACAAGCATTGCTAAAATCTATTTGAATTTGAGTGGTCGGAAGGCATTGTACTTAGTCCCTACCTCTCTGATTTTTCGGTCCTTTCTTTTAAATTCAAATTTTCGTGATGATTAATTTAAATTTTGAAAAATAATAACGTATAAGTGTCATTATAGGGACAATCGTTAACAATATAGCAATGGATAGGATAGCTAATTTTAAGTAAAAAAAACTACTTCACAACGAATAATATCGTTGCTAATTATTTAACAACGGATGATTTAGTGATGGATTTTGAAACAAATATCACTACAACCCAATTTTGATGTACTGTTAGTGAGGATCCAAATAGCAACTTTTATCTGTAGTTATATTTCAAAATGTAAATTAGTTATCGCTAAATATTAAATTAATAAATTAGCAATGCTTAGTTTTTTAAGGGATTTTTACCCAACAAACCCTATAATATTTGTCAATTACCTCCATGACCTTTGAAACAACCTAATTCCTCCCTTCATTCCATAAACTTGCTCTATCTTACCCCACAGACCCTGCTGTCGGTTTTAACTTTATTTGAGTCAATTGCTTGAGTTAGTCTTGAATTAATCTAACCAAGGGAAATCCAACGGTGGATATACCACCCCCATGTTCTTTCCAATGGTCATCCCCTCCCCCGCTCCTCCCCGGGCCTCCACGACCCCCTCGGCGTCCTCCACAACACCCTGATGCTTCCAAGCGCAGGTTATCCTCCCCCGCTCCTCCACGGGCCTCCTCTGCCGCTCCTAGCAAGGCCAATTCTAAACCATCATCTCCGGTGCCGTTCAAGTGTGAGGTTCCCAGCCTCGTTGCTGCAAAGGAGGAGAACCGTAGGGCCTACAGGGAGCCGGCCATCGTGGTGCCATCTAGGTACTGGCAGGTGAGCCTAGTTGGCGTCCGAAAGGCATCTCCGATGGGGGGAGGGCGTCTGCTTCTTCGATGAAGAGCATGGATTGTGCTCGAACTCCCCTCCGAGGGTTGTGTCCGGTGGGAGAGCGAGCACGGTAGATCTGATGGAAGAGAATGAGCAACTTTGGAGGGAGAACGTGCATATCAACCTTGAGCTCTCGTAGATGAGGACGCTCTGCAACAACATCATTCTCCTCATGTCCAACTACAGCAACGGTCGCCGTCAGGCTGTCGTCCCTACCCTAGAGGAGGAGAAGCTGCTATTGGAGCTCATGCCACCCAAGATCTGTGACTCGAACGGGTCGAGGTAGGTTGCTCCAAAGCAAGTCAAATACGACGAGGTGGATCCGCCGTGAGCCCGATGTTGTTCGACGTCCACATTGGGGTGAAGCGCCTGCATGTAGAGGATGTCAGGGAACACATGCAGCCGATGGTGAAATCAGAGCGTGGGAGGGCAAGGGCAGAGACAGTGCAGATGTAAGGGAGGTGGAGGGCGAGGGAGGCGGAGGTCGCGGAGGTGGTGGGTGCTTGATAATGCATCATTTACATAAGGAGTTTTTTTCCTCTTGAGCCAGAAGACTATCCCTCTTTTGAAGCTTTATTGCAATCCACACTCTCATGTCGTTTGACTTCGTTGAAACTAGACCAGGTTGGGGTGCACTTCCCTCCCTAGACGAGGATGAATGTTTCCACCCGTGTGCGTCTCAGATTGGCAAATCCAATCCCCTCACCACTCCAACTTAGTTGAGCCAAGTGAAAGGTGCAAGTGTCCAAGTTAGGTCACGACCGACAAGAGTCATGCGTGTGTCTCGAAAAGTTCTAATTAGTCAGTTGAGGTGACTTGAATCCATCCCTGAGTCTTAAAGAATTAAGTCCTATTGGATATGAAGTACCCTAAACCTAGTTCCCATAAGGTTCCAGTGCAGTTAGGTGTGGCAAGGTCCGACTAAGCTCCAATCTTCGACTTTATCGGACTAGTTCAATCATCAAGCTCTATTGAAATGAATATGCATGCTATGCAAATGCTTATGTACAATGATGCAAAGAACGATGTAATTTTTCAAAAATAATTTGAAATCAAAGAGAATTCGTACACAAAGAATTTTGCAAATAGAAAGAATTTCGGCACAAAAAGTATAAAATATTTACAGCTATTTACACGGGCGTGCCTCTTTATTTTACAAGAGTTAAGAATTTTAAAGAATTTACAGGTTCATACAAAGTGATTTATTGTAGGTACATATATGCAATTGATAAAGAATTTTATTTTTATTTATCTACACATTTTATTCCTATTGATACATTTATTCCTCAAATTTATTTGAAAACAATTTTCGAAACTATAGTGCAAAATAACTTTTACAAATATTTACAAAGATTTGAAAGCCCTTTTACAAAGATTTTTCACACAGTATATATACAATTTTCAATATATTTTACAAATATTTTCAAAACCATTTGCAAATAGGTTTTCAAATCTTTATTTCACACAAAGAAAAGGATTTTGCAAATAAAAATATTTTTACAAAAGGTTGAAAACATTTAATAAAACGTTTTCCAAATGGATCACACCATTTTTCAAATCATTTTACAAAAAATATTTTTGACCTGTTTTATTAATTAGTAAATACAAAAACAATTTGAGGAATGATTGTTGTTATTAAATGATTTATAATGCAATATATGTATATATATTATATTTATCCATATTTATTAATAATAATATGAAAGTACGAGTTATGGCTAAAGTATATACATAGTATATACGACCCCCCTATACTTAGCATGAGTTATGTCCTTATAGATCGAAGAGAAAAAGAGAAGACATAACTCGTACTGAGTATAGAAAAGCGTATACTACAATGACTGAATAAAGAATGAAAGAATGAAGATATAAATGAATAAGAAGGTGACCGACCCCCCTATACTTAGGATCCAGTAATCCCACGTATAGAAGACTGTACACAACGCAAGGAGGGTCACGCGTGGGAATAAATATAAACTTAAAATAAATAGATCACAGCTCGGACTATCTCCCCCTATACTTAGGGTGAGATATCCCTAAATATAGCAGAGCATATCAACAAGAGAGGAGACAGTGGAAGGGATCAATGAATAAAATAGTCAGGGTGCGCACCCCCCTATACTTAGGACAAAGTACGTCCTAAGTATAGAAAACTGACACAAAGGGGCGACGCCTTTTCTGTAGAAAAAGAAGAATGAAAAGAAAAAGAAGAAAAGATAGAGACATACAGATATATGAGGAAGATCGTAGAGAATCTACACATCACTCCCCCTATACTTAGGGTGAAAGATCCCTAAGTATAAACAACAACATGAGTGACGGAACTGAATGATGAAAGAACAACGCATTGTGTACCCCCTATACTTAGGACAAGGTACATCCTAAGTATAGACACAAAGATATGATGAGAGATCTGGGGAACATGTGACATATGGGAGGATGAATGAATGAAACACATATATACAACAAAGGTAGACTAGTGAAGTACAGGACGGTATCCTACAAATGAATACCGTGCTCTTGTCATCGTCTCCTTGTGAGAACGAGGATGCAGTCAGAAAGTGAAAAGACACCCTGATGGTCAATCAAGTGGGTGTCAACTACTGAGGAGAAGAGATCAAAAACTAAAGGAAAGACCGGTAGCATGAATCGGATCATCGGCTCATAAGGAAGGAATGTGAGATCATAGCTGATACTGTAAGACCCGGAGGGAAAAAGGAATAAGATAGACTCCTACAAGTCAATCATGGTCTCCAGAAAATATACAAGGTAAAGAGCATGATAAAGCGGTGTGATGTCCGGTGAGCATAGAGTCAGAAAGTCATATGAATACACCGAACCACACCATACATGGCTCAACCCTGCGAGGGCCTTCAAGGTGAGCAGGATCATAGAGTAATCAGAAGACTCGGCCCCGTGCTCCAATAGAGAGGAGACACAATCAGCGAGGAGACTGGGTACTAAAATCAGCAGACTCGATTTCGTGCCCCTTCAGAAAGGAAGCACCAAAAGTAAAGCCGAGTACCTAAAATATGATGTGTCCTCCCGCAGATAACCATCGGGGAGTAATACATGCTAGTCAATGAATAATCAGAAGCTCACCCTTGCGAGGGTCATTAAGGTGAGCAGGCTCAAAGGAGCCTAATCTGTCAGACGGATCAATAGAAGCAGTCTCAGTAGGCGACATGTCATCTACCCATGAAAGAGACCGACAAATCAACAAAATGTGGCAGCATCTTGCAGACAACCCTCAGGGAGTGTACTGCCAACTGAGCATTGGGTAATCAGATAAAGATGGCTCATCCTTGCAAGGACCATCAAGGAGAGCAGCCTCAAAGGAGTCAAGTTAGATGGGTCCCAAGATCCAACAGATTGGATAATCAACAAAGCATCGGGGACCGGAGAATATTTCAGACTACTCGATTTCGTGCTCCAACAGTCAGTAGACATAACCAGCAAGGGGAACCGAGCGTAAAGAAAATGTTGCATTTTCCCACAGATAGTCCTCGGGGAAAGTGCAAACTAAGCAATGAATAGTCAGATCAGATCTCGTCTTTGCAAGGGTCGTTCAAAGAGAGAGGACTCAAAGGAGTCAATCAGAATGGTCTCAGTAGATTAAAGATCGTCTACCAACAGAAGAGACCGCAGATCTAGCAAGGTGTCATAGTCTCTCCAGATAACCCTCGGAGAGCACTATGAACTAGGCAAGGAATAATTAGAAAAGTGAAGCTCATCCTTGCGAGGAACGTGAAGGAGAGAAGACTCATAGGAGTCGGGGACATTGGCCTCGTGCACCTACAGATCGGGCGCACAATCAACAGGGAGGCCAAACAGCCAAATCGGGTAACTCAGCTCCATGCTCCAACATGAAGGAAGCATAAACAGTGTGGGAACCTAGCGTAGAGAATGTGTCGCATCCTCCTGCAGATAATCCTCGGGGAGTAATGCAAACTAGGTCAATCAAGTCTTGGGATTTCTGACATCGAATCTCAAGTCCTCAAAAGCAATCAATCAATCAATCATTCGGAGGGCATAAGATCATGTGAGGGAAACATAATAAGGTCAATCACAATACATCCCTCAGATCCATCCAATCTAGCTAAGATGGCACAAAAGATCATCAGGAATCGTCAAAATGCCACAGGTGGATAACAGAAGTAGAAGATTGAGGATGGATCAATCAAGAAGATGAGAGACATCATGTGGGTTCCACACACCTATGCCGGGAAGTCCAAATCAGAATAATCAGTCAATCCTCAAAATTAAGATGGATGGAATCGCGAGAAGATAGATCAATCAATGCTCATGAAATCATCATCAAATCATCACAGTGTATAACATCCTCAGTCTGGTGTACGAGATCGAAAACATCAAATAATCATTATATCTAATAATCGTGCATCATCAAAGTCCGCAATAAGCTCCTGTGCACGTATCGCAAGTCAAATCCATCAAATGTAGGGTATTAATCTCAACGTCCTCAAAAAGCGCCCGACTTACTCCAACAGTCAATTGTAAGTCAAACTCCTTGATGCGGTTGATACCTACCAGCACAGCAATCCCGATTAAGAGAAGTGATGATACAGGGGACACGAGGAGGGTGGGAAAGAAGAGAGACGGAAGATCTGGCGAAGATGATTGAGCTCAAGCACCAATATCATGACTCAATGCAAATGATGAGAAATATGTATAAGAGAGATAGAGAGACTCAAAGATCAAAAATGGACGACTGACGCGGATGGGATTGACTACTCAAAGTGAAATGAAAATGCAAAGGGACTCCAAGTCACAATCAATACACAAAGCAAACCTTCGGTTCACCTACTCAACACAGTGAAGACCTAGATGTGGTCTATTTATCTTGTCAATTTTTAGAGCTAGGTGATCATTTTTAAAAAGTTGTACACACCGCAGGGAGGCTTGGGCTTTGGGCACTAAACCTTAGCGTGTACGTATGAATAAAATACTCAGACAATGAGCGGGTTGCACTCCCTAAGACAAGGGATCCATTACGTTTTATTTTAGCAATCCCGATTTTATTTTGACTATCACTTTTTTTTGGTATTTTTCAATGCATGTGCCTAACGGGGCTTCCAACTCCATTTAACATCCTAGGTGAGCAAAATCAGAGGGAGAAGATCAGAAACACCATGCAAGTCGAAAAACGATGATGCACGCAAAGTCAGAAGACTTACAGTGCTTTCTAGCTCTCCTCATGCGGGATGTAGAACAGAATTGAAACCTATGATATATGAGATGCAATCAGAGGAAATCACCCTGGATACAAGATGCTATTATCGTGAAGCACATATTAAAAATTGACTAAGTCCAAATCGTATCTATAGGTACATGAAGATATTAGGTGTTTGGACCTTAGTCTATCATCGAGCAATCCTAAGCTAGGGATCATTCACACAAAATAATAAAATAAAAAGCGAAAAATGTCATTGAGGCCACCGAGGGAACAATCACTCGGGCAATGGACCTCAGGAAGTCGGAATGTCTAAAGAGTCCTATATTATTACATGCCAAAGTCACTCTCTCGCACAAATATACACAACAATACCAAAAACGAAGGTAGACTGCTCTTCAAAAATCCTCCTCCATTCGCTTTTGATGCTCTCTCCTGCCAATTCAGTCTGAAAGTTTGCTCTCCCTTGCTTGGGTGCACAGGTCCTCCTAAGAGATCCTCCGTCGCACAGCGGTCCATCGCATCAAAGTCAAAAAACAGATAAGAGGTCAGAATAGTCACAATAATATCAATAAATAATGCAAATAAATAAATAAATATGAACAAGAGTGAAGAATCAAATAAATATTAAATATCCCAAACGACGTTGCTCCCCAGCAACGACACTATTTGATAATGTAGGATAGTCATCAATCATGCATTCCACACAAGGCGGGAACAGAGTCGATGCGTTGACCGACGAAAACCTCGGTTAATCAACAATTAACCCACAATATGAATAAAGCAATTAAATCACAAAAATGTGGAGCGAAAAAATATTTTAACTCTACATTACATGTATAGCGTGTAAGCATGTGTTGAGTGTCGAACACTCGGAGCAAATAGTTTTGGGGAAAAAATATGCGCACAAAATTATTCAATTCTTTTCTTGTCCATGTTATTATGTTTGTGGGTTTTTAATTTTTAATTTTTTTTAATTTTTAATTTTGTTTTCATATTTTTTATTTTTTATTTTTTGATTTTGTATTTCCTTTTCTATTTTTATGTTCTTATATTTTCTTTTTTTATTATAAAAACAATATAGCCTATATAAGGCTTTATTTACACAATACAGAGAAATATATTTATAATTTCTATTAAATATAAATAAAATTCATAAAATAATTTGTTTTTGGGTTTAATGTTTTTGTATTTTTCTAGAAATTTATGCTAATTTTTATGTATTTTCAAAGTCAAAAATATCATAAATATGGGATTAATACATAATTCATAATTAATTTGGGTTTTAAAAATAATAAATAAGTCCCAAAATTACCCAAATTAATTTTAATATATAAATAATAATATATAGATACTTATAAAATAGAAAAACATATTTTTGGTATTTTTGTAGAATTTTCATATTTTTCTTGGATTTTGGAGCTTTTTGATTTTTTAAATTTTCTTTTTCTTATTTTTAGAGGTTTTTGTTTTCTGAACCCAATAAATATCAAAATATACCATATATATATTTTTGTAATTTTTCAAAACATTTTTATATTTTTGGTATTTTATAATTCAGACAAGGATTATTTAGGCTCCTTTTCATTTTTAATAAATAGATTAAATGTAAAAAAATGCAAAGTGGACACGTGTGTAGTGGTTAAATCAATTGAGTAGTCAACTTTCTTATATTTTTTCTAAATCTATGTTTTAGATGTATACATAAGGAAAGTTGTGTGCAATGAAAAATGCAAGCATGATTTGGGGAGGGGTTTTTCTTGCAATAAAGAAGGCGTGTAAGTACAATGCATAGAGCATCTAATCCTATTTTTTCGTGTTTTTAGGAGCTCATTAGATATTTTTAATAAATAGATAAAAGTCATAGAAATACAAGTCCTAGCAGGGGCATTTTTGCAAATGAAATAAATTCTAGGGGTATCTGTGCAAAAACACCAGAAATATTGAATGTTTATTTAAATTTTAAAGACTAAATTACAATTACAAAAATCGCCAGGGCATATGTGCAATTTTACCAACACGTGGGACTGCACGTGACGCATACAAGCAGTGGCCAAAATGCAAATATGTAAAAGTTTAGGGACCTGCTTGCATTTTTTACAAAAAATATAACGTGATATTTAATTTGTTGGACTAAACAATATTTACAAAAAGTTACAGGGGTATACCTGGAATTTTACCACCTTACGTGGGACTGCACGTGAGGTGACTTGGACTGGACCCAAAAGCAATTAAAATAAATAAAGGGGCCTTAATGCAAAATGCCCATTTATTTTATAATGCTATATTTTGTTTACAGAATTAATTATTAAATTCGAAAAGAACATGGGCTCGATATGCAATTTACCCCTTAATAGGCGCTGGCGGACGGTCTGGATTCTTCACTTGGACACATGTCATCCTCTCCATGCCCGATGACGGTTCATTGGCGACGGTTATGCTTAGATCATCCGAGATGATCTGACGGTTGAAGCTCAGGGTCATCCAACGGTCCTGCTGCAATCTGGAAGCTCCTTCTTGATAGGACGACGGTGGAGGTGGCTAGACGAATTGGGAAGAAGCTCGCTTGGGGTGAGCTTTGATTGGGTTGTGCGTGCTCCTCCGGCCTCTTCCATCGCCGCCAAGCGTCTCTGAATGTTCCCGGGATCTTCCGCACCGAATGACACCTTCAAAATGACTGAGAACCAGCCGATCGATCGGACGAGGCTCCGGACCTGGAGCTTCCCTTCTATCCTCGATAGGGCTCAGATGCCCTCTTCAAGACCTGCAAAAGGGTTAGAAAAATTCGTGGGGCGATGGGGAAGGTGCTGGCTTTTATTTGGTGGTTGATTGGGGCGAGAGGCGATATGGGCCTGCTCCAGCGAGCGACGGAGGTGGAGCAGAGATTCACAGATCTCAGGCAGATCTGATTGGGCTGATAGCTGGTATAAGTGGAGAAGCGATTGGGCGAGAAAATGGAGGTGAACGGGTGGCCTGAGAATGTCGGGAGCATGGTGAAATGGTTCGCTGATGCGACGCTCAGATTGGATTGCGGCTTTTTAAAAGAAAAGGTTGTCGGTGTAGAAAAACCACAAAGAGATCCTAATCGATCAAAAAAGATCGGTTTTTTAAGAAAAACCTTACACTAATAATTAAACCAGGGAAGTGTGCCTGGGTCGAACACAAGGAGGCAGAATAGTATATTTTGAATTTTTTAAGAGAAAATATATTTATGATTATTTTATCTCTTCTTAGAGTGATCAAGGAAAAGCGATAGTTTTTATGGAGTTTTGATTTTTAATTTTTTATTTGATTTTATACTTTTCTAATTTTTATTTATTTTTCAAAGTGAAATTTTTAACACAATTTACCTACTATATAATAGGTGAAATATAGGTGAAATTTATATGGTACTATATAGTAAGTAAAAGGGAACGAGCAACGGGCTCGAACAACACGTGAAAACAAATCAAAACGGATCAATTAGCGATAAAGCAAAACACGATGAAAACACGTCGAAAATATACAAAAAATTACTGGAAAACTTGCTGGGGTAGTTGCGTAACTACCCTAAAAAAATCTACGAAAAATTATGTCAAAAATAGGTCCAAAACTCCCCTACAGCACAGGGGTATAAAAGCAAGAAAAAGAAACAAAAATTATGCAGAAAGGTCCTCGATCATGGACTATTTTGTAATGAAAATAAGAAAGTTTACATTTAGGTCCCTACGCAAGGACCTAAATGTAACATCTGGAAACCTTTGTAGCTAGGCTGAAATTCTGGAAGTCCTCTGGGGTTAAGTTGCAATTCTTCTACCGGTTCACTTTCAACGGACATGATTATATCGTGAGGCGCGATCCTAGCAGTCCGCAGATGCAACACGTCGCAAGTCTGTAGCACGGGATGTTCTTCAACTGTTCTTAGGTTGTTACGCAACTGATGAAGATGGCATCTTCTCAAAATTCTTGCAGGCGACTGGAATGACGCTTGGGCCTCCTGCAGGGCCACAGGGGTGGCTCTTCCACCCCTCGAACTCGTATAGGGGGGAACACCGAGATCCTTTTATTCTATTCTTTGATTCGTCATTGTAGTATACCATTCCTTTTCACTTCCCTATATTAAGCACGAGTTATGTCTTCTTCATCGCTCTTGATTCACTCCGAGGACATCGTTCGAGCTAAGTATGGGGGTGTCGTATATATTCCATATATACTTTAGCCATAACTCGTACTTTGTGTGAGTGTGTTAATAAATAAAATGGCTAAAATATTTTATCTCAAAAATCATAAAAAAATAAAAAAATTCTTGTACATAAAATTCTTTCTTGCACATACATAGCTATTTATAAAATTATTTTTGTACAAATGTTTGTAAAAATGTTTTGCGTAAATAGTTTGTAAATATTTTGATATCAAAATTATCTATATAGTACAAAAAAATTTGTAAAATGTTTGAAAAACAAAAAGTTTGCAAAACCCTTGTGTAAATGTGTAAATATTTTGCAAAACTTCTGCAATTTTGCACATTTTCAAAGCTTGCATAAAAACATTTTTTGTATATATTTGTACAGTTTTCTTGAATCATAGTTGTCACTTAAACTAGCCTGGAATTAAATTGGAAAATGGAGCTTGGTTAAGACCTTAATCCACCTAATTCTAAGAGGAACCTTATAGGGCTTAGGATTAAGGCTTTTCAGGTCCATGGGGACTTAATCCTTTGAGTCCACTAGGCTATGATCATATATCATCTTGATGAGCCTAAGTAGAACACTTAACAACGCGTGCATGACTCTCACAAATAATGGCTTTACTTGCACCAACACCTTACACATAGCTCTCTACGGAGGAGGTGGTGAGGGGGCAGTCTTCTTTGGCTTGGGGTAGTATACGAGGGTAGTACTTCTAGGCGGAACCTCTCGTCTTCTTTTAGTGAAGGAAGTGTGTCTCAACTTGGTCTGGCGGCATTGAGGTCTAAAGACAGGAGTTGTGGGTTGCAATAATGCTTCAAAAGAGGGATAGTCTACTGGCTCAAGAGGAAAAACTCCTTATGTATATATGCTGCACCATGTAGATATGTTGTACATATGCACATCGAAAAAAAATGTGCAAAAGAAAGAAAAACTCCAAAAAAGGTGGTGGGTCTGATAGAAAATAAAATACCCACCGGAGTGTATATAGCCAAATAGAGCAAAGCTTATGCTACCCATTCTCATCTCATGAAGCTTTTAGCAGGGAGACCTAGCTATACTGGTTGGGCTCCCTAGGATACATGGATACACTGGTCATGGTCCATTCTCTTCTTCCTCCTCTTCTTGAGTCGGTTGCACTTGAACTTAGAAGGGAATACCCCGCTCCTCGAGGAAAGATCTGCCAGACTAGGGCATTAGAGTTATCTTGTGGAGGGGGGTTGTTACTTTGCCATTTCTGAGGTGGGGAGCTACATATCACTTACACAGTACAAGAAAACATTCGTGGTCATTAGAGTTTGTTATGTAGACTTGTTCTGATCTGGATTGTTGAGGAGTCTTGACCATAGATTAGTGGAACTTAGAGGTTGTTAAGTATTAAACCTGAGTCCAAATAAGGTTCCGACAAAATAAAAGTCCAAAGGTCTGATTGAGCTCCATACTTCAATTTAATGAAGGCAAGTTTAATAATCAACCTTGATTTTCCTTCTTCTTTTTCATTTTCTTTTCTTTTCACTTCTTTTTCAAATAAGTGTTTGCTAAGGGACTAGCAAAAGTAAAGTATAGGGGGTGATGAATCCTCGTTCATCACTCTTTATTCTTTTATTTTAGCTAAATATCTTGTCAAAGCATCATGTATATAGTTGTAAATACAATAATTTAGCAAAAAGCATGCTTGTGTTAATATCTCATAATTAGCATGTATTTGTGTAAAAATAAAAGAATAAATAATAAAAGAAAAAGAAGGAAATATTTAGAATAAATATTGAGTGACCTAAACCCAAGAGAGAGCCCAGGATGGGCCTGATCGCCAAATAAAATAAGTAGAGAGAGATAGGGCCACTCTACCTTGTAAATATATGTACCATCTATGTATATAATTTATTTTTACAAAAATAAAAATAAAAATATATTTTAGTTTCCTTATATATTTCTAAAAATAAAACAAAATTAGGAAAATAAAATAAAAATAAAATTAGAATAAAATTCTTTCTCTCTCTCACTTGTATATAACACATGTATTTATGTAAATTTCCCTATTTATTTTGTATTTAAAATAAATGATAAAAATAAAATAAAAATTATTTTATACTCCAAATATTTTATTGTAAATAAATAAAATATAAAATTGAGGTATTTTTGTAAAAAAGAAATAAAAAATAATTGTATAAAATACATAGGTATTTTATACCTGTATATAATACATTGTACTGTACATGCCATAAATTATTTTTCATAAAAATAAATAAAAATCATAGAAAATTAGTTTAGAAAATAAAAATATTTTTCATGTTGTACACTTTTTGATCTAAAATCATTTGTTATTTTTAATGGATTTTACAAATATTTTTGGATATCTATTTTCTGATTGGTCCATGAGGATTGTTGACCCCGGTCAACTACCCCTCCCGGACTCCCCCTCGTGCGGATCCCTCTTTTGAGCTCTTTTTGCCTAATTATCCAGACCCGATCCGACCTCCATCTACTCTATTTCGAGCCTCCGATTATCGAGGGAAGATCCACGATCCTCGCCCGTTGATTCCTTTAGGGATCCGCCCCTCGGTTCGCATGCCTCGAACCGAATCTTCCGACCTCCTAGGATGCTCTATAAATACTTCCATCGCCTCCCCAGCTCCCTAGCTCACGTCGCACCCTTCTCTGATGCTCTAGACACCTTCGCCTTGGTGACAGCAATCGGAGGCCACTCTTGACGCTCTGAGAGGTGTTGTGTAGCCGACGCTCAACTATCGTGGCCGGAGCACCGCCGTGAAAATGCTCCCACCACCCTAGCTAATTTGGTCAAATTAATGCTCAAATTAATTAAGAATGTTTATTGCAGTCGGATAATGAGAGCAGTTCAAAAACCTCTTTTAATTAAAACAAATTAATCTCGAGCGGCAAATTTTTTTTAATTGGGCAAGCCTAAGGTCGAACTCAGTGAGGCAGCTATCTCCTTAGGTATATTTTTATCAAAGTCCAAGGTTTGATTTTCAGGGAATATATATTTTTTGGTCTTTTTCGGTTTTTTTATGTAAGACACATGAAAGATCTAGCCAGTTAATTCAGAAAGATGATCAAATCAAGTCCAAAAAGTACGAAACTTGGCCAAATGATGAAATGGGATGAAATTATGCTACACTATTTTTTTTGGAATTTTCTGACACTAGAAAAATTACTGTGAATTAAAAATGAATGCAGATTGATTTTAACTAAATTAATTTTAATAAATATCAAATCACAAGATTTTTGGGAATAAAAATTGTCGTAGATAGATCTGAAGGTGAGGAATCCAGGAAAATTATCAAACCTTAATTTTGATGTGAAATGTACCTATTAAAAATTAATTACTAAAATCACTAAATGTATTATTTAGGCCTCGAGATGCGTGCAATCGAGATAAAATTTTGTGTAAGGTAAAGCTAATTATCTTAGATCTAATGTGATTTTTGGGGTATTTTTGGAGTCACAGAAAAATTACTATCAATTAAGAGGTGAAATTGGGCAAAATATAGAAAAAATGAACGAATTAATTAATAGAAAATTCTGCTGATATTACAAAAATATGCCACGTGTCACATAACGAAGAGGACAATGTAAGCTACACAATGCAATTTTTCAAACTCAAAAATGAATTAATATGAATGCCTAAATATGTGTGCAAAGACATAGGTATAAATGCAATTACAAGAATTAAAATTTCTGAAAATAAAACGTGATGATAGGGACTAATATGCAATTACCTATAATGCAGAGGGGGTGGATGCAATTTTTCCACGGGACACGTGCTCCTCACATAGGGTCACCTGGCAGGGACTGAAATGTAATATTGAAAACCTTCAGGGGCCTCGATGCAATTTGCCCAGGACGCGGATCACATGGGGGTCCCTAGGCTCGGTGGTCTTCGGAGGCTCGGAGCGAGGCTCGGGCGGCTCTGGAGGTTCGGATCTAGCTCGGAGAAGCTTCGGGTTATTTGAGCCTAATGGTCGGGGAGGAGGCTCAGATCTGGCGACGTGGACGGATCTGGACCGTGGATCAAGTGATGATCCAACGGTGATAGGCTGCTAGCGCATGGCATGTCTTGACCCGTTGGATCAAGATCGATCCAACGATCCTTGAAGCTCGATGAAGAGAGCTACGTGGACGACCAAGCGCCGCTGGATCAGGATGAATCCAACAGCCCTCGGAAGCTCTGGCAGTTGGCGACGTGGATGGCTCCTGGTCGTTCGATCAAGAAGATCGAACGACTGCTGGCTGTCGTCCCCAACGACCCACTGCCTCCTGCGGCGGAGAGGGCTGGGCTCCGGCGAGGCTAGCCTAGCTCCGCCTCGTCCTCCCGTCGTTGGCGAAGGACATTGAAGGCTCTGGCGTAGCTCAGGAGGATCGTGGTGGGGCGGCGAAGCGTCCGGCGACGTTGGTTGAGGCTAGAGTGACTTGGAGGCCACTAGCGATGGAGTTTGAAGTTGCGCCGGTGAAGTCTCCCACCAATCAAGAGATGGTACCTGCAGGGGGTTAGAAGATAGCTGAAGCACGCGTTTTGACCGTGGAGTGGAATGGAGTGTGGTGCGAGGCCTATGAAGCTGTGAAGGTGACCGGTGATCGAGCTCCGCCACGGTGGCGGAACTGGCGTTGGTGGAGGGTGAAGTCCCTCTTCAAAGGAGACTAATGGTAGAACGAAGATCAGAGCTCCAATGTAAAGCTCAGGGAATGGTCGGCGGAGCAAGAAGATGCTCGTGGAGGGAAATTAAATCGGAGAAGACAACGGAAAAATAAGAAGAAGATCGGGGGGAGAGATGGAGGAGTCTACCTAGAGTCAGAAGCTCCGGGGAAGCTTCCAGGTCTTCGCTCGAAGGCCGGTAGGAGGATCTGAGCTCGTGCAGCGCCTTGGAGGAGCTGCGGCACGGCAGTGTTCAGCTGTGGATCTCACCGGAGGGGTTCTCGCTCGTCGCTCGACCTAGGATCAAATCGCTGTCACCAATTTGAAGGTGGGAGCTCGGAGTCACTCTCCTTGGTGGCGGATGGGGGTGAAAGTGGCCGGAGGTGGCTGATTTATAGGATGAAGGTGACACAGGGATGGCTAGGAGGTGGTGTTTGTGGATGTCATGGAGCGACTCTAAGGGTTGTCATGGAGATCGAGGGGGCTGGCGAGGATGAAAGATGAGTGGGCTCCATCGTGGTGGCGTCAGTGGTCGGAGAAGGTGGTCGGCGTGGAGCCGAAAATAGAAAGGGGTGGCCCCTTGCGCACAGTGGAGAACGTGGGCACGGGGAATGCGAAGGTTGACGATAACGTCTCGGCCGTTGGATCTTGCGATCCAATGATCCAGATGGAGGCGCGGATCGACGCCTGAGATTAGATCTAAGGCGCGACAACGGAGAGCCCGCACCGCACCACATGGCGTGCTGAGGATGCGGTGCTAACGGGTGGCTGAGATGGGCTCAAAGGTTCGATCAAATGGTTGAAACTCATTGCGGTGATGAATGATGAGGATCAAGGCGCCTGGAGCGAGATCGGAGGGCGCACAGAGTGCCACGTGGTGGACTCTGGGCGAAGCGCGAACGAGCGGTGCGGATGAGATCCAGGGAGTGATCTGACGGCGGGTGAAATGGGTATGCATGGCGATCAACAGGCCGTTGGATCAAGATAAAAATCCAACGGTCCAGGAGGCGGGTGGACTGGTTAAAGGGAGCGGGCCGCGTGGCGCAATTAGAGGGCGCCTCGTGGCCAGCTGTGAGTGGATGAAGAGAAAAATAAGATTAGAGGGAGTAAGAGGCCGAATTTGGAAAAGCTGAAAACATGAAAGTTGTAGATCTCAATGAGATCTACATGTTTCATGTTGACCAAAAACGGAGATGAGGTCAAAAATGATACAAAAATACAAGAATACAAATATACATATGTATAGTATACAAGGAGGCCCAAAAACCCAACTTTTGCCTAGGAGCTCCGAATTGAATGAAATTAGTCTCATTTTAAAGGTCTCTGGATGTGTATTCATCTGGATGTGTGTAGACCTAATTCGGAGTTTGTAAGAGAGAGATTTGGGCATTCTACGGTCCAGGGGGTTTAGGGCTTTATTGGGTATTTTACAAGAGAGAACTCTGGCCTTCTTCCCTATATTATTAACTAATGGTGTACATATTATAAGGATGGTGTTCTTTTATTTTGGAGGGAATAAAATACAAATGAATAGGATATTTTACAGTGGATTTTACACAAGAAATTGGCTTCTTATTTAAATGCAAGGATGAATGCTAAAATGCATATTTTGTTTATTGATGCATGAATGCTATTTATGCAAGATAAAGGGAAATATGAAGCTAAATACCCGGGGACAATGCTCTATTTTCAACTTTAAGAGTGATGAATCACAGATTCATCAACCCACTTAAACCTTGCTCGTCCCCGAGCAACAAAAATGAAATGCAAGGGTGAAATGATTTTGGGTTCCATACCAAGGTCATGAACAAAAGTTGAAAATGGAACTTGACTCAACCTTTGTATTAATTGTGTGGCGGAACCTTATTGAGATCTGAACTTAAGACCTAACAGACTTCAAGTTCCACAAGTCTTCTATTCAAGACTCCTCAATAGTCCGGTCAGAACAAATCCTCAAACGCAAATTTCTGATGACTATGATTCTTACTTATACTGTGTAAGTGAAATGTAACTCTCCACAACAGAAATGGCTCAGAACCAGCCTCCTCTAACAAGGTAACTCAAATAACCGGGTCCAGTAACTCTTTCCTCGAGGAGCGGGGTGTTCCCTTCTAAGTTCAAGTGCGACCAGCTCAAGAGGAGGGGGTAGAGAAAAGAATGGACGGTAGCCAGTGTAGCTACCTATCCCGGGATGCCTGACCAGTGTAGCCAAGTCATCCAGCTGCATTTCTTTGCTAATATACATACCCCGACAGGTATTTTATTTTCACTTGAACCTGTCTGATTTTTTTGGAGTTTTTGCATTTTTTTCGAACTATATACATGATGCAGTATGTACATCAGGAGTTTTTCCTCTTGAGCCAGTAGACTATCCCTCTTTTGAAGCATTATTGCAACCCACAACATCCCGTCCTTAGATGTCAACACCACCAGATTAGGTTGAGATGCACTACCCTCCCTAGAGGACGACGAAGGTTTCCACCCATGTGCTACTCCAAGCTAAAGGATTCTACTTCCTCACCACCTCATCAATGAAGAGCTACGTGCATTGTGCTTGTCCAAGTGAGGTCACAGTCTATAAGAATCATGCGTGTGCACGAGATATTCTACTTAGACTAATCAAGATGACATGTGAACAGAGACTTGAGGACTCAAAGAATTAAGTCACTTGACCTGAGAAATCTTAACTCCAGTTCCTATAAGGTTCCTCTGAAATTAGGTTGATTAAGGTCAAATCAAGTCCATCCTCAATATCTACTCATAACTTGGTTCAGAACCCACTAGTTTTTCACCTTGCATATGCAAGATATGCAGATGAGATGTAGATGACATGCTATGTAGATGAATGAAATGCAAGACTCTTTTTTTCTTTACTTCCTGATGTAGAGATGATACGCAAGAGTAAATAAGAAGCCTTTGAAATTTTCACATTTTTTCAATTATTTGGTATACCTCCTATGTTACAACAGTTTACAACAGTATTATACAAGTGTATTTTACAAAAAAAATTCTCCAAATTTTACCCAGACCGTAATTATTGCAAAATATATACAAAGATACGTGAAAGTACGAGCTATGGGTAAAGTATATATGTAATATATACACGCCCCCCTATACTTAGCGTGTGCTATGTCCTCAGAGCACGGAAAGCAAGGAAAAAGACATAGCTCGTGCTAAGCGTAAGAGAGCCAAAGAGAAAGAAAAATGTAAGGAAGTCATCCTACCCCCCTATACTTTGGCTCTGGTAGCCTAAGTGTAGTAGAAGGACAAAAAAATGGGGCGGACGAGGTCAAGAAGAGAAGTGGATGAATATACAATACGGGCATCGGTCCCCCCTATACTTAGGCTCATGTCAGCCTAACTATAGGACTAGAGGTGAGTATGAGGACCGATGTGATCTGGAGGATGTACAGAGACTCGACTCAAGTGGCTCTTCCCCCCTATACTTAGGATCTGGTCATCCTAAGTATAGTCTAAGATGGTGATCAATGAAGCTGGGATGAGTTGCAAGAGTCGTGGTGGAGAAAGGTTAGAATGTACAGGAATGATGGTATATACAAGTGAGTCGGTCTGAATCTTTCAAGATGTTGCTGATGGCTAGAGCTTACTGCTACAAGGTCTTATGTGCAGCTCGAGGTGTATCTGCTGAATCTGTCTCGCGCATAAATATAATCTCCTCAACATGGACTAACTGCTCATTGGATTCGACGAAGTGTTTCAACAGTTGTCCATTCACAAGGAATGTCGGTGCGTCATCTGCGAGATCTTAGATCTCGACACATCCACTATCATGCACCGTACGGATGACAAATGGGCCTGTCCACTTGGACTTCAACTTGCCTTGGAAGATCTTCAGCCTAGCATTAAACAACCATACCTTCTGTCCAGGAACAAAGGTCTTTCGTCTGATATATCTATCGTGCCAATGCTTAACCTTGTCCTTGTACACCAAACTGTTGTCATATGCACGGTTTTTGACTTCCACAAGCTCATTCAGATCCATATCTCTCTACCTCTTCCCAAGGTGTGTGTTCCAATTGACCTTTTTGATTGCCCATTCTGATTTATGCACTAACTCTGCGGGTAAATGGCACGGCTTTCCGAATACATTCGGAATGGTGAGGTTCCTAACGGTGTCTTGTAAGTTGTCCTATACGCCCATAGAACCTGATCCAAGATCTGAGACCAGTCTTTCCTGTCTGGGCGGACAAGCTTTTGTAATATAGTTTTCACCTCTCGATTCGACACCTCAGCCATACCATTGGTCTGAGGGTGGTAAGGACTAACGACACAATGTTCGATGTTGTGGTCCTTCAGGAGTTTCTTCACCTCCCTATTTACAAAGTGGTTTCCCCCATCTGATATCATCATTTTGGGGATCTCGAACCTAGAGATGATGTGCTCTCTGATAAATTTACAGACAGTCCTGCTGTCTGCGGCTCGGGTCGGGATAGCCTCCATCCACCTGGATAAGTAGTCTACCGCAAGAAGGATGTATTCGAACCCATGGCTAACAGGGAATGGGACCATGAAATCGATGCCCCAGTCATCAAAGACATCACAAATGATGACAGGCTGCATCGGCATCTCATCCTTGGAACCGATGGTTCCTCCCATTCTCTAGCATACTGGACACGACTTCGTAAAAGTGATGGCATCGCGAAACAGAGTCGGCCAGTAAAAGCCACAATGAAGTACCTTCCATGCGGTCCTTTTCCCGGAGTGGTGTCCTCCTGCCTCTAAGTTGTGGCATAAAGAAAGGACACTCTGGTATTCCTCTTGAGGAATACACCGTCTCCAGACACAATCCGGTCCTTCAAAGAAAAGGATCGGATACTCCCAATGGTAGTGTCTAGCATCCGACTTTAGTCGGTCGATGTGGCTCTTGGGCCAACCCTTGGGAACCTTCTTGGAGACAAGATAGTTCACGATGTTGGCATACCATGGGAGTGAGTCGACAACAAAAATCGACTCATCAGGGAAGGAGTCTCGAATTGGTGGATCCTCGGAAGTATTGATATTTTCGAGACGAGAGAGATGATCGGCTACTACGTTCTTCTTTCCAGGTTTATCACGGATGTCCAAATAAAAATCCTGGATAAGCAAAATCCACCAAAGAAGACGCGCCTTCGCATCCTTCTTCTCCATCAAGTATCATAGCGTCGTATGGTCAGTGAATACGATTACCTTGGATCCAATTAAATGAGATCTGAACTTGTCCAAGGCAAACACTACCGCAAGCATCTCCTTTTCCGTAACTGTATAGTTACGCTGAGCGGTATCAAGCACTTTTCTTGCGTAGTGAATTGCAAACGGGACGCCATCCCTCCTTTGTCCTAACACAACCCCAACAATAAAATCTGAGGCGTCCGTCATGATCTCAAAAGGTAGAGACCAATCTGGGGCTTGTAGGATCGGGGCGTCCATGATCATTCCTTGTAATAGCTTAAAGGCCTCAAGACATTTATAACAACAAACTCCATGTCCTTGTCTAAAAGCTCAGTTAGCGGTCGGGCAATCTTAGAAAAATCCTTGATGAATCTCCGATAAAATCCGACATGCCCGAGGAACGAGTGCAACTGCTTGATGTTGGTTGGTGGCTGGAGTCATCTGATCACATCCACCTTGGCAGGGTCAACCTCCATTCCTTTCTTGGAGATGACGTGCCCCAACACAATGCCTTCCATCACCATGAAGTGACTTTTCTCTCAGGAGAGCACGAGATTAACCTCACAACAGTGTTTGAGGACTCGGTCCAGATTCCTAAGGAAGGAATCGAAGGAATCTCCATGGATCGAGAAGTCATCCATGAAGACTTCCAGGAATTCACTGACCATTTCAGTGAATACAGCAATCATGCACCTTTGAAAAGTACCTGGAGCATTGCATAACCCAAAGGGCATGCGCCTGAAAGCATATGTACCAAAAGGGCATGTGAACGTGGTCTTTTCCTGATCCTTAGGAGCTATGGCTACTTGATTGTAGCATGAGAACCCATCCAAGAAACAGAAGAATTATTTCCCCGCTAGTCTCTCTAGGATTTGATCAATGAATGGTAGGGGGAAATGATCCTTCTTCGTCGTGGCATTCAGGCGTTTGTAATCCACACAGACATGCCACGATGTGGGCACTCACGTCACGATCTCCTCTCCGTCCTCGTTGGTGGTCTTTTTCGGTACCACATGGATTGGGGCCACCCATTTAAAGTTGGAGATGGGATAAATAAAACTCGCATTACACCATTTCTCTATCTCCCTCTTCACTACCTCTCGTAAATTTGGATTCAAACGATGTTAGATTTCACGAGAGGGTTTGGCTTCATTCTCCAAGTAGATATGGTGCGAACACAGAGCGGGAATTATTCCGTGGAGATCGGAAATGCTCCAGCCTATTGCCTTGCAGTTTTTCTCCAGGATCTCTAGCAAGCGAGATTCCTGCTCCTCGGCCAATTGCGAACTGATGATGACCGGATATTTCTTGTCCTGACCCGCAAGGAAGGCGTATTTCAGTGTTGTGGGTAAAGACTTGAGCTCAGGTATGGTGTGATCGTCTAGGAAATCTGGCTCAATCGAATCCGGTTCGGTGTTGGAAGTGGTTGGATCTTTCTCTGTAATTGCTGCCACCAAGTTATTCGGCTCTGGAGTCGGATCGTCAAAGATCTCCATGCAATCGACAAAAGTCACGTCTGACTCGTCATCCTCATCTTTCGATTGTCCTAAAGAGGGAAGGACTGACAGGCCCAGTTGGGCCTCTAAGTCATCGAAGATGTAGGGAGATGCAGGTTCTGAGATGTACTCATCTCTGAGGACCTCGCAAACTGACTCATGCACGGGATCATCTCCGGAAGGGAGGGACTCATAGGTGATGGCTGGGTT
The DNA here is from genome assembly GCA_037367405.1 of Ottelia alismoides. NCBI lineage: Eukaryota > Viridiplantae > Streptophyta > Magnoliopsida > Alismatales > Hydrocharitaceae > Ottelia > Ottelia alismoides. The sequence continues at coordinate 50,341 of JAZKJV010002567.1, read as the reverse complement.
CTATTTCCATGGCCCAACTGTGTTTACATGTTCGCAGTCTGCTTCGGTTGAAGAGTACTCAGTGCTGGATTCGGAATCCGATCTCTGCCATCTGGTCTGTTTCATCTTAAGTTCCTCATCTCCGCCTGGAGTTTGGAACTGGATCTTCCAGATCTTATAATCAAACAAGTCCCCTGCTGTCCTGAGGAAAGGCCTGCCTAAAATGATCTGGGAGTCTCTCCAGTTATGAGGGGTTTCCATATCTAGGACCGTGAAGTCCGCCATGTATTCTTGACCCTCGACTTTTATTACAATATTCCTCAATTCTCCTTGAGACCTCTTGGTTGATTTATCGGTGAACTGTAGGAGGGCTCTAGATTTCCTAAGAGGTCCAAGATTAAGCCATTCATAGAAGGTTGTAGGCATTAAGTTAATTGAGGATCCTTTGTCTAGGAGGGTACGTGCAAATGCAATGTCATCGACATGACTCACCACATAATGCGCACCCATGTCTCTTCGTTTCCTTGGAAACGAGTTCTTTATTGCACAAGTCATGGCTACTGAAAGAACGTGTTTCTCAACACGGCTTTTGGTCTTCCTGCTAACCCTAGTAGGTGTGCATCTCACCTTAAGGTACTTCTGAAATGCAGGAGTCATTTCCACGCACTTGTCAAAGGGGATTGTGACCTTAATGTATTTGTTACAGAACTCTGCCATTTCAGGGTCATCTTTTTGGATTTTTTTCATTTTTTTCTTTCCACCCTTAAGAGCTCGGGGGAAAGGGATTATTGACTCTAACTCGTGTTCTGAAACTGAAATGTTTTCATTGAAAGATGGAACTGAGTTCTGTACAAGACTCGGACTCTGAAACAGATTCGGACTCTGACTCTGACTAAAAGAAAAATGATGTGGCGAAACCAGTGATGTGTCTTCCGCGACTTCTGGACTTTCCTCCTTAGATGGAGGTGCGGGATCTTCGTCGGTTTCGTCGGACTCTTTGTTGGTGCGGGTTTGCTGCTTCAAGGACCCAGAAGTCATCTTCTTCTGCCGGTGGTGGTGATGGTGGTGGTGCTCCTCTTCTGCCTCCAAGTTCTCTTCAGGTAGAGACTTGGCGGCTCCTTCCTCCGGTGCCCGTGCCCGATCAGGTATGATCACGGTCCTTCCGCTCCTGAGGGACATATGGTTCACATTATCATACGAAAGGATCTCATGTTCAGATAAAGAGTTATCTGAATAATATACCTGATAACGAGGTCGGTTCTGGCCTTGAGTTACGTTGTTCGGGTTGGCCTGAACCTGGCCGGGAATTGGGGTCTTTGGCACCATTTATTGATCTTGGGTACGAGAAACACGATTCAGATCGGTTCTCATATCCAGATAGTCATTCTGGATATGTTGAACCCTATCAGACAGGGTCTGGATTGCCAAGGTGAGGGACTCCAATTCGGTGGGCTGGGCTTGCGGATGCTGACTTGCAGATGAGGTTCTATATTGGCCCTGTTGGCCATGCCGATACTGATGTTGCTGATGGGACGGTGACAGGCCCTGCTGGCCCGAGTGGAATGTGCGCTGCTGATGCTGGTGCTGTTGAGGCTGGTACCCTCGTTCGGGCCTGGACTGAACAAAGCACGGTGCGGGGACAGAGCTGGTTTCCTGGTAAGCTGGGGAAGGTCAGTGAGGTTGACTGTTCCCCATCCCCGACTGTCTGCTGACGGGGTCACGGTTGTACCACAGCCCGTTGATCTCGAACACCTGCGGAGGCTCCTCGTATCCGATCTCCACTTGTGGGGGTGCATGTTGGTCCTACTGGGTGTAAGTCTGATCCTCTACCCAGCCACTCTGAGGTCCCGGTGCCTGCTCCTGTACAAGATGGACTCGGTGCACAGGTGTGGGTGGTGCAGAAGGGGCAGGTAGCTTCATCTTGGCTACCTTCTCAGTAAGTTCCTCCACTTGCTTCGGCAGACGTGAGAGAGACTCAAGGTCAGTGACCCTCTTGTGGATCTGCTCGACCATAGTTAACTTGTCAGCTATCATCCCCATGCTGGGGATGAGGTCCTCTATCAGATCCTCTACAGTCCTCCTAGTTGTCTCGTTGGATAGGATTGAGGGAGACAACTTATAGGCCCTAGTGGCTTGCGACCTGCCTGTTTCCGCCATCTGCTCTAGTATCTTCCATACATCATTCTCGTTCTTGTTCAAATAGCTTCCTCCACAGGCGGCACTGACTAACCCCTGCATCTCTAGGGTCATGCCACAAAACAAGGTCTAGACTAAGATCGCCTTAGAAATGCCATGGCAGGGACATTTTTGAATTAGGTCATTGAACCTATCCCAGGCTTTATGGAATGGTTCACTAGGTCCCTGGGAGAAACTAGCGATCTTGGTTCTTATTTGATTAGTTCTACTAAGAGGGTAGAACTTCTTCAGGAATAAGTCCTTGAACTGCATCCAGGTTGTACATATCACCCCTAGGTTCTTCAGTCAATGCGCTGCCTTATCTCCTAAGGCAAAAGGGGTGGCCTTCAGTCTAATGTAATCCTGCCCAACCTTAGGATGACTAAGGTTGTTGCAAACCAGCTCGAAGTCTTAGAGGAAGGCATATGGTTCTTCATGGGCATTTCCGTTGAACTTCGGTAGTAGGCTAAGGAAGTGGGGCTTGAGCTCGAATGCTTTGGGGGGAATCGCTGGTGCCAACAACGGTGCATCTCGTTCTCTGCTGGCAATGATCTGTCCCATTCTAGCTGTGAGATCTGCATTTTGTTGTTCGACTGTGGCGAGGCGGTTAAGAATCTGTCACAATGCATCCTCATCCGGTGGATGTTTAGGTGGCATCTTGTCCTCTAGTCCTGGGTATGAAACATGGTCTGTGTCAGAGGAAAAATCAAGGAAGAGATTCATACCGAGGCGATGGTCTTCCTCAGTAAGCTCAGAGGAGAGGAAAGGGTTGGTTTTAGAGTAACCACCCTGGGTGTGCGGGAACCAGAACTCAAGAGGGTCATGAGTCATGGGTGGTCCAAGGTGCGCTTGGGCCAGTGAAGAGGAGTTTCGTGGGGGGCTCAAAGAGAGATTGGTGAATAAAGAGTCGATATCCCCCCAGTCACTCATCTTGATTTGGCGAGAAGAATCGGGAGTCCTAAGTGAAGATAGGATATGACTCCTACCTGAAGCAAACAATTCAATCCAAGACCCTGTGATCACACTCAACACAGTGAAGGACCCGAAATCGAGTCCAATTAATCTTGTTAATTTTAAGTGTGATTTTTCAAGCAAGATAGCAAGGATTACACGGCCTAGAGGGAAGTCGTCTCAGAGCCGGATACGTCTTCCATGTTTAACCTATCGCCTAAGATACCTCCGGTCCTTCCTTTCTTCGCTCCTATCCCAAGTTGATGGATTCAAAGACCTACCCCTATCTACCTGCAAGCAGGTGGAGGCTGACAAGGCCGGAACTTCACCCCGGGGGGTTACTGGCAACTTGTCGTGAAGTACCGCAATTTCACCCCTATCTACCTGAGACAGGCGGAGGCTACTTGGTACTAGTCAGTGAACCTTAAAAATTCAACTTGTGATATTTGCTAGGATTAGTCGGAACGTGATATGGAAGGTGGGGATTTGGGCTCTGCCTTAAGGTGTTCACACACACTCAAGTACCCTCACTCAGCCTGAAAACAAGGTCAGGGATTAGTCTCCTGCAAACAGATTTCCCAATTTTATTTAATTTTTTTGGTCAATAATGTTAGCAATCCCGGTTTTAAGTTAAGTTCTCACTTATTAATCCAACCACACAATACGCCTATCGTCCAGTCCCAATTTTCGTTTAAATTAAGTTTAAAAACAGAGGGGGAAATCGAGAAAAGTTGATGCACGAAAAACGATGATGCTCATGCTGAGTAGAGAATACTTACAGTGATCCCTTCGCTTTTTATGCAGGATGCAAAATAGAATTGAGATCTTTTACACTATATGCAAATGCAAGCGACAAAAATCCGCTCCTAGACAAGCAGTTCTATTAGTGAGTGAAGCACATGTTATTTTGACTAGATCTGCGGTCTAAGTGCGTCTTTTAGGTGAATTGTGTGGTCCTAGAAATTTACGAGCACAAGCAAATCGTAGAGTGGCTCGAGGAGCTGCTAGTGCAAGCCTAGTTTATAATTCAATCCACACAGCACACAGGGACACAGTTCCACTATCTTTACACACACGATAACCCAAATGGGAACCGCTGGAAATGATGCAGAAAAATAAAGAAAAAAAATAAAAATACAAACTCTCTCAAACCACTCAAACAATTAAAATGTCGATTCCTCGAAGCGTCTTCGACTCCTCGCGTTTCTCGCACAGAAATAATTTGAGGTCAGATAAAGAATGACACAAAAAATACAAAAGTTAAAGGACAGAAAATATTCACAAGAAAATTGGGAGTCAGACTACCCGGGGATAGAAAATCAAGCACTCAGAAATACTGCAAATTAACCTAAGATGTGCCTCTCCGGCAACTGCGTCATTTTGAAAATGCTCCCACCACCCTCGTTAATTTGGTCAAATTAATGCTCAAATTAATTAAGAATGTTCATTGCAGTCGGATAATGAGTGCAGTTCAAAAACCACTTTTAATTAAAACAAATTAATCTCGAGTAGTAAATTTTTTTTTACTTGGGCAAGCCCAAGGTCGATCTCAGGGAGGAAGCTGTCTCCTTAGGTAAATTTTTAGCAAAGTCCTAGGTTTGATTTTCAGGGAATATATTTTTTTTGGTCTTTTTCGGTTTTTTTATGCAAGACACATGTAAGATCTAGCCAGTTAATTCAGAAAGATGATCAAATCAAGTCCAAAAATTAGGAAACTTGGCCACATGATGAAATGGAAGTTATGCTACACTAATTTTTTTGGAATTTTCTGACGCTAAATAAAATTACTATGAATTAAAAATGAATGCAGATTGATTTTAACCAAATTAATTTTAATAAATATCAAATCACAAGATTTTTGCGAATAAAAATTATCCTAGATAGATCTGATAGTGAGGAATCCAGGAAAATTATCAAACCTTAATTTTGATGTGAAATGTACCTATAAAAAATTAATTACTAAAATCACTAAATGAATTATTTAGGCCTCGAGATGCGTGCAATCGAGATGAAATTTTTATGCAACGTAAAACTAATTATCCTAGATCTAATGTAATTTTTGGGGTATTTTTGGAGTCATAGAGAAATTACTATCAATTAAGAGGTGAAATTGGGCAAAATATAGCAAAAATGAACCAATTAATTAATAGAAAATTCTACTAATATTACAAAATATGCCACGTGTCATATAATGAAGAGGACAATGTAAGCTACACAATGCAATTTTTCAAACTCAAAAATGAATTAATATGAATGCCTAAATATGTGAGCAAAGACAGGGGTATAAATACAATTACATGAATTAAAATTTCTGAAAATAAAACGTACTGACAGGGACTAATATGCAATTATCTATAATGTAGAGGTGGTGGATGCAATTTCTCCACGGGACATGTGCTCCTCACGTGGGGTCGCCTGGCAGGGACTGAAATGTAATATTGAAACCCTTCAAGGGCCTCGATGCAATTTTCCTAGGACGTACTTGCGGATCACGTGGGGGTCCCTAGGCTCGGTGGTCTTCAGAGGCTCAGAGCGAGGCTCGGGCAGCTCTAGAGTCGGATCTGGCTCAGAGAAGCTTCAGGTGATCCGAGCCTAATGGTCGGGGAGGAGGCTCGGATCTGGCAACGTGGACGGATCTGGACTGTGGATCAAGTGATGATCCAACGGTGATAGGCTGCTAGCGCGTGGCGTGTCTTACATGTTGGATCAAGATCCATCCAACGATCCTTGAAGCTCGATGAAGAGGGCTACATGGATGACCAAGCACCGCTGGATCAAGATGAATCCAACAGCCCTCGGATGCTCTGGCAGTTGGTGACGTGGATGGCTCCTGGTCGTTCGATCAGGAAGATCGAACGGCTGCTGGCTATCATCCCCAATGGCCCTCCGCCTCCTGCGGCGGAGAGGGCTGGGCTCCGGCGAGGCTGGCCTAGCTCCGCCTCGTCCTCCCATCATCGGCGAAGGATGCTGAAGGCTCTGGCGTAGCTCAGGAGGATCATGTAGGGGCGGCGAAGCATCCGGTGACGTTGGTTGAGGCTGGAATGACCTGGAGGCCACTGGCGATGGAGCTCGAAGCTGCGCCGGTGAAGTCTCTGACCATTCAAGAGATGGTACCTGCAGGGGGTTAAATGATAGCCGAAGCATGCGTTTTGACCGTGGAGTGGAATGGAGTGTGGTGCGAGGCCTATGAAGCTGTGAAGGTGACCGATGATCGAGCTCCGCCACAGTGGCGGAGCTGGCATCGGTGGAGGGTGAAGTCCCTCGTCGGAGGAGACTAATGGTAGCGCGAAGATCAGAGCTCCGTTGCGGAGCTCAGGGAATGGTCGGCGGAGCAAGAAGATGCTCGTGGAGGGTGAATTAAATCGGAAAAGACAAAGGAAAATAAGAAGAAGATCGGGGGGAGAGATGGAGGAGTCTACCTGGGGTCAGAAGCTCCGGGGAAGCTTCCAGGTCTTCGCTCGAAGGCCGGTAAGAGGACCTGAGCTCGTGCAGCGCCTTGGAGGAGCTGCGACACGGCGGTGTTCAACCGTGGATCTCGCCGGAGGGGTTCTCGATCGTCTCTCGACCTGGGATCAAATCGTTGTCACCAATTTGAAGGTGGGAGCTCGGAGTCACTCTCCGTGGTGGTGGATGGGGTTGAAAGTGGCCGGAGGTGGCTGATTTATAGGATGAAGGTGACGGCAGGGATGGTTAGGAGGTGGTGTTTGTGGATGTCATGGAGCGACTCTGAGGGTTGTCATGGAGATCGAGGGGGCTGGCGAGGATGAGGGATGAGTGGGCTCCATCGTGGTGGTGTCAGTGGTCGAAGAAGGTGGTCGGCGTGGAGCCGAAAATAGAAAGGGGGAGTCCCCTTGTGCATGGTGAAGAATGTGGGCGCGGGGCGTGCGAAGGTTGACGACGACGTCTCGACCATTGGATCTCGCGATCCAACGCTCCAGATAGAGGTGCGGATCGACGCCTGAGATTAGATCCAAGGCGCGACATCGGAGGGTCCGCACCGCACCACGTGGCATGCTGAGGATGCGACGCTAACGGGTAGTTGAGATGGGCTCAGGGGTTCGATCGAATGGTTGAAACTCATTGCGGTGATGAACGGTGAGGATCAAGGTGCCTGGAGCAAGATCGGAGGGTGCACAGAGTGCCACGTGGTGGACTCTGGGCGAAGCGCGAACGAGCGGTGCGGATGAGATCCAGGGAGTGATCTGACGGCGGGGAAAATGGGTATGCGTGGCGATCAACATGCCGTTGGATCAAGATAAAAATCCAACAGTCCAGGACGCGGGCGGACTGGTCAAAGGGAGCGGGCCGCGTGGCGCAATCAGAGGGCGGCGCGTGGCCAGTTGTGAGTGGCTGAAGAGAAAAATAAGATTAGAGGGAGAAAGAGGCCAAATTTGGAAAAAAAAACTCATAACATGAAAGTTGTAGATCTCGATGAGATCTACAAGTTTCATGTTGACCAAAAACGGAGATGAGGTCAAAAATGATACAAAAATACAAGAATACAAGTATACATATGTATAGTATACAAGGAGGCCCAAAAACCCAACTTTTGCCTACGAGCTCCGAATTGAATGAAATTAGTCTCATTTAAAGGTCTCTGGATGTGTATTCATCTGGATGTGAGCATACCTAATTCGGAGTTTGTAAGAGAGAGATATGGGCATTCTAAGGTCCAGGGGGTTTAGGGCTTTATTGGGTATTTTACAAGAGAGAACTCTGGCCTTCTTCCCTATATTATTAACTAATGGTGTACATACTATAAGGAAGGTGTTCTTTTATTTTGGAGGGAATAAAATACAAATGAATAGGTGGATATTTTATGGTGGATTTTACACAAGAAATTGGCTTCTTATTTAAATGCAAGGATGATTGCTAAAATGCATATTTTGTGGATTGATGCATGAATGCTATTTATGCAAGATAAAGGGAAATATGAAGCTAAATACTTAGGGACAAAGCTCTATTTTCAATTTTAAGAGTGATGAATCACAGATTCATCACGCTGCGAGGAGCCTCCTTTGCCAGCCGCACCGTAGTCGAGGCAAAGACCCCTCCGTTCACCTCCCCTGGAGCTCAGGATCATCTTAGGACCTTCAGGTAGCATTCCGATCATTTATAGCTTCGCTCAATCTTTCATCTACGCTTCGCCATCGCTCCGCCAGCTCCGACCAGCTGGTCGGAGCCTCGTCACCATCATCTACCCGTTTTAATCGACGTATCTGCTCACCCTCCATCTTCCCACGCATCCTGACCACCCTGACCTTGGCTCGGATCACCAAGATTAGGTCATCGGTCTCATCTATCATCCTCGCCGGAGACCCACCCCCCATCCACCGTCGCTTCTCTCTATTTCAGACTCAATAACCCCGACCGGAGCATTTCTCCGAGTCAGAGCTACCTCTTGCAGGACTTGACATGCGCGAAGACCACCCAAATCGCCCTCGACTACCTTCACCGGAGTACTTCCAGGTCTCAGTCGATGCCACGTTCATCCGACCATCAGCCACTCCATTAGAGCCGACCACCTGACGTGGAAGGGCCCTAAGGTCCTTTTGGCGCATCCAGATCCTTCATCGGAGCCACCGATCACACCCGATGCTCCGACGAAGTTCGCCCCAGCTCAGTTCATCCAGAGGACCTCTCCGCCGTTGGATCACCTGCTCCTCCCAAACGTCATCGCAGCCATCCACTCATCTGGAGGTGTCAGACCGTTAGATGTCATATCTAACGATCATGTACCAGCCACGTAGCCGACATCTGACAGCGGTCAGATCTGACACTTGACGCGTCCAGAGCCGTTCGTTCACGCCCAACCAGCTGCTGATACCTGTCCCCCACGCGCAGCTCACGTTCCCCCATGGATATATTGCTCATTCTATCTTGCATTTATTTTCGTTTTTATTTTAGTCTGTAAAATAAAGTACATAGTTAGATCATTTTGTACTTTAGCACATGTAGTTTTTCCTATTTGCATTTTAGTCCTGCCTGTGTGGACCCACGTGCTTCATCACGTGTTTTTCTGGGTTATTTGCACTATGTACCTCGAGCTTCTTTACTATTATTGATTGCATATTTAGTTTCTATATTTGCAAATATGCCCTTATGAATGCTATTTTACAACATATGCGGATTTTGATGGGAAAATTACAGATTGGGCCCTAAGTTGTTTTTGCATGTTACATTTTGATCCCAGGACTTATTTTCTTTACAGTTTGGTCCCTGTGTGCGGTGTGTTTTTTCTTTGATTAAATAAATAGCAAAATTTCTCCAAAAATCACGAAATTTTGACACGTGGCTCCTGCCACTATGTAGGAATTTTGGTGATTTTTGGGTTTTGTTTTGATTTTGTTTATTATTTTCTAAAATTCAAAAACTACAAAAATTATCTCTGGTTACTTTAGAAAATCAATTAAAAAAATTAAAAAACCTTGAAAAATTCTAAAAAATCATGTTTATGTGTTTTCTGTTGTTTTAAGTTCTATTCAATTTTTATTTTATTCTCATTTAGAAAACCTGTAAAAATTGAAAAATAGTAAAAATCTTATAAAAATCATTAAAAATTCATAAAAAGTTAACAATTTGAGTTTTCTTCTTCTGTAGTTAGATTTTGTTTTGTAGTTTTCATGAAATTACTGCTAGAATTTTATAGGAATTTTAATTAATTTTAATTTGCCTTTAGATCCTAGCTGTACATTATTGGTTGTTTATGCCTTTCTTTTATTTTTAGAAAATTAATTAAAAATCAGAAACCCCAAGAAAATTCACAAAAACACTTTAATTTTTTAAAAACACAAAAATATTTTTGTCTTGAATTTCTGAGCATTTTTGGACTTTTAATAATTATTTGAGTGTTGATTTTTTATTTGCCTTTATTCTTTTCTCTTTACAAAAATCATAAAAAAATTTAAAAAAAAAATTAAAAACCACCATTTTCTTTCTTTTCTTGTATTCCCAACTACTTCGTAGGTTTTCCATTCCGTGCTCCTTGTGATCGACTCTGGTAGCTATACTAGGTAAAATAAATAGCAAGACCACTTGCCACATTTTGATTGCTTTATTTCTTCGTTTGGTGGTCTAATTTTCTTGATTGAGCCTACTTTGTCAATTTTTGGGGTCACAACGACCTTGATCTGATTTTTTGAGACTTAACCCTGATCGGCTGAGACACTCATCAATTACATACGTCATTGGCTCGTATGGTGGTTCACACCAAAGTCCCGACCTGGATTTAATTGAGACCATCTTGGATACACTTTCAGACATCTCATATTCACAAGATGATTTATTCGGGACAACACACGAGGGAGAGATGACATCAGATGAGTGTGTGACATGCCGATTTTGACAGCACACACCAATCAGAAGATATGGATGCCACTACGTTTCATATGATGGATGTGTTGATTACTATTGTTAGTTCCTAGAGCCAGACATTGGCCGAGTTCTCGTTGGATTTAAAGCCAGATTTTGAGCCAGTCCCGCAATTTCACATCGATGATTCTTGGATTCTAGATCTTTTAGTATCCCAAGAAATAGAGGAAGATCCCACATTTCATCTATACTTAGAGTCATTTCAGTGTCCATGTCCTGTAGATTCAGTGTCTATTCTTCAGAAGACCTTCTCAGATTCGGATATACATTTGGATTCATCTTAGAATAGAGAGCTTAATGAGGGACCGATTTTTGATTCGACAGATCTAGATAGTCTTGTGTTTGAGCCTTGTGTCCTCCCAGTTAATGAGGTCGATATATTTTTGGAGGACTTGATATTTGACAGCGTAGATCTAAAATTTCCTGATGATTCGGCATTACTCCCCGAGGGTTATCTTCGTAAGAATGCCACGGACCATGTGTACTCGGTTTCACTTTCCGGGAGTGCATCCAATCTGTCGGATCACGAGATCGAGTCTTTTGATATTTATGATCATGAGTTTAAGGTTTCTCTCCTCGACGGCCCTTGTGAGGATGACCCGGTCTTTGAGGTATTCGAGGATTTCACTGATTTGTCTACATTATATGCATCGTATATCAGCCTTTTTAGTGAGTCTCCTGATCTTGATCTTCCTTATCTATTCGAGACGGTGATGAACGTGGAGAATTCCCTGACAGATCCTTCCTTCTCCACGTACGATTTCTTCGTCTATGCCTTTCCACTCCATTCAGACCTTGAGCCGATGATTTCTTTTGTGCTACCGAAGACCGATTTCATTCTCCCATATCTTCACCCGATCGCAGACACCCTCCTAATTAATTACTTGGGTGTCATCATCTATACTGCTGAGTCTGTTGTTGTTCTCTTACTGAGACAACAACAACAGTACCGTATTCGCATTACATATGTCATCTTGAACCTTGATACTGCATTATCCTAGCATTTGCACCCAGCTAGGGGCATAAACTCTAGCGCTTGTAGAGAGGTACCTCAACATTATCCACTATTGTATAGATTAATTTGTCCATATCACACATTCTTTTGTCTAACACCCCATCTCCATCTCATGATTATGCCATACTTAGGGTGTATCTTACCAGTATGGGGGGTGTCAGACTTGTGATTACTCTTTTGATTCTTTTTTTCCTATATTTTGCTGCCAATACTTAGGGATATTTCACCCTAAGTATAGGGGGTAAACTCTGTACATTCTACTCCTCGGTTTTTCCCTTGTGTATAGTCTTCTATACTTAGGATTACTTGATCCTAAGTATAGGGGGATGACCGACTCATATTGATTATATTCTTTTATTCGTCGTTGTAGTATACCATTCTTTTCACTTCCTAATACTCAGTATGAGTTATGTCTTCCTTTGCAGCTCTTTGATCACTATGAGGACATAGTTGGAGCTAAGTATAGAGGCGTGTCGTATATATTGTATATATACTTTAGCCATAACTCGTATTATCGTATTTTTAATGTGGCTAAGTTACTGTATAAATACTTGTAAAAAATAAAAAAATAACAACTAATAAAAAGATGCATATATTTCCTCAAAATTCTTTTTGTATATACAGATTAATAAATCATGTTAAAATATTTTCAAAAATATTTTGAAGGTAAAACTATTTGAAAAATATTTTCAACCTTTGTAAAAATATTGTGGTTTGTAAAAAACATTTTGTGTGCAATAAAATGATTTTGTAAAAACTATTTGTAAATGTTTTGAAAATGATTGAAAAATTATGTTGAAAATCTATATATACTGTATGAAAAATGTTTGCAAAATAGTTTTCAAATGTGTGAAAATGTTTGTAAAATTGTGTGAAAATTTATTTTGGACTATTATTTTCAAAATTATTTGTAAAATTATTTTCAAATAAATTTGAGGAATATATGCATCACAAAAAATCCAACTGTATGTATATAACTATTACTCAAGTTGTAAACCCTTTCATCTTATTCTTGTAAATAATTAACTCACCCATGTGTAAATATGTGTATCTCACCCCTAACCCTTAAAAACATTATATATACTTTTATATATTACTAACTATTTGCATTAAAAAAACTTTTTGCATGTGCATCATTTTTTAAAAATCCATAAAAAAATCAAAATTTGACAACTATTTCACCAAAAAGATTTTTGCTTTATTTTCTTTGCATTGTACATATTTCTTGCATTGGCATGTGCATTTTTCATGATAGTATTGACATTTAAACTAAGTCTGAAATAAATTTGAAGAATGGAGCATAGTTGGACCTTAATCCACTTAATTTTAGAGGAACCTTATAAGAATTGGACTTAAGACTTTTCAGGTCCTAGTGACTTAATTCTTTGAGTCCATAAGAATATTTAACAACACACACATGATTCTTCCAGACCATGGCTTACCTTGGACAAAGCACTCTACACGTATCTCTTCATGGAGGAGGTAGTGAGGGGGCAGTATCTTTTGGCTTGGGGTAGCATACGAGGGTAGTACATCTAGGAAGAACCTCTCATCCTCCTCTAGGGAGGGAAGTGCGTCTCAACCTGGTTTGGCGATGTTGAGGTCTAAAGATAGGATGTTGTGGGGTTGCAATAATGCTTCAAAAGAGGGATAGTCTACTGGCTCAAGAGGAAAAACTCCTTATGTACATGATGCACCTGGTATATATTTAAAAAAAGAAAGAGAAAGAAATACAAAATCTCCAAAAGTGGACAGACATGATAGAAAAGTAAAATGCATGCCGGAGTGTATATACACGTGAAAAAAAAGAATAAGAGCTTCAAAGTTAAATGTTTGTAAGCTTGCAGCGGATGACTTGGCTATACTGGTCATGCATCCAAGGATAGGTAGCTACGTTGGTTACCATCCATTCTCTTCTCCATCCCCTCTTCTTGAGCTGGTTGTACTTGAACTTATAAGGGAATATCCCCGCTCCTCGAGGAAAGAGTTGCTAGACTGGGGGACTAGAGTTACTTTGTTGAGAGAGGTTGTTTCTTTGCTACTTTTGAGACGAGGAGCTATATTTCACTTACACCGTACAAGTAAGAATTCATAGTCATAAGAATTTGTGTATGTAGACTTGTTCTGAGTTGATTGTTGAGGGGACCTAAATAGGAGTCTTGAGGAACTTAGAGGCTGTTAGGTTTTAAATCCATTTCCCATTAAGGTTCCGACACACTAATAATCCAAAGGTTCGACATAGTTCGATACTACAATTTTATGAAGATAAGCTTAAAATTCAATGTTGTTCTAACTTCTTTCCTTTTTCTTTTCTTTATTTTTGTTTTCACTTACTTTCCAAATAAGTGTTTGCTAAGGGACTAGCAAAGGTAAAGTATAGGGGAATGATGAATCCACGATTCATCGCCTTTATTGTTGTATTTTAGCTTCATTTCCGTAGTCAAATACATGTAAATACCCATTAATTGCAAAAATTTACCATTTTGCATGCATTTGTTAAATATGCATTTTTAACACTTTTTGTACATAAATAAAAGAATAAAGAAGAAAAGAAAAAGAAAAGAAAATAAAGGATGTATTTATGCAATAAATACATACTGACCCGAACCCCGAGAGAAGGTCAAGACTTGACCTGATCGACCAGGAATAAAGTAGGGGGAGATAGGGTCTTTCATTCAAAAATTCAAAAATATTTTGTAAATACTCTTCCCTGTATATTTGTACAAAAATCATACTATTTTATTTGTACATAAATTAACCTCAAATTAATTATTTTTGTAAACAGAAGTTATAAATAAAAATGTGTTGTAAATAATAAAAATACATGCAAAATAAAATAATGTACATATTACAAATAATCACACTCACTTCCATTATACTTTGAATTAAATTATCTTTAAAATGGGTGTAGTTTCATAATTTTCGGAGTTACGGTTGAAAAGTCAATTTTTTTGGGCGTTTTGTGTAGTTTCACCAATATTTATTTTACATATTTATTCATATTTTTTTTCTTATACATAATGTACATAATTGTAAATATTATTTTCATAAAAAAATAAAAAAATAATGTAAAAAAATAATAAAAAGAGATATAAAAACTATTTCCTTATTTGTACATATGTATATTGTATTATATGTACATAATATTTGTATACAACTAATTTCCTTATATAAAAATTACAAAAAAAAATAAATATCTAACATGAATTAATTAATTTAATTTAATTACGAATTTTATAATTATATTTATATATTTAATTCATTATTTGATTTAAAAACATGCCTTGTATATAGGATTTTATTCCATACCTTTAATGGCCACCATTAAGATAGCTAATTAATTTTTGGAAATTATTTAATTTATTTAATTCTGAAATTCGTAATTAATTATTTATTTATATTAATTATTTAATTAATTTATTAATTTACCCAATAAACACCTTCCTTAAGTGAATATACCTTCCTTTTTTATTTTTCTTCTCTTTTTAATGGGCTCCTCCTTCTTTCATTCTTTGGTCAATCTTTGGTGGAGAAGAGCCCAATCTCCGAGAGTCGTCTTATTGAAGAAGGGTGCCCAGCCTCTGAGCCGTTCGGTGACAGCGTGTTGGCCTTCATCGAGGCCATCACAGCATTTACGAGCCTAAGGTGACATCCATTTTATTTCTTATTTTTTCTCTAGGATAAATCGTAGGTCGCATTTTTGCTCCCATTTTATTAGTCTTTAGACCTTAAAAATCCCAAAATTTCACCATATCACATTTCCGCCTCGAGACCGATTTTTCATCTCATCTCGTGATCTCCACATTTCTTTTTCTACGTCACATAATCTTCCACCTCCGATCATGAACGGTGATCGGAGCCACGGATCCATTTTTCCGCATCGCAAGATCCAACTCATTCACCAATCCAATTTGTTTATAAATAAAAAAATAAAAAAAAACTAATATACTTGTTGTTTATCTCTAACCTTTGTTCTGCAGGAATAAATAATAAAATATATATATATATATAATTATTTTTCCTGTTTCTCTAACATTTGTTTTTGTAGAAAAAATAAAAAAAATATTTTTGTCTCTTCTTCTAATCTTTATTTTGTAGGAAATTTAAAAAAATAAAAATATATATAAAAAAATTTCTGTCTCTATTTACATCTTCTGTTTCAAAAAAATTAAAAAATCTCTTATTTCCACTTTCTGTTTACACTTTTTTAAAAAAATAAACGAACAAAAAAAATCGCAACAGGTAGCGTGGTCGTCACCCCCGGTAGCCCACCATCCACACCACCACTACCATGGTGGCGCGCCTCCGCTGTGCAAGGCAGCTCCACGCTCCGTCCGCTGCCAGGCCCGCAGGGCCGTCCCTCTCCTCCGTTGTACGCCCCTCCTTTAGGCGGCGCTCCCGTGCCCACACCCCACCGAAGGCTCTCAGCCCGCGACTTCGATCTCCATGTGCGCCGTAGTGCCGCGGCCCCGACGCCACCACCGCGACGCCATGCTAGCGCCATTCGACCCATCACTGCTCAGGACCCCCCGCGGGCCTGTGTCGGTGCCCCTCCCGCAGCGCATGCACGCTCCTCTGTGCGCCACCACCGATCCACCACAACCCTCCCCCACCGACTATGCCCGCCGACCTCGTGGCCCCCTCCAGAGCGTTGCGTCGCTCCGGTTCTCCCCCTCCGCCATGGTTTGCATGCCCCACGCACCCCCAACAAAGGCGGCAGCCCCCTCTCCCATCTTTGAGAAGGATCCAATCAACAGGAACCCTAGGTTGAGATTTTTCAAATAAAATATTGGATAAATTGCGGATCCACCCTTGGAAGTTGTCCGATTTGCAAAGAAGTCCCTGCTCCAAATTGAAGGTCACGTGCCTTGCACATGCTACTTGGGTAATTTGCGACTGAGCCCCACCTTTTGTTTATGTTTATATTCAGTTCCGAACTTTCAATAATTGCATTTTATCCCTTGGTCTCCAGACTATTTTTCTTGCATGTTCTTTTTGATGGAATAAATGTTTTTATTATTCGAAAAATTCTCAAAAAAATTGTGTACACTCCTGCTATGCCTTTTTACATTGTCCAAATTTTTCATAGCATTTTGTTGACTTTTGATATTTTTAAAAATTCAAAAATAGAGATTTTTTGTCTGCCTGAAATTAGAAAATTTATAAAAATTCGAAAAATTACTTAAAAATTCCAAAAAAATTTCTGTAGATATTTTTTTATTATCTTTTAATTTCTATCCAATTTTTATGCTTAGATCATTTATAAAAACCAAAAAAATGTGAAAAATGAAAAATCATAAAAAATTGTATAAAACTCTAGAAAAATCCGAAAAAAATGATTCTAGTCTCTGTGTGTAGATATGTACTTGTAGTTTTTTCTAAAATAATTGCCAGGAGTATTGGGTATTAAATTAATTTTAAGTTGCAAAATACTCTTGCTTGTACAATGTTTCCCTTATTTTCTACTGTTTGATTTTTAGAAAATCACAAAAACATCAGAAAAATGTGAAACAATTATAAAAAAATTCTTTAAAATATATAAAACACAAAAACATTTCCTTTTTAATTTTCTGATATTTTTGATTAATCTGAAAAATACAAAAAGGGTGTGGTGTTGTGTGTTTTTATTCCTTTGCGCTTGTTTTGGAAAAAATAAAAAAATAAAACCATAAAAAATTAATATCGAAAATTGACTACATAGTTTTTAAATCGTGCTCCTTGTGTTCGACCAGGAGCTATACCAGGTAAATAGAATAGCGAAACCGCTTACATTTGCTTTGATTGATTTATTTTTTTCTTAAGTGGCTAAAAACATTTTTTTTCCGTTGACCGATTCGAGTGGTTGAGAACAACGACAATTGTGATAATTATTTTAATCCGTCTTAACCACATCGCAATCCGTGTCATCAGAATGGCACCATTGTCGGGGAGCACAGCTTTGTAGTCATTTTTCAGTTTCATTTTTTATCTCTATTTATTATAATTGCCATCTGACCATCTCTTGTTTCTCTTTTTTCTACGAGGAGCTGTCACGGATACGACTTGGACTCTTTGGAGGACCAACACAGGAAGAGGAGCATATGAGCAGAAGTCTGTCATTTTATTTAGAGAATTTTTATGAATAATTGTAATAATTTAGACTTTGAACTGTAGTTGGACTTGGACATTTTGAGGTATATTTCGTCAAGTGCCGATGCACTTGGGGGACCTCACCATTTTTTCCCGTGTTTTGTTTTCTCGCTTTTATTTTTTATTTATTTTATGTGGATTTTTTGTGCTTGAGCCCTTAGATATAGGTTTCTATTTGATTGAGCCAGGTAGCATTAGGTCCAAAGCCCCTAATAGAATATATCTTCCTATAGAACTCGCTTGGACTTAGACAAATCAATATGTGCTTCATGATAATAGAAGTTTATGTTTAGGACGGTTCTCGCGTTGCATTTATATAGAGTAGTTTAAATTTTCTGCACGGATAATATTACATGTAGAGTGCTGGAGTCAGGTACGCACCTCTATCTCTTGCATTTGCATCCATATTTTCTCGCGCATTGTCTTTTCCATTTTCCCCCTCTGTTTTGTGGATATAGGAATAAAGGAAATCGGAAATCTCGTTAGGCGTATTTTTTGAAAATTTCCAAAAAATCAAAAAAATCAAAAATTAAATATTTGGGAATGCCAATTGAACTTGATCCTTAAAAACAAACGTAATTAATTCATACCATTGTTTTGGGAGAGCAACACCCTCATTGTTTGCGTTTTTAATTGTTCGTGTACACACTAAGGAGTAGTGCCCAAATCCTATTAAAAGCCTCCTAAGTGTTTGTACAACTTTTGTCTGATCACTAAACTCTAAAATTGAAAAGATAAAAGGCCAGATCTCACGGTCCCCACATTGCGTAGAGTTGGTGAATTGGGGGTTTGCATTGTGTTTGTATGTCTTTTGTGTGAGTCGGTTACGTTCATCTTCCCGATATCATTAGCAGTCACCTTCTGTCTTCCTTTCCACCTTCTATCTCTCTCTCATCTATCCCACCCTCCCTCCCTTCATGATGGGTCACACTCCATTTCAGCCGAATTTTGCGGCTTCTTCATTTCATGCCCATCATTACCACCCACTCTCTTGGGAGGTCGGAACTCCGACCGACATCCCATCTTCTCCGTCCCCATATCTACATGCCCATTCAGGACATGCTGTAAGTAACGCCCGAGGAGACCAGATTGACCAAATACAAGACCCGAGCAATTACCTTGTTGAGATGAGAGTGCATTCGATAGGCGATAATATGGAGCAGTTGCGAGCTTTAGATGAGTTCTATCTTGGGATGATGGATGAGTACACAGATCAGGAAGCACAATCCGCTTCTACTTTGAGTCCCTTCATTCTAGATTTAGAATTCATTGATCTACTACAAAAGTTTTCAGGGAAAGTGCACGAGGAACCTTATTTGCATATCGATGAGTTTGAGGATATTTATGGATCACGATCATATTCTGATATCACTTCGGAGGACCTGATGCTGAATACCTTCCCATTTACACTTCTGAGTAGAGACAAGAGTTTGCACAGACGATTGGAAAGGAAGTTCGCTACGTGGGGAGATTTACGATCATTGTTTTTGTAGAGATTTTACCCCCAACGTAGAGCAGAGATAATGTGGTCTTGTATTCGTGATTTTTCAGTTGACCTCCAAGAGCCATAGATACATTCATGGTTGAGGTTATGTGATCTTTTGAGGCGATTTCCAGATCATGGATCTTCAATGACTAACCTTATTCACATCGCCATGAGGGGGAGGACCGTAGAGAAGATTGCATACGTCATTACCTCATATGGTGGTTCACACCAAAGTCCCGATCTGGATTTAATTGAGACCATCTTGGATATACTTTACGACATCCCATATTCACAAGGTGATTCATTCGTGACAACACACGAGGGAGAGATGACATCAGATGAGTGTGTGACAATTCATGTCGATTTTGATAGCACACACCAATCAGAGGATATGGATGCCATTACATTTCATATGATGGATGTGTTGATTACTACTGTGAGTTCCCAGAGCCGGACATTGGCTGAGTTCTCGTTGGATTTAAAGCTAGATTTTGATCCAGTCCCGCACTTTCACGTCGATGATTCTTGGATTCTAGATCTTTAGTATCCCAAGAAATAGAGGAGGATCCCACATTTCAGCCATCCTTAATTTCAGTATCCATGCCCAGTAGATTCAGTGTCTATTCTTCATAAGATCATTACAGATTTGGATATACATTTGTATTCATCTCAGAATAGAGAGCTTGATGAGGGATCGATTTTTGATTCGACCGATCTAGATAGTCCCGTGTTTGAGCCTTGTGTCCTCCCAGTTGATGAGGTCGATATATTTTTGGAGGACTTGATATTTGACAGCATAGATCCAAAATTTCATGATGATTCGGCATTACTCCCTGAGGGTTATCTGCGGGAGGATGCCATAGACCATGTGTACTCGGTTTCACTTTCTGGGAGTGCATCCGATCTGTCGGATCACAAGATCGAGTCTTCTGATATTTCTGATCATGAGTTTAAGGTTTCTCTCCTCGACGACCCTCGCGAGGATGACCCGGTCTTTGAGGTATTCGATGATTTCACTGATTTGTCTACATTATATGCATCCGATAACAACCTTTTTAGTGAGTCTCCTGATCTTGATCTTCCTTATCTATTAGAGACGGTGATTAACGTGGAGAATTCCCTGACAGATCCTTCCTTCTCCACGTTCGATTTCGTCGGCTCTGCGATTCCACTCCATTCAGACCTTGAGCCGATGATTTCTTTTGTGCTACCGGAGCCCGATTTCATTCTCCCATATCTTCACCCAGTAGCAGACACTCGCCTGATTGATTACTTGGGTGTCATCATCTACACTACTGAGTCTGTTGTTGTTCTCTCACCAAGACAACAGCAACAATAGATGCCGTCCTGAACCTTGATACCGTATATCCTAGCATTTACGCCCAGCTAGGGGCCTAAACTCTAGCGCTCGTTGAGAGGCACCTCAACACTGTCCACTATTGTATAGATTGATTTGTCCATATCGCACATTCTTTTGTCTAACACCCCATCTCCATCTCATGATTATGCCATACTTAGGGTGTATCTTACAAGGGCATACAAGTAATACGATCTCTCAAAGGGATCACACAGGTTCACCACTAAATCAGAATACGTGAGCTCACTCATGAGATATTGGGATCGATCAGATTCTATGCATGGTCGTCTTGTTTTGGAAGCATAACAAGAATTTGTAGGTATATGGTGAGTCTCCATTTTGTCACCTTTATTCTTCCATTTTGGCCTTAAATCCTCAGAAAAATGCATGTAAATTGCATTAAATGGCACAAAATAACATTCATTATTTAACTTATAAATAATGTATAAATACAAGTATTTAATTCTAAAATAAAAGAACAAATGAAAAGAAAAGAAAAAGAAATTAATTATAAAAGATACTGAATGACCCTAAGCATTGAGACCAAGTCAATGTTAACTTGATCGTTAAGGAATAAAATAGGGGGGAGATAGGTTGAACAATTGTACAGAAATACTTACAACAACCCAAATTTAACTATAAATAGTCATATTTACCATCTTTTATTATTCAATTTACACACATACATTAAAGATTTGTTCTACATGAAACTTGTACATAAAAATATATAGAAAAATACAAAAAGTATTGCCAAGAAATATAATACACAGTGTGATTGGGACACACAAATGAAAAAGCTGTAAATTGAACTTCACAGACTAATATATGCTCCATATGAACTCAAAATTGATCAAACTCACCTTTATTATTCTTAAAATTAAATTATCTATCTAATGAATGTGGTTTCATTAAAAATGAAGTGAAGATGCAAAAGTTATCTTTTGGGGGTCTCATTGTACAGTATACCTGCATATTTTATTCAATTTAATTATTCTTTTATTTTTATTAATCTTATATTTTTAATACTTGTAAATATTATTGGAAATATATTTAAAATATAAACATAAAATAAAAGCATTTAAAATCCATTAAAATAAATAATGAAATATAATATATAAGCATACTTCACTTATAATATATATACCCACATTTATTTAACTATACAAATAAACTCATAAAAATAAAATAAAATTGTATAAGTATGTATTTAAATATATATATATATATATATATATAAATATATAAAATATGTATATATAATAATTAAAATTAAAAATATGAAATAAAAAAATAAGACACCTAAAAAAGTATTTATACTATATATACTTGTAAAAATTGGCACCTAGTAAATAAGCTTGTAAAACTAAATAAAAATATCCATAAAATAGTACGTAAAATAAGATATCCATAAAATAGTACATAAAATAAGAATTTTTCTGTGCTTTCTTTTATTTAATAAAATCATTTATTATTTTTTATATAATTAATGAGGGAATTATCCCCCACTTTTTTTGGTTGGTCTTAGTGGATCAACCAGAGGCCAGCGTCAGTTGACCTTGGGTCAACTATATGCCCTTCAAGGCACCTCTCTATCAAATGATGGCTCAACTCTCTTCTCCATTTTCTTGACATTCATACGCTGCTCGAGGGACCTTGGTTCCTTCACCAAATTGTGCCTCAAACTACTATGCATTTCACCATGGTGTCTGATGATCCAAACATTTGGCGAATCCAACGCCAACCCGTGATCCATCCACCTACCTCCCTTTGTTTATAAATAAAACATTTCTCGCCCTTTTTGCATTTTGATCCTCTTTCTCCTACGTAGCCCTAAGAATCAACCAGAATCGGTATCCCTTAGTGACATGAAGGTGAAGCTCTTCGATTTGCGGCATGGACAAGGTGGAGAAGGCGTGAGCTAATCATTGTCGAAGCTCTGCTTAAGCAAGGGTTTTCTCTACTCTAGGTACTCCCGTCGAGCTGACAGTTAGCTCTTTAGACTAATTTTTCATTCCTTAAATTAATCTTAGTTTTAGTTTAGGATAATTGCAGATAAATTCTCGTAGATTCCAACTTTTTTGTTCACTAAAGATCAGAGATCTGGCCACTATACCACTATGAACTCGACCTGTTTTGCCTCAAGAACACCTCCATCTCCTTCCCTGGTGTGTTCGCCATAATTCTCACATCTTGCCCATGATTCTACGAGGATCAGGCTCAATCAAGCTCCCTCTTCCATCCTTCATCGGAGCTTCATCACCCCTCCATATCATTATGCGTAACATCTTCAACTTGGGTCGAGAGCATTTCTATCAAGCCCCTCTAGCATATTGTATAGGTTCGAGAGCTTGGAAGCTCTCTTGAATGTGGAATCAACACTTCTTATCAGGTCCAGGTCATTGTGAGTGACAGAGACTCTAGATCCCATCGTTGGGTTCTGGATGCCATTGAAGACCACCAACAGATGTGGGAAGCCTCCAAGAAGCCTTAGGTCTCATATGAGAAGAAGGACATGGTCGGAGGTACGTGGAATCGCCAATTGAACCGGGTGATGAATATATATTTCATCATCTTTATTTATTTATTTTAGCGTAAAATCCCTTCTTTAACACCTGTAAATATTAATAAAGTCATGTTTTTATTATTTCTTATTTTGTGTAAATATTATGCAAAAACCATTATTTTTAACCTAAAAAAATAAATAAAGAAAGAAAGGAAAATTAAAGAAAACAAAGACTGTATATATGCAATAAATACAAGCCAACTCTTACCTCGAGTAAAGGTCAAGACTTGACCTGATCGACAAGGAATAAAGTAGGGGGAGTTAAGGTCATTTGTAGAAAAATAAATAAAATCAAATTACATTCATTATTCATGTACAAATTGCACATATGCCATTAATTTGTATATAGTTTAATCTATATTATTCATCATTTCAAACAAAAAAGTTTTCTTCTTAAAACTTGTGCACAAAAATAAGTTGTAAATATTAAAAATAATTGCAAGAAGATTCGTTATTCATTGTGTTAATAATGACACTTTGAAAAAGCAGCAAAACTAAACATTCCATACTCATATCTGCTCCAAAAAAGCTAAAAAATAGGCAAACTCACTTTTATTGTGCTTTAAATAAAATAAACTTCAAAATTTCATGGTTTCATTAATATCAGAGTTAAGATGCAAAATGTGGCCTTTTGGAGTGTATCATATATTGTGCTTGTATTATATATTGTGTGAATATTGTATTTTGATTATTTCTTGTACATATTTGTGAATATTGTATTTTTATAAATATTGTATTTTATTCAACTAAAAAATGAAAATTACAGCGATCAAAATCACCAAAAATAATATAGTGTATATATTGTACAAATACCATTATGTATATTAACTATATCTATTTATTCAACTTAATAAATTATTTTGTAAAAATAAAATAAAAATATATTTAAAATCCTCGTAAAATATTGTAAATAGATAAAATAATAAATTATATAATTATTTGTAAAAATAATTTATTAAAAAGCGAAGTGTTTTATATATAGGAATATATACCTATGAATAAAGGGTACTATTTATTTTTTAACCTATTAAATTTATTTATTTAATTTATTAAATTCATCATAAGTAAAATTATTTACTTATAAACATTTTTATCCACATTATTTATTTATTTAAAAGCATTTTCAATTTTTAAATCAATTTATTTAACATTTATTTAATTATTATCTTTTATTGCAATTTGTCCTATTCTCGAAGCCACCCTATTGGGCGGACCCGGGTCAACCCCTCCTTCACTCGCCTAACCCGATAGGACTCCTCGTCGGAGCTATTTTCAGCATTTTCCCCTCATGATCCGATCGTCCTCAGCCCTTGATTTCTTTTCAAAAATTTTAGCCTGAATAAAGATCCTTTTTGCTTGATAATAACTTTGGTGATCTGTGCCTCGATCCACGCTCTCCAATTCCAAGGTCGTTGGACCTCCTGTGATATATATCCTCACTCCCAACTCTGCAACCCAAGCTGATTTGTTTTCACCCTCATTTCGTACGAGATTGAGTCTAGTAGAGAGAGGCAGTGGTAGGGCGTCTCCTCCACAATTGGGAGTGCGAAGTTAGGCGTTTACCCTGCAGGACCTCCGTCGGCACGGTTGAGCTTCTTCGACTTTCACATCGGATCGAGGCTACGACTTCCTCTATTCCATCCTCAGGTAACCTTATAATTTTCATTTCATTTTTGCATTTAATTTTTCTTTGATTTGCAATAATTATATATATCATATCCTCCATCCCCGAGATCTGGTCTGCATGATTGGAGCCCTCTGATCATCTTCATGTTTATTTGATACAAATCGCACTATCACCATTCGATTCTTCACCTTCTCCCATAACCTTCCCCTCCCATATCGCATCAGATCTGGGAGTCAAACTCCTTTCTGACCACCTCGCTGGAGATCCCCATTCCCCTTCCATTTCTTCTGGTTTTCTCCTAATAAATTTGGCCGGAGCCTTCTCTAAGCAATAAGGAATATTTTGCTGGTCCTTGGAGCGTGATAGGGACTGTTGATCACGCCCTAGAGCGCTACTTCCACCTGTAGACCACCTGAGCATCCAGAAGGAGGATCAAATGTTATTGCCCCTTCAATCCATAGCTGGTCGACGCGGAGACGTAGTAGGAAGCTGTAGCAGTCTTCAGGTAGAGGTTTGAGCAGAGGTCGGCTGAGATATTACCGATCGAAACTCATCAGAGCAACAATTTATCATGTTCTTCCACCTTATCTTAGCGCCATTCGATCAAAAACATCAACGCTAGATATAGATCGTATTCGTTTGCTTGCGCCCAATTCCAAGATGTGGATCGAGTCCCTAGAGCAGATCCACCACTTGTATCCTCAGCTCAACCTTCTGATCTAAATAAAGACCAGATCCAACCGTTTGTTTTTCCACGATTAAGGGTAAATTGCATCTTAGCCCTTTCTTTTATTTTATTTTGTAAATAAGTCCAAAAAGGACACATATCACTCTTTTATTGTTGGTTTAATTACATTGGACCCCTCTTTGTTTGTTTGATTTACTTTTCGCTATTGTCTGCTTGTGTAAACATGCCTAGCATGTAACTTGGTGGTCATTTTGCGATAACAACCCTGTATTTTCTGTGTTATGCGTAAGCCCATCTGAATAAATATATTCCATCAGGGTCCGTGCCAACGCAACTCACGTGTGCCAGCGCGCCCCCATTTGGAAAATTTGTAGGGTTCATCCATGTGTTTCCTTGTGTGTGATTCTTTAGTCTTCTAAAAAATTTATTTGCATCCATACCCTTGTGTTGTAGATAATTGTGTTGATTGTTTACTTGGCTTAATAATTAGTAAATCACTTTTAAAAATTCCATAAAAAATGCAATAAACTCATGTTAATTAGTTTTAATATCAATAATTTTCACTTATCATTTTTTTTATTTTTAAAATTAAAAAACAACCTGATTTTTCTTGTTTGCAAAAAATAAATCATTAAAAATACAAAATTTGTGTGAAAAAATCTACAAAAATTTGTGTTTGCTTCTTTTTATTTGTTTTAATTTCTTTATAAATTTAAGATTTTAATTCTCTATAAAAACCATAAAATTGCAAAATACTAAAAACACATAAAATTAATATAAAGTCATAGAAAATCCAAATAATCGATAAAATACCTTTTTAAAAACCATAAAAATTCATCTCTATTTCTGTATATATTTCATATATTTTTGACTTTATTTCACATTTTAAAAACACAAAAACATTTATATTGTTTTCTGTTTGTTATTTTTCTATTTTTAATTGTTTTCCACGTGCGTGAAGAGGATGGTGAAAATGGTTATGATTACTTGTGGTGAATATTTCTCATGCAATGTGATCTTATATGAAGGTGTCGAAGATTTATAAGACTTCGTGAAGGAGTGAGATGTCTTAATTTTTCATTTAAGTTCAAATATGTCATGCATGACTTAAATATTTCATTCTTTAAGGGACATATCCATTAAAAAAAGGTTGTGTATTGTGTGTTACGTAGGCAATTTGACAATAACAAGATCTTGTGGACCATCTCTCGTGAAGTGGTAATTCTGGACTCTCCAGTTAGGTTATGGGATTAAATTTAAGATAAATTCTATAAGATGGTTAACCACAAAAGTAATCCCACACTACAAAGAAATTTTTGTTTTTTGTGGCGGAAGTTGTAGATTTGCTGTATAATAGCTGCAAACTGTGCATTGGTCCATAGCAATCCAAGAAAAATCTTATAATTCAAATATATCCTTCTAGATTTTTCCTGGATTTCAACAATAACCTGATCGTAAACAAGCCTAAACCAATTAATCTAGGGATATCGCGCTTTCTGCTTATCCAAAACACTAGAATTTTTTAAACTGTTGATTAGACAGTAGCTTTTATAATTAATTTTTAGTTCATTGCAAGATCACTCTTCTCACTGATGGCTGATTGACATTTCTCTCCTTGTCTCTCTTGTGTCTCACACAATCCAACCTTTTTTTTATCTGTGAACCATCGTTTTCAAATGCATGTTTCCTATATTTATCATCTTCATGATGTCCTTTCTTCCTCATAATTCAGTCATTGATATAGGCACCATGAATTGCTCTAGTTTCTTCTCTATACTTCCACCCTAAAAATAAATTTAATGGACCGACTTGAGTCAAACCGCAACTCATATCTGATTGGGCCAGACCAGGGTAAGAAATTATGGTATATAGCCCAGCTCATGATCCATCAAACTAAATGGACGTTGGGACGGATTACCTTAGACCTGATTCGATGCTCATCTCTACCTGTATCCAAGGTTTTCTGTTATCAGGTTTAGATGTGAACCTCTTCGTGTCCAGGAATATATATAGTGAATCAAACCACCTTAAACGAAGACGTAATAGACGCTTCTTGCATGCTCAAAAAAAGGAAAGAAAAGCAAACCACCTTAAACGAAGACGTGAGGAATTTGGCCACTGCAGTATATATGCATATGTCATATTCATGGTTAAGATGATGACAAGCAGGGACTGTCAGTTTCATGTTTAAATGCAAGCGATGTCCCAGCCCTGGTAACAAAAACTCGATCTAAAACCAGAACGAGATCACAATTTTGTGTCATAGCTTATAGAAGATGGACAAGAATATCTCGTGATTTGGGATAATTTACCGATTACTTTCCCTTCTCCCCTCCAGCACACTGATATGATCAAGATGCACACAACTCGAAGCTTAATACCAACAGATCACATAATCCATTAAGCATCACATAACAACATAGAGATCGGTCACCTTGCAAAAGCACGGCAAGGCAAACGATAACAAAGCTGTCACACTTATTCCAATCTTAAGCATAAGAAGCACAATCCATAGCGAGTGACTTGCTTTAATTTGCTTCCTCCTCAGATAGAGACCCTTCTCCCTACTTACATATGGAGAGTGGAGCTAAGGTGCATCGAATTACTTGCAAGGGGAGAAGGGGTTTCATGGTCTTGTTCAATGGCCGCAGGTGCAGGTGGTGCAGGTGCAGTTGGGTCCGCACTTGCACTTCCCGTCGTTCTCCCCGCTCGCAGTCGCACCGTCATAGTAGCTGCAGTTATTTGTTCTCCATCATTACCAAGCAACCAAATTACAAGGCAAAGTAAGTCGAAATTTCTTGACTGTGCTACCTTTTCTCAGTCACAATCACCTCGACTCCATAGGTGTTGCCCTTCTTCCTGCAGGTTTCAAAGAATGTTGGAAGTCTTTGCAATCATGAAATCCTAAGAAATATATTTAATATTGTATAGAAGGAAGGAGGTTAAATTACAATAAGTTCTCTTGCAACATCATGATGGCATAATCATTCATAATAATATATTTGGGCACCCATTTATTCCTCGTTCTCGAACAGCTAACTAATTAAAGAAATCATGATATGAACGGGGGAACGGAATTTCCAGAGAAGCATGATTTATTTGCAGCGTTTTGGAAGAACTCTTCTCAAGCAGTTGCGTTCGACTTCCCAAAAAAAATCATATATTGGACGTCATACTTTTGGCAAATTAAGAGATGATAAATTGGTAATCATTCACAGTGAAGTGGTAGCAGTTTATTTGTGAGAAGGATCTCCTCCATCCATTTTGTCAGAAGAGGAGACTTACGGGCAGTTGGTCTTGTCAGCACAGTCACAGTTGCCGCAGCTCGACATCCTCGAGATGAGAAGAGAAAGGATGGATACTGAAAGAGCTTCGCTTTTCTTTGCTCTTACACTTAAGAGTGGTGTGTGGGATGAAGAGAAGCTCTTGTTCTCTATTTATAACCCCTTCCCTCAAACATAGAGATAGATATATGAACCCAACATCTCAATATACCCCTTTTTTTTGCCCTCGAAATGGCTATTTTTTCTATCATCAGTTGCGATGGTATTCCAACATTAAACTTCTCTAAAGAAACAGAACTAGAGTTTAAAATGTCGCTTTCTTAGATGGTTGAACGATTATCCAACCAGCTGTAGTTTCAATCTGATTAATTTGCTATGAATTCCTCCAAGTATTTTTATAGCTTCACTTGTGTGAAACATACATTCGTCGAGTCGAAGACTTGGTAGACTGCTCATGCAAAAGCACCAACCTGCTTATACAATTTCGATGGTTGAACGTGATTAGCATACTGGGGACTGATTATCAACTGGCAGTTACTCTATACCAAGTTGATAAAGCAGAGTTTAAACTCAAAGTTTTACCTTTCATACGGTATTCTCCAATCAGCGTAATTATATATGCAGTTTCCATTCATATCAATTTGAGGGAATCACTGCCTATAAAGACTATTAAAAAAAAAAGAATGGTTGAAAGCTTGAATTGCCTCCTCACCTCTTACGTCCAAATCCACTAATACTATTTGTAAAAGCAAGCAGTCAGCATCTCTCTCTCGCACTCTAAAGAAGAGGATGAAAAAGACACGAAATGATACATATCAATCGGAAATAGTTCCTTAATGGGACCGTATACTGTATATCCCATTATTTCACAAGCATTGCTAAAATCTATTTGAATTTGAGTGGTCGGAAGGCATTGCACTTAGTCCCTACCTCTCTGATTTTTCGGTCCTTTCTTTTAAATTCAAATTTTGGTGACGATTAATTTAAATTTTGAAAAATAATAATGTATAAGTGTCATTAGATGGACAATCGCTAATAATATAGCAACGGATATGATAGCTAATTTTAAGTAAAAAAAACTATTTCACAATGAATAATATCGTTGTTAATTATTTAATAATGGATGATGTAGTGATGGATTTTGAAAAAATGTCGCTATAACCCAATTTTGATGTACTATTAGCGAGGATCCATATAACAACTTCTATCATTTATTATATTTCAAAATTTAAATTAGTTATTGCTAAATAGTAAACTAATAAATTAGCAATAATTAGTTTTTTATGGGATTTTTACCCAACAGTCCCTATAATCTTTGTCAATTACCTCCACGACCTTTGAAACAACCTAATTCCTCCCTTGACTCCGTAAAATTGCTTCGTCTTACCCCACAGACCCTGTCGTCAGTTTTAACTTTATTTGAGTCAATTGCTTGAGTTAGTCTTTAATTAATCTAACCAAAGTAAATCCAACGGTGGATATTCCACCCCCATGTTCTTTCCAAAGTTCATCCCCTCCCCTGCTCCTCCCCGAGCCTCTATGACCCCCTCGGCACCTTCCACGACTCCCTGATGCTCCCAAGCGCAGGTTCTCCTCCCCCGCTCCTCCCGGGCCTCCTCTCCCGCTCCCGGAAATGCCAATTCTAAACCATCGTCTCCGGTGTTGTTCATGTATGAGGTTCTCAGCCTCGTTGCTGCAAAGGAGGAGAACCGTAGGGCCTACATGGAGTTGGCCATCGTGGTGCCGTCTAGGTAGTGGCAGCCAAGCCTAGTTGGCGGCAGGAAGGCATCTCCGATGAGGAGGAGGGTGCATCGTCTTCGATGAAGAGCATGGATTGTGCTTGAACTCCCCTCCGAGGGTTGTATCCGGTGGGAGCGCGAGCGCGGCGGATCTGATGGACGAGAACGAGCGGCTGAGGAGGGAGAACGTGCATCTCAACCATGAGCTCTCGCAGATGAGGACGCTCTGCAGCAACATCATTCTCCTCATGTCCAACTACAGCAACGGTCACCGTCAAGCAGTCGTCCCTACCCTGGAGGAGGAGAAGCCGCCACTGGAGCTCATGCCACTCAAGAGCTGTGACTCGGACGGGTCGAGCCAGGTGACTTCGGAGCAAGTCAGATCCGATGAGGTGGATCCGCTGTGAGACCGATGTTGTTCGGCATTCGCATAGGGGTGAAGTGCCTGCATGTGGAGGATGTCGAGGAATAGAGGCAGCCGATGGTGAAATCGAAGCATGGGAGGGCAAGGGCAGGGATCAAGGGCGGATGTCAGGGAGGTGGAGGGCGAGGGCGGCAGAGGTCACGGAGGTGGTGGGTTCTGGGTGGGAAAGGGAGATGAGGGGGAGTGGCACTCAATGTAAATTCGATGAACAAAATGGGTATAATGTAAAAGAACATAACAGAATCCGGTTGGTTTTAACGAGTAAATGAACGAGAGTTAACCACATAGTTTGTAGGGTAAGGCTTAGCAAGTTTACGGGGTCGATGGAGAAATTAGGTTGTTTCAAAGGTCATGGAGGTAATTAACAAAATGGTTTGTCGGGTAAAAATATCCTTTTTTTTAAAAGCAACATATAATCATTGCAATATGCACCATCGACAATTCCAAGTATAAAAAAATAATTTCATAACAAATAATATCAACATTATACATTTAACAACAAATGATATAGTGATGATTTTTTTTAAAAGTGACATTATAGACCTATTTTGTTGTAATGGGTACACATATATTGCTGGTCTAGAGAAATGGAACTTACTATGCTCAATTTCTTCCCAATGATGGCCAGTTGCAAAGTTGTTATGATGTGCACTAGATGATTACTTTCGACAACGTTTAGTTTTGGCAGATTAATCATGTAGGGCAAGAGATTAAAAAACATCAAACTTTTTAGTCGCAATGATAAATATTTTATTTAGGATAAAATAAACCCGGCCTATTATTATTAGCTACATTTTCACATTTTTATTCAATTAAAAATATAAAAATAGAAAAAAATATATAAATTCCAAAAATGGAAAAAATATTAAAAAATAAAAATATTTTATTCTGCACGGATGTAGAGGGCGGGCAAAGAGTGATAATTTCTCCTTGGTGAACATGTCTGCACCCAGTTTGGGTTGAATGCAAACAAGATCCAACCTACATGCGACTAGAATAGCAAAATCATATTCGGAACATCAGATTCGATCACAATGGCATTGCAAAAACACATTCGATGCAATGTATTCCATCATTCAAAAAAAGAAAACTAAGATCTAATGGTGCAAACTCACTATATATTTTTGAACTATTTAAGGGTCAAATTCGCTTCCTGGATGATATTGATCGACCCAAATCAAGTCTGATTTCTGTCAAAAACAACATGTATCAACTTATTCAGGATTTAAGCTATCATTACAAGTTACAACACGTCAAAAGAATTAGCACTAAAAATATCCCAAGCATAAAAAATAGCATTATTATAATCCCCACCCAAAATGCTTAAGTTCAAGTAATAATTCTCATTACTTATAACCCACACACATACTTCGTGGGTTTTATTGTTAGTCATGTGAGCTCAGGACGAACCATTCATACAATAAATATTATTATAATATTTAATTATATCAATAAAGATTATTGATATATTTCATTCATTGTCTGAGATTAAATGAATGAATGTACTTATAAGGTCCCTTAGTACAACTACGATTATGTACCATGTCCATCTTAATGATCGTACAGTTGTTGATTCAATGGTTGAATCATAAAGGCCGATGCTTAGATGATATCTAAAGAGTTAGATTGAAGACTCATCAAGCACTGTCAAATGATTGTTAAGAGATGACTCCAGCATGAGAAGGAGATGTCAATCCCTCTCTAAAAGCCGATATCTAAACTACCTCTTGATGCAAGTCCTCTGCATAGGAATAAAGATTCGGAGGTATCAGATAACTTAGATCAAAGAGTTTACTTAACGAGATCGAGATAACCAAGACCTATATCGTATACTGTCACTACATATGCACGCATCCTCTGACATGAGATAGATGTATTACTATATGTCTAAGTATGTACATTAGGCAGACCATTATGTTGATGACCTAATCAAGGTCTATACACCAGCGAGCTGGTGTGCATACGAGGGCATACGAGTAATACGATCTCTCAAAGGGATCACATAGGTTTACCACTAAATCAGAATAGATGAGCTCACTCATGAGATATTGGGATCGATCAAATTCTATGCATGGTCATCTAGTTTTGAAAGCATGGCAAGAATTTGTAGGTATGTGTTGAGTCTCAATTTTGTCACCTTCATTCTTCCATTTTGGCCTTAAATCCCGAGAAAAATGCATGTAAATTGCATTAAATGGCACAAAATAACATTCATTATTTAACCTATAAATATTGTATAAATACAAGTATTTAATTCCAAAATAAAAGAACAAATGAAAAGAAAAGAAAAAGAAATTAAGTATAAAAGATACTGAATGACCCTAAACGTTGAGGACAAGTCAATTTTAACTTGATCTATAAGGAATAAAATAGGGGGAGATAGGGTGAACAATAGTAAAGAAATACTTACAACAACCCAAATTTAACTATAAATAACCATATTTACACTCTTTTATTATTCAATTTACACACATACATTAAAGATTTGTTCTACATGAAACTTGTACACAAAAATACATAGAAAAATACAAAAAATATTGCCAAGAAAAATAATACACAGTGTGATTGGGACACACAAATGAAAAAGCCGTAAATTGAACTTCACAGACTAATACATGCTCCATATGAACTCAAAATTGATCAAACTCACCTTTATTGTTCTTAAAATTAAATTATCTATCTAATGAATGTGATTTCATTAAAAATAAAGTGAAGACGCAAAAGTTATCTTTTTGGGTCTCATTGTACTGTATACATGCATATTTTATTCAATTTATTTATTCTTTTATTTTTATTAATCTTATATTTTTAATACTTGTAAATATTATTGGAAATATATTTAAAATATAAACATAAAATAAAAGCATTTAAAATCCATTAAAATAAATAATGTAATATACTATATAAGCATAATTCACCTGTAATACATATACCCACATTTATTTAACCATACAAATAAACTCAGATAAATAAAATAAAATTGTGCAAATATGTATTTAAATAAATAAATATATATAATATGTATATATAATAATTAAAATTAAAAATATGAAATAAAAGATAAGATACCTAAAAAAGTATTTATACCTATATATACTTGTAAAAATTGACATCTAGTAAATACGCTTTTAAAACTAAATAAAAATATCCATAAAATAGTACGTAAAATAAGATATCCATAAAATAGTACTTAAAATAAGAATTTTTTATGCTTTCACTTTTATTTAATAAAACCATTTATTATTTTTAATATAATTAATGAGGGATCTATCCCCCACATTTTTTGGTTGGTCCAAGTGGACCAAATAGAGGCCAGCGTCAGTTGACCTTGGGTCAACTATACGCCCTTAAAGGCACCTCTCCATCAAATGATGGCTCAACTCTCTTCTCCATTTTCTTGATATTCATACACTGCTCGAGGGACCTTGGTTCCTTCACCAAATTGTGCCTCAAACTACTATGCATTTCGCCATGGTGTCTGATGATCCAAACATTTGGCGAATCCAACGCCAACCCGTGATCCATCCACCAACCTCCCTTTGTTTATAAATAAAACATTTCTCGCCATTTTTGCATTTGATCCTCTTTCTCCTACGTAGCCCTAAGAATCGACCCGGATCGGTATCTCGTAGTGACATGAAGGTGGAGCTCTTCGATCTGCGACATGGACAAGGTGGAGAAGGCGTGAGCTAATCATTGCCGGAGCTCTGCTTAAGCAAGGGTTTTCTATACTCTAGGTACTCCCGTCGAGCTGATGGTTAGCTCTTTAGACTGATTTTCATTCCTTAGATTAATATTAGTTTTAGTTTAGGATAGTCGCATTTAACTTCTCGTAGATTCCAACTTTTTCGTTCACTATGGATCAAAGATCTGGCCACTTTACCACTATGAACTCGACCGTTTCGCCTCACGAACACCTCCATCTCCTTCCCTGGTGTGTTCACCATAATTCTCACCATCTTCCCCCCGATTCTACAAGGATCATGCTCAATCAAGCTCCCTCTTCCATCCTTCATCGGAGCTCCATCATCCATCCATATCATTGTGCGCAACATCTTCAACTTGGGTCGAGAGCATTTCTCTCAAGCTCCTCTAGCATTTTGTATAGGTTCGAGAGCTTGGAAGCTCTCTAAACCGTGGAATCGACGCTTCTTATCAGCTCTAGGTCATTGTGAGTGACAGAGACTCTAGGTCCCATCGCTGGGTCCTGGATGCCATTGAAGACCTCCAACAGGTGTCGGAATCCTCCAAGAAGACTTAGGGCTCATCTGAGAAGAAGGGCGTGGTCGGAGGTACGCGGAATCGCCGATTGAACCGGGTGATGAATCTGCATTTCATCATCTTTATTTATTTATTTTAGCGTAAAATCCCTTCTTAAACACCTATAAATATTAATAAAGTCATGTTTTTATTCTTTCTTATTTTTTGTAAATATTATGCAAAACCATTTTTTAACCTAAAAAATAAATAAAGAAAGAAAGGAAAATTAAAGAAAATAAAGACTTTATATATGCAATAAATACAAGCCGACTCTTACCCCGAGTGTAGATCAAGACTTGACCTGATCGACAAAGAATAAAGTAGGGGGAGTTAAGTCTATTTGTAGAAAAATAAATAAAATAAAATTGCATTCATTATTCATGTACAAATTGCACATATGCCATTATTTTGTATATAAAACCTTAATCTATAATATTTATCATTCTAAAAAAAAAGTTTTCTTCTTAAAACTTGTGCATAAAAATAAGTTGTAAATATTAAAAATAATTGCAAGAAGATTCGTTATTCATTGTGTAATTAATGATACTTTGAAAAAGCTGCAAAACTAAACTTTCCATACACATATCTACTCCAAAAAAACTCAAAAATAAGCAAACTCCCTTTTATTGTACTTTAAATAAAATAAAATTCAAAATGTCGTGGTTTCATTAATATCATAGTTAAGATGCAAAATGTAGCTTTTTGGAGTGTATCGTATATTGTGCATGTATTATATATTGTATGAATATTGTATTTTGATTATTTCTTGTACATATTTGTGAATAATATATTTTATAAATATTGTATTTTATTCAACTAAAAAATAAAAATTACAAAGATCAAAATCACCAAAAATAAAATAGTATATATATTATACAAATACCACTATGTATATTGTAACTATATTTATTTATTCAACTTAATAAGTTATTTTGTAAAAATAAAATAAAAATATATTTATTGTAATGAATAAAATAATAAATTATATGATTATTTGTAAATTTTTTTATTAAAAAGCGAAGTGTTGTATATATAGGCATATACACCTATGAATAAAGGGTACTATTTATTTTTTTACCTATTAAATTTATTTATTTAATTTATTAAATTCACCATAAGTAAAATTATTTACTTATAAACATTTTTATTCAAATTATATATTTATTTAAAATCATTTTTAATTTTTAAATCAATTTATTTAACATTTATTTAATTATTATCTTTTATTTTAGTTTGTCCTATTCTCGAAGCCATCTTATTGGGTGGACCCGGGTCAACCCTTCCTTCACTTGCCTAACTCAATAAGACTCCTCATCGTAGCTATTTTCAGCATTTCCCCTCATGATTCGATCATCCTCAGCCCTTGATTTCTTTTCGAAAATTTTAGCCCGAATAAAGATCCTTCTCGCTTGATAATAACTTTCGTGATCAGTGCCTCGATCCACGCTCTCCAATTCCAAATCCGCTGGACCTCATGTGCTATATATCCTCACTCCCAGCTCTGCCACCCAAGCTGATCTGTTTTCACCCTCATTTCATACGAGATTGAGTCTAGGAGAGAGAGAGGCGGTGGTAGGGCATCTCCTCCACGATTGGGAGTGTGAAGTTAGACGTTTAACCTGCAGGACCTCCGTCGGCACGGTTGAGCTTCTTCGACTTTCACATCAGATCGAGGCTACGACTTCCTCTTTTCCATCCTTAGGTAACCTTAGATAATTTTCATTTCATTTTCACATTTAATTTTGCTTTGATTTGCAGTAATTATATAGATCATATCCTCTATCTTCGAGATCTGATCTGCATGATTGGAGCCCTCCGATCATCTTCATGTTTATTTGATACTCGTTGCACTATCACCATTCGATTCTTCACCCTCTCCCATAACCTTCCCCTCCCATATCGCATCAGATCTGGTAGTCGATCTCCTTTCTAACCACCTCGTTGGAGATCCCCATTCCCCTTTCATTTCTTCTGGTTTTCTCCTAATAAATTTGGTCGGAGCCTTCTCTAAGAAATAAGGAATCTTTTACAGGTCCTTGGAGCATGATTGGGACTGTTGATCACGACCTAGATTTCTACTTCCACCTGTAGACCACCTGAGCATCCAGAAGGAGGTCCGGATGTTATTGCACCTTCAATCCATAGCTGGTCGACGCAGAGACATAGCATTAAGCTATATCAGTCTTCAGGTATAGGTTTGAGCGAAGATCGACTGATATATTACTGATCAAAACTCATCATAGCAACAATTTATCATGTTCTTCCACCTTATCTTAGCGCCATTCGATCAAGAACATCAATGCTAGATTAGATCGTATTCGTTCGCTTGCGCCCAATTCCAAGCCGTGGATTGAGTCCCCAGCGCAGATCCACCACTTGCATCCTAAACCATCCGATCTAAGTAAAGACCAGACCCAACCATTTGTTTTTCCATGATGAAGGGTAAATTGCATCTAAGCCCTTGCTTTTATTTTATTTTGTAAATAAGTCCTAAAAGGACAAGTATCACTCTTTTATTGTTGGTTTAATTGCATTGGACCCCTCTTTATTTGTTTGATTTACTTTTCGTTATTGTCTGCTTGTATAAACATGCCTAACACGTAACTTGGTGGTCATTTTGCGATAACAACCCCGTATTTTCTGTGTTACACGTAAGTCCCTCTAAATAAATATATTCCATCGGGGTCTGCGCCAGCCAACTCACGTGCACCAACACGCCCCCATTTGGAAAATTTGTAGGGTTCATCCATGAGTTTCCTCGTGTGTTATTCTTTAGTCTTCTAAAAAAAATTATTTGCATTCGTACCCTTATGTTGTAGATAATTGTGTTGATTGTTTATTTGGCTTAATAATTAGTAAATCACTTTTAAAAATTCCATAAAATTGCAACAAATTCTTGTTAATTAGTTTTAATATCAATAATTTTCGCTTATCATTTTATTTCTTTAATGTTTTTAAAATTAAAAAACAACCTAATTTTTCCTGTTTGCAAAAAATAAATCATTAAAAATACAAAATTTGTGTGAAAAATCTACAAAAATTTGTGTTTGCTTCTCTTTAGTTGTTTTAATTTCTTTATAAATTTCAGCTTTTAATTCTCTATTAAAATCATAAATAGCAAAATACAAAAATACATAAAATTAATATAAAGTCACAGAAAATCCAAATAATCGATAAAATACCTTTTTGAAAACCATAAAAATTCATCTCTATTTCTGTTTATATTTCATATATTTTTGACTTTATTTTACATTTTAAAAATACAAAAACATTTGTATTGTTTTCTGTTTGTTATTTTTTCTATTTTTAATTGTTTTCCACGTGCGTGAAGAGGATGGTGAAAATGGTTATGATTACTTGTGGTGAATATTTCTCATGCAATGTGATCGTATATGAAGGCGTCGAAGATTTATAAGACTTCGTGAAGGAGTGAGATGTCTTAATTTTTCATTTAAATTCAAATATGTCATGCATGACTTAAATATTTCATTCTTTAAGGGACATCTCCATTTAAAAAAAGGTTGTGTATTGTGTGTTACGTAGGCAATTTGACAATAACAAGATCTTGTGGACCATCCTCTCATCAAAGTGGTGATTCTGGACTCTCCAGTTAGGTTATGGGATTAAATTAAAGGAGAAATTCTATAAGATGGTTAACCGCAAGAGTAATCCCACACTAAAAGAAAATTTTGTTTTTTGTGGGGGAAGTTGTCGATTTGCTGTATAATAGCTGCAAACTGTGCATTGGCCCATAGCAATCCAAGATAAATCTTATAATTCAAATATATCCTTCTAGATTTTTCCTGGATTTCGGCAATAACCCAATCGTAAAAAAGCCTAAACCAATTAATCTAGGGATATTGAGCTTTCTGCTTATCCTAAACACTAGAATCTTTTAAACTGTTGATTAATCAGTAACTTTCATAATTAATTTTTGGGATTTTTACCCGGTAGACCCTATAATCTTTTGCAATTACCGCTACAACCTCTGAAACATCCTAATTTCTCCCCCGACCCTATAAAGTTGCTAACTCTTACCCTACAAACCCTGCGGTTAAGACCCGTTAATTGACCCGTTAAAATTAATCAGATTCTGTTATATTCATTTATATTATACCCATTTTGTTTGTTGAATTTACATTAATTGCCATTCCTCTCTCCCTCCTTTTCCCCACCGTCCAACACCCAGCACCTCCTCCCGCCACCGCCCTCCTCCCCGACCTCGACCTCGTCGTTCCCGACCTCCACCCTCGCCCTTCACCTCCAGATCCCCCCGCCCCTCCGGCCCCCGCGGCGCAAAGGACCTCGCACCCGCAGCCCCTGGCTCCCGGCGCTCGAGCCCCCTGGCTCCTGTCGCTGGAGGCCGGGCCTCCGCTGCTGGAGCCCCCCGCAGCCCCTGCCTCCTGCCGCATCGAGCCCCCGGCCGCTGGAGCCGCCCGCCCGCCACCCCCTCCCCCTGGGCGCAAAGCCCCCATGAGGGTCCTTTTATATATACAGTATTTATATGCATGTGTCCAGACGGCATGGCTTTATTTCTCAGACGCATGTGTATTTCGATAAACTATGCGAATCACGATCGATGCTCTTCACGCCTTAGGTTCTTGAGAATGTTGATCTGTAGGCTGTGTCTGTAAGGCGGAGATATTAGAGCTTGGATTTCAGAATATGATCTCTAGGAAGTCCTGCAAATTGAGCAATTGACTCGAGGACAAGCTCGGTCCAATGTCATCGGAAATGGCAAATGAGAATATTGCACATCAATGATAGATTGATGTTCAGGCTCTTATTCAACCGTGATCAGAGGTGCAAAATTTTGTGAGGTGGAAAGAGAAAATGACAGGATTCGAAGATGCTATTGATAGATCTCACAACCTAATAGATCTATTAACTTAATGTAAAAGATTTAAGATACTAAATAGTGTTACCGGAAGACATCGCAGCGGAAATGAAGTGATGAATGGGATTTCCTTCTCCTTCTCAACACTTGCCCAATGTGCTTGAGTAATGGATCCTCAATCATTCATTAGTTGAGGGAGAGGGGACCCCAATCCATATATATAAAACATGATGGCTACCTATCCATTAAGGTAACCACCAAAAGCAACCTCCCAAATTGATGCATCCTTTCATAATTAATCATGAGCCACAAAATTAAGAAATAAAAATAAAGTTGGCAACTACCATATATGGTAGTTGCATGCATATAATTTCTTACATTCTCCCACTTGGCTCATGTAGTAAATTTGTTGCTTTACATTTGTCAAATTAAGCTCTATTAATATGAATCTTGGCGGCAGATATCTTTTAAGCAGATATATCCTT
Source organism: Ottelia alismoides (assembly GCA_037367405.1). NCBI lineage: Eukaryota > Viridiplantae > Streptophyta > Magnoliopsida > Alismatales > Hydrocharitaceae > Ottelia > Ottelia alismoides. The sequence continues at coordinate 9,971 of JAZKJV010002567.1, read as the reverse complement.
CCAAGTATTACAATACCAATAGTTTTCTTAACATGACAAATCTTTATGTGTTAATATCCAGATATTAACACGGGTCCTTTCTTTATGTCTGTTCATTAATTGCATGCAACTGAAACAGACAATAAACAATGAGATCATTATACCAAAACTTAAGGTGTACACACATGGATGTATTGATATTATTACAAGGTACTAGATAGGCCCATCTCAGTTACATGATTGATGAATACACTAGGCGGCAAACCCTTTGTCATAGGATCCGCAATCATGTACTTAGTACCTATATGTTCAATCAATACTAAATGATCTCTAACTTTCTCTTTAACAACAAGATATTTAATGTCGATTCTCATTCCGGCACGCGTATACTTGTTGTTGTTGGCAAAGAATACGGCTGCAGAATTATCACAATGAATCTTTAATCGTCTTGAGATTGAATCCACTATCTTAAGACCCGCAATGAAATTCTTTAGCCAAAGTGCTTGTGTAGTAGACTCGTGACATGCTACGAATTCGGCTTCCATGGTACTTGATGTGACAAGTGATTGTTTCACACTTCTCCATGAAATAACACCTCCAGCAAGCAGAAAAATGTATCCAGAGGTAGATTTCCTATCCTCCTTACTTCCTGCATAATCCGAATCCGAATAGCCAATAACTTCTAAGGAATCTGAATGCCGGTAGATTAGCATAAAATCTTTAGTTCCTTGCAAATATCGCAAGACCTTCTTTGCCGCTATCCAATGGTTCATGCCTGGATTGCTTTGATGTCTACCCAACATTCCAACTGCAAAACATATATCTGGTCTAGTGCATGTTTGTGCATACATTAGACTCCCAATGATAGATGTATATGGAATGTCTTTCATCTGTTCCTTTTCTAAATTATTTTGGGGACATTTGAATGACAAAATTTTATCTCCTTTTACCGTAGGTGCTGGAGTAGGAGAACAATATTTCATTCCAAATCTCTCTAATAATTTTTCAATATAGGCCTTTTGAGACAATCCAAGTACTCTATGAGATCTGTCTCTATGAATTTCAATGCCAATGACATATTTAGCATCGCCCATATCTTTCATTTCAAAATTATTAGAAAGGAACATCTTTGTATCTCGCAACATCCCAAGATCATTACAAGCAAGTAAAATTTCGTCTACATAAAGGACTAGAAAAGCATATTTACTCCCACTCGTCTTAAGATATATACAATTATCAACAATGTTCTCAACAAAACCAAATGAAGTTATTGCATTGTTGAACTTAATGTACCATTGACGAGATGCTTGTTTTAGTCCATATATAGACTTCCTTAATTTACAAACCAAATGCTTGTTATTGTCTAAAATAAAACCCTCAGGTTGTCGCATGTAAACATGTTCATTTAAGTCCCCATTAAGAAAAGCTGTTTTCACATCCATTTGGTGTAAATCTAAATCATAATGAGCTACTAATGCCATGATTATTCGTAATGAGTCCTTTCGTGATACCGAAGCTAAAGTCTCATGGTAATCTATGCCCTCCTTTTGAGTGAAACCTTTAGCCACAAGTCTGGCCTTATATCTCTCAATGTTGCCTAATGAGTCTTTCTTAGTTTTAAAGACCCATTTGCAACCAATAGATTTCGCTCCTTTGGGTAGCTCTACCAAGTCCCATACTTGGTTTTCACTCATAGAATCCATCTCCTCCCTCATGGCATTATACCATTTAGTAGAATTAATTCCACTCATGGCATGTGAAAATGATATTGGGTACTCTGAAATTCCTGTATCGTAATCACATTCTTGTAGGTATGTTATGAAATCTGATGAGATTGTAGATTTTATTACCCGACCAGATCTAGTTGTAACAACACCTTGTTGAACATTTGGTGCTATTTCAACTTGATTTTCAGGTAGTGAAGGATTCATCATTGGTTCAACCAAAGAAATATCTTGGTCTTGAGAGACAACAATGTCTTGATGTTGTGATTCATCCAAGATATCATGTTGAATATTTTGCTCCTCCCTTTCTAGTGGTATAACAAGATCTGGTAATTCATCAAGTATGATGTCTTTAATTACCATCCTGCTCCCACTTTTCTCGCTATTTTCCAAAAATATAGCATTCCTTGATTCTACAATACTCGATTCCCTATTTGGACAATAGAATCTATAACCTTTAGAGCCTTCTGGATAACCAATGAAGTATCCACTTGTAGTCTTCATATCTAATTTTTTCTCATGTGGGTTATAGATTCTAATCTCAGCTTGACAACCCCAAATGTGTATGTGTTCCAATCTTGGTTTCCATCCCTTCCAAAGCTCAAATGGAGTGGATGGAACTGCTTTTGATGGAACTCTATTTAATATATACACGGCTGTCTTTAGAGCTTCACTCCAAAAGGATAAAGGCAATGAGGAGTTACTCATCATACTTCGAACCATATCCATTAATGTACGATTCCGTCTTTCGGCGACACCGTTTTGATTCGGTTCACCGGGCATTGAAAATTGATGTTCAATGCCTTCATCCTTAAGAAATCGTGTAAATGGTCCAAGTTTTTGTTCTCCTCCAACATACCTACCATAATACTCACCACCTCTATCTGATCTCACAATTTTAATTTTCTTTTCTAATTGTCTCTCTACTTTTATTTGATAATCCTTAAAAGCATTTATAGCTTCTGATTTTTCAAATAAAAGATAAAGATACATGTAACGTGAGAAATCATCTATGAATGTGATGAAATATTTTTGACCACTAAAACATTCCACAGGAAACGGACCACATATGTCAGTATGTATAATTTCTAAAAGACTAGTACTTCTCCTTGATCCTTTAGCATGTTTGTTGGTATGTTTTCCCTTAATACATTCCACACAAACACTAGAATCAGTAAAATCTAGAGTATCAATTACTCCATCATTTACTAATTTCTTGATCCTTTTAATGGAGATGTGACCTAATCTTTTATGCCAAGGCATTGATGATCGATCACTATTATTTTTTCGCTTTTTACCAACTACATTGCAAACAAGGAGATTGTTTTCAAAATGTGGATGTAGATGTAATTTATACAAATAATCCACTATGCCACCTGTGCCAACTAACTTGTCATTTTTAAACATTTGGAAAAATGTATTTTCAAATGAAAATTTGTATCCAAGATTACAAAGTCTAGATATAGAAATTAAATTTCTAGAGAACTTGGGTACATAAAATACATTTTCCAAATCAAGTACCTGGCTAGTTTCCAAAATGAGCCGTTGCGTTCCAATCGCTTCAACATGTGAAGTCATGCGATTTCCCATATAAACGCTTTGCTCATTTTTTAGTGGCATCCTTGTTTTCAAAAAGCCTTGGATGGAGTTGGAAATATGGATTGAAGTACCAGAATCAATCCACCAAGTGTTAATAGGAACATCAATGAAATTAGATTCATGACATACATGACATTCAACAATCGAAACAGAATTTATTACATTGAATTGAGTAGACATGAAAGCAGAACTATCTGCAATAAATCATAATGAGACAACCACAATAAGCAAATAACTCAAGCATAAAACTTAATTCAAAATACTAACTTATTTAATATTTTGAGAAATCAATGTACTATCATTACAAGACTTGTTGTGGCTAAAGAATTGTAATATACAATTGTTTATCTTAATAAATGAGACAAATAAATTTTCGAACATTCATTAGAAATTCCGTACCTGTGGGCATTAGAATAACTAACAAAAAAAATATTTTTCTCATTTAAAAAAATATGTCCAATTAACTCCATCACTTAATGTAAGTATTGACATTGTTATCCTAGATGCTGTGGCAACTCTTGGATAACAAACCAATAATTACTCATTACAAGAAATGATATGCACAATATGAATCGATCAGATGCTGTGGCTACTCCTCCCGATTCAATTATACACACTTATCCGAATACCTTATGATGGAGTTAATCAACCAATCTCCACTATGTAGATGCAATTTGATATCAATAGTTCAAATAATTGAACTCTACCACTTAATGTAATTATTAACATTGTTATCCAAGATGCTGTGGCTACTCTAAGATAACTAACCAATAATTACCCATTGTCAATAATCAATATGCATAATATGAATCGATTAGATGCTGTGGCTACTCCTCCCGATTCAAATGCACAACTCATGACAATAAGTAAAGTTAATCAAATAAATCAAACAAATTAAGTCCAACTGACATTGTATGGACACAACATTATTCTTCTTATGAGATCAATATATGCATCGTTGAACTAACAATGTCAACAGACTTATTTCACAAAAATACCTGATCAAAAGCCGGATAAGAGTATGCAATAAAATCAACAAAACATTGTAAAACAGTACTATCCCGCATCAATTGATATAAATCAACGGATATATTAAACAACGGGCATATCAATCAACGAGCATATTAACTGCAGTTTCGTGATAAGAGTTCGTTGAAGTTTGTTATCTCTCACCTGAATATTTGCAAATGGTAGAAGTGTAGACGATTTACACAGGATGTCCACTATTGCAAAAATTAGTCAGAATTTTAAAGTATTCTTGGCGGAAGGTTTAGGCTATATAAAAAAAAAACAGAGAAGTAAAGCTACTGATTACTTAAGTATTATAGGACATATGCCGATTAGAAAAAGAACTGTTTTTCCAGTTCAGCAGTAAATATTATATCTACAGAGTTAGTTACTGATGCAATGGATGGGTTGATCTTATCTTCTTTTAGGATAGTCAACAGTAAAAGATTTTCCAGCAAGTTGTTTCAACATGATGCTTGGACTTTTTAAAAAAAATGCTACTTATGCATCTTAATATCTCCCGCAGGATGTGAGTCCCTCATATGATGCAAACATAAACCTTCCATATTTTTTTTTCTGTAGGACTTAAAGAGAGGTTAACTAGTCGTCCTTTATAAAGGGTTGTAGAACAGGCCAACAAAAGACCACACAGTGCACCGAATAGAATTGCTAATCACTTTTGTCCAGCCCATCAATCACTGTCTTTATATATATTCTAATTAAGACAACGTCTAAACTTTGTGGGTATAAAAATAATATACTCTCTTTTATTACTAGCAGTAACTTATTCGATTACACATGCTGCAAATCAGACAACTTATTTTGTGCAGGAAAAAACCCTAATAAACTGCAATTGTTTCGGGTACAGGTTATAAAAATATATGCATGCAACTAATAGAAGATATTCATATCTTTAAAAAATAAGAATCGAGTCAATACAATGGCTCTGATACCAATTGATAGATCTCACAACCTAATAGATCTATTAACTTAATGTAAAAGATTTAAGATACTAAATAGTGTTACCGGAAGACATCGCAGCGGAAATGAAGTGATGAATGGGATTTCCTTCTCCTTCTCAACTCTTGCCCAATGTGCTTGAGTAATGGATCCTCAATCATTCATTAGTTGAGGGAGAGGGGACCCCAATCCATATATATAAAACATGATGGTTACCTATCCATTAAGGTAACCACCAAAAGCAACCTCCCAAATTGATGCATCCTTTCAAAATTAATCATGAGCCACAAAATTAAGAAATAAAAATAAAGTTGGCAACTACCATATATGGTAGTTCCATGCATATAATTTCTTACAGCTATGGAATTGGTAGCAATTTGACTCAAAATCGAATAAGGATGAAAGGATTAATCCAGAGAGGAGAATAGATGGGTTGAGAAGAGAGTAGAATGGGTGAGAGGAGAAGAGTTAAAGAGGAAGAGAAGGATAGAGGAAAGTCTAACCTGTAAAGCAGAGACTGGATGCAGAAGTTGTCGATTTGTATACAGGAGATGATCGGGAGCCCAAATTCTGATCTGGGTGAACAGTGGAGGTTATAGCCTCGTTGCAACTGCGGAAGGTTGCAGAGGCTATGCACTATTAGGCATCAACGTCGATGATCGGACACAGTTGTCACTCTCGCGTGGACCCTCTCTCGGAGCTCACTGAAGGAAGGTGTTGCTAATGGCAGATGGAAGCTCTAGGGGGTCGTCGGGTCCTTATATAGAGGGCGGGAAGTCAGTTTACCGTCGGCGGTGAGGACAGTGTGGGTCGTTTGCAATTACCGCCCGCCACCCCCTCCTTCTGGGCCTCCGCCGCGCAAAGCCCCCATGGCTCCCGTCGCTCAAGCCCCCCTGCCTCCTGCCGCTTGAGTCCCCCCCCCCCCCCACCCACCCCCGCACGAAGCCCCCATGGCTCCCGCCGCACGACCCCCTCCCCTCCCATCACTGGAGCCGTAAACCCACCCCCCGCTCCCCCAGCCGCCTTCCACCCCTCTCGAGCCCCCCTACGCGCACACACCCGGCCGCCTCCCCTGCTCGACACTCTGCCTTCCTCCAGCCCAGGTCGGTGCCAACCTCCTCCACTCCATGCACCTCCTCCAGCCCAGCTCTCCCTCTCCAGCTCAGGTCGCCGCAGCGTCACGCCCATGGCGCACACCTCCAACCAGGCTAATGCCCTCATTGAGGGAGGAGAGATGGAAGAGGTTCTTGATTAATTCTAGCCGTCCGATCGCGGATTGGTTAGATTAACTCGTTTTTAACCCAAAGAAGTTAACTCAAGATGTGTTAATTTAACGGTAGGGTTCGTGGGGTAAGACGGAGCAAGTTTACAAGGTCGAGGGAAGAATTACGATATTTCAAAGGTCGTAGCGGTAATTGCAAAAGATTACAGGATCTGCCGGGTAAAAATCCCTTAATTTTTCTCTTCTCACTGATGGCTGATTGACATTTCTCTCGTCTCTCTTGTGTCTCACATAATCCAACCTTTTTTATCTATGAACCATCGTTTTCAAAATGCATGGTTAAGATGGTGACTAGCAGGGACTGTCAGTTTCATGTTTGAATGCAAGTGATGTCCCAGCCCTGGTAACAAAAACTCGAACTAAAACCATGCCCATTTCCAGAACGAGATCACAGTTTTGTGTCATAGCTTATAGAATATGGACAAGAATATTTCGTGATTTTGGATAATTTACCGATTGCTTTCCCTTCTCCCCTCCAGCACACTGATATGATCAAGATGCACACAACTCGAAGCTTAATACCAACAGTCACATAATCCATTAAGCATCACATAACAACATAGAGATCGACCACCTTACAAAGGCACGACAAGGCAAACGATAATAAAGCTGTCACACTTATTCCAATCTTAAGCATAAGGAGCACAATCCATAGCGAGTGACTTGCTTTAATTTGCTTCTTCCTCAGATAGAGACCCTTCTCCCTACTTACATATGGAAAGTGGAGCTAAGGAGCATTGAATTACTTGCAAGGGGAGAAGGGGTTTCATGGTCTTGTTCAATGGCCGCAGGTGCAGGTGGTGCAGGTGCAGTTGGGTCCGCACTTGCACTTCCCGTCGTTCTCCCCGCTCGCAGTCGCACCGTCATAGTAGCTGCAGCTATTTGTTCTCCATAATTATCAAGTAACCAAATTACAAGGCAAAGAAAGTCGTAATTTCTTGACTGTGTTACCTTTTCTCAGTCACAATGACCTCGACTCCATAGGTGTTGCCCTTCTTCCTGCAGGTTTTAAAGCGTATAGAAGTCATTTGCAATCATGAAATCCTAAGAAATATTTAATACTGCATACAAGGAAAGAGTTTAAATTACTGTAGGTTCTCTTGCAACATCACGATGGCATAATCTTTCATATAATATGTTTGGGCACCCATGTATTCCTCGTTCTCGAACAGCTAACTAATTAAAGAGATCACGATATGAACGGGGGAATGGAATTTCCAGAGAAGCATGATTTATTTGCAGCGTTTTGGAATAACTCTTCTCAAGCAGTTGCGTTCGACTTCCCAAAAAAACTCATATATTGGACGCCATACTTTTGGCAAATTAAGAGATCATAAATTGGTAATCATTCACAGTGAAGTGGTAGCAGTTTATTTGTGAGAAGGATCTCCTCCATCCATTTTGTCAGAAGAGGAGACTTACGGGCAGTTGGTCTTGTCAGCACAGTCACAGTTGCCGCAGCTCGACATCCTCGAGATGAGAAGAGAAAGGATGGATACTGAAAGAGCTTCGCTTTGCTTTGCTCTTACACTTAAGAGTGGTGTGTGGGATGAAGAGAAGCTCCTGTCCTCTATTTATAACCCTTCCCTCAAACATAGAGATAGATATATGAATCCAACGTCTCAATATACCCATTTTTTTTACCCTCAAAATGGCTCTTTTTCTATCATTAGTTGCGATGGTATTCCAACATTAAACTTCTCTAAAGAAATAGAACTAGATTTTAAAATGTGGGAGGCTTGCATATGTCGCTTTCTTAGATGGTTGAACTATTATCCAACCAGATGTAGTTTTAATTTGATTAATTTGCTATGAATTCCTCCACAAGTATTTTGATAGCTTCACTTGTGTGAAACATACATTCGTCAAGTCTGTTCATGCAAAAGCTCCAACCTGCTTATACGATTTCAATAGTTGAACGTGATTAGCATATTGGGGACTAATTATCAACTGGCAGTTACTCTATACCAAGTTGATAAAGCAGAGTTTAGACTCAAAGTTTTACAATTCATACGGTATTCTCCAATCAGCGTAATTATATATGCAGTTTCCAATAATATCAATTGATTCAAAACTGGAATCAACATGTCTGTAAAAGCCGCTGCTGAGGGAATCACTGCCTATAAAGACTATCTGTCATTTTAAGGAAAAAGAATGGTTGAAAGCTTGAGTTGCCTCCTTACCTCTCACGTCCAAATCCACTAATACTATTCGTAAAAGCAAGCAGTCAACATCTCTCTCTCACTCTAAAGAAGAGGATGAAGAAGACACCAAATGATACCTATCAATCGGAAATAGTTCCTTGATTGGACTATATACTGTATATCCCATCATTTCACAACCATTGCTAAATCTATTTGAATTCGAGTGGTCGGAAGGCATTGCACTTGTCCCTACCTCTCTTTTCGGTCCTTTCTTTTAAATTCAAATTTTGGCGATGACTAATTTAAATTTTAAAAAATAACAATAGATAAGTGATGTTATATGGACAGTCGCTAACAATACAACAATGTATATGATTGCTAATTTCAAGTATCAAAAATTATTTCACAACGAATAATATCGTTGCTAATTATTTAACGGATGACTTAGTGACGGATTTTGAAAAAAAGACGTCACTATAGCCCAATTTTGATGTATTGTTAGCGAGAATCCATATAGCAACTTTTATCTGTTGTTATATTTCAAAAATTAAATTAGTTATCACTAAATATTAAACTAATAAATTAGCCATGATTAGTTTTTTTTAAAAAAGCAACATATAATCATTACGATATGCACCATCGACAATTATAAGTATAAAAAATAATTTCACAACAAATAATATTGATATTATATATTTAACAACAAACGATATAGTGATGGTTGATGGTTTTTTAAAGTGACATTATAGACCTATTTTGTTGTAATGGGTACATATATTGATGGTCTAGAGAGATGGAACTTACTATGGTCAATTTCTGTCCAATGATGACTAGTTGCAAAGTTCTTATGATGTGCATTAGATGATATTTTCGATAATGTTTAGTTTTGGCAGATTAATTATGTAGAATGATTAATGTTTCATTTAGGAGAAAATAATATGTAAACTAAGGCAAAATTAGAGATTAAGACTAGGGAGGAGCGGATGGAGAGGGCGGGCGAAGAGTGATATTAGTCTCAACATCTTGCACTGATCGAACCCGAGTCTGATTAACCTGGATTGCTTCTCCTTGGTGAACAGATATGCATCCAGTTTGGGTTGAATGCAAACAAGATCCAATCAACACGCTACTAGAACAGTAAATTCATATTTTGAACATCAGATTCGATCACAATGGCATTGTAAAATCACATCCGATGCAATGTATTCCATCATCATAAAAAGAAAAACTAAGATCCAAATGGTGCAAACTCACTATATATTCTTTGAACTATTA